>JAWNNQ010000432.1:600000-936629 GCA_035044765.1 Leucophenga montana
CCACGCAGCTGGGCACAGCTGCAAAACAGCAAAGCTCTCTCTCTCTCGTGCGCTCTCACTGCACATTGTATCCTTTCAGGATTTTGTTTTTTTTTTGATTTGTCTACATTTGCACACCTTTGCTGCATACTTTGCGGCTGCTATTTGTTTTTTTTTTCGTTTTTTTAAACACAACAATACACAACGTAACAAAAGCATTGCACGTTTTTTTTTTTTTTGGTTTTTTCGTTCGAGCAAAAACAGCTTGCTCCTTTGCAGCAAAATGTCAACGTATGTCCTGACTGTGTGCCCTACTGTCTGCCTGCCTGCCTATTTGCCTGCCTGCCTCACTTTGCTTGACTTTGTGCGCTGCTTTGGCAACCCCGGCAGTTACACACTGTTTAGCAAAAACGCTTGCCAAACACTTGTCTCGCTTGCGCTCAATCGTTTGTCGTTGTCCTGCTTAGCGTGCTCTCTTTGTATTTGTATTTGCATTTGCATTTGTAGTTGTTGTTGTTTTTGTGTGTTTCGGAATTTTGTGTTTTTGCGCTTTGTATTCTTTATACTATTTGGTTTTTTGTTGTTTTTTTTTTTTGTTGTCATGCTTTGTGTGTTTGTTTTTGCTTTTGCATATCCTTCTGGACAAAGGCGCAGAAGGTTCCACGTGCAACCATGGAATTTATATATCTACATATATATCTCGTTAATTGTTCACAAAGTTTTTCTACAGTTCGAACACGTTTTTTGGTTTTCAATCGCTTCTCATACACTTTACAAACTGTTGTTTAAAAAGGGTAGCTTCAGTTTATTGCAATGTTTGTAACGTAGTTTTGAAACTATTATGCTAGAGACTGCTTCCAGAACTGATTTAACCTATATATATATATGAATTTTTGCGTTCTAGAGTCATGTATAAAAAGAAAATAATATAAAAATAATAAAACTTGCTACAAAATATTGATAAACTACAATATTAAACAAAACTGGAACAATAAGCTTTGCATTAGAACTCCTGAGAAGTCTCTCTAAACCATCGGCCCTTATATATATTTGACTCTTCAACCGAATTCCAGACAGAGATTCTTACAATAATGGGCAGCATTACTTCTACTCGAAAAAGTCCGCATGAACACGAACAGTCTAATGTGATCATAGTTCACAAGAATATTGGCGGAAACAAAAAAAAAAATAATAAAGCTATATGCATATGAGCACGTTAGTATATAATCGACCTCTACGCTACAGACACTCTCTAGTTTTATAGTAGCCAGATACACCAAGTAGTCATTTATACATCAAAGATAAAAGGTATTTTTTAGTAGGTAAGTTTTTTTAATATGGCAACACTCAAAAAGTTTAAAGCTAATCGAAAAGCAAACTTTTTGGTTCGAGAAAAATCCAATGGTGATACATCAGCTACTGACAGACCCCGAAAAATTCACGCGATTTATTGCGATTAATAGGCTGGTGGCAGTATCGGGCCATATTTCTTCAAAAACGTATAAAATGCGAGTGTCATGACCCGATATGGAGCCATCCTGAAAAATTCTTTGTTTCGAAAAGTACATGAACATGGTCTGGAATTCCTTTAGTTTCAACAGAATGGCGTCACAGGCTATAATTCTGGAGCAACTATTAACTTACTGAGGGAACAGTTTGACAGCAAAACAATTTCCAGAAACTGATTAATTGCCTTTCCTACAAGATCGTGCGATCTGATACTGGACTAGATGCTGTGGGTATGCTTGAAATCCTTGGTCTATGTGAACAAACCAGCATTGATTTCAAGCTTGGAAACTAATATCGAGCGCACCATTTGGGAACATTGTGGAAAATTGGCGTCAGAATGCAGTTCGTCAAACGTTCTAGTGACGGCCATTTGCTCGAAATAAACAAGTTAATTAAACTATGCAAAGTAAACGTGGAAGGTACATGCTTTCCAAACTTCATGATAGTTGGTGCATTCAAGATGAATTTTAGCATCGAACAAAGAGCCAGTATTAGGTTTTGTTTTAAACTTCTCGATACGGTTGAATTCATGAACCCAGTTTATGTTGACGCATGTTTATCATGTGGTAGAGTTCATGCCTGATGGTTCAAAAAAGGTTGTGAGGATATAAATTATGACTAATTATCAGAGATTCTATCAAAAGTACCATTGAAAGCTCTTATTAATGGTGTCCTGCGTATTAGTCGCGAGGATGGATGGGCAAATTTTGATCTAAGACATGCTTCAATCATTTTTCATTTTGTATATAACTACATTTTCCGTATCTCTGTCAGTTTCGGAGATACAGCTCAAAATGTGAAAAATTTCTGGATTTTGGCCAAAAAACTTTCAAATTGAAATTTTGTTTGGAGACATACGCTAACCTTGCAAAACGGTTAACATCACTGAATTTAGCATGCCCAAATTAAGTACTCACGAACTCCTAGCAAGCAGACTACAACAGTGTAACAAAAAGAAAAAGTCGACTTTAAATTTATAAACGAGTGGAGCTGCTACTAAAGCAGTTATTGAGTATTGGAATTAATTATAAAGCATTCATAAGAGATGGCGTAACTAGCACTAAATCGCATCGGGTAAACCTGTGACTATATTCATGTGAAAGCCTACTTCATAAGCTTCAATTTTCAGTATGTGTCATTCCACTGAAGTGTAAACAACATATTTTTTTTTGCTCTGTGAACATGTGGACTTTTGCTCCAACAAAGCGCAATTTGCAGGTTTGCAATTTGCAAGAATTGGAAGCATTACTCGACGAAGATCCGTGTCAAAGCCTTCAAGAATTGTCAGAATCATTGAGAATTGACTTGTCAATAGTTGGCAAACACCTCAAAGCCATGGGAATGATTCAGAAGCAAGGAAATTGGATGCCGTACGAAGGGTGTTGTGTACTATGAGCTGCTGCCAAACCAAACCATCACTGGTGAACGTAACCAACAACAAGTGATGAAATTGAAGCAAAAACGGCCGGAATATGTCAAAAGACACGACAAGGTGGTTTTGCAACATGACAACGCTCGCCCACATGTTGCAAGATACGTCAAGGAAACGTTGGAGGCGGTGAATTGGGATGTGCTAGGTTCCATACTAGGTTCCATAGAAGACGAGAGAACTGTGTACCTCTATTGACGTATCTAGAAGGCATTGATGCACCAAGTGGAGACTTTACAATACTTCAATGAAGCATCTGATTGAATACGTTTGCCGTCCGGCTATCAATTGCTAGATCTGTCAATGCTTCAGTAATGGATTCTGGAACAATGTTGCTAAAAGCTTCCACAATCCCAAAAAGAGCTACTAAAGTGTATCTAATATAGATGTTCCATTGTTGGAGACAATCGAATGGAGAGGAATTTCTGTTGATCTGGTTGGTTTTTCAAAGTATTTAAACATACACACACAAAGAAATGAAGGTTTGGGTATTTTCAAAAAACCTGAATTTCGAACTGGAATAGTTCCATTTTATAAATTTTAATATTTCCGGAATGTTCGATTCAAGAGCTTGTTAATGGTATATAGCCCAAGTCGTCTTAAATGGTTGGATTCTATCTGGCTCTATTAAATGATTCGACTATTTGTACTTACTATCGTACAAGTCGGTGAAATGTATTAAATATTGTATTGTATGCAGACTTCATTAAACTAACATAGATTTAACTTTCGCGCATAAATGAAGTGCATAAAAACTTCGGTTCTTTCCGATGTAAATGAATTCTCATGCTTTTGTCTTACATTGCTACAAACTTTTTCGTTGCCTGCATTTACATTTTTTGATAGAATCTTAGAATTTAAATTGGAAGTGAAAAAGTTAGAAATTTCCACATTTCTCAATAGAGCATGGAATTTTAATGACATTTCTTTTTATCTAGTTTAGAAAGGAAAACTTGTGCGTGTTTGAAAAGAAAGCCAAGCACAGTGCAGTGCCTTAAGGCGACAACAGTACTTCAAACTTATATGAGATATATAGATGTATCTGGGACAGGAGTTTGCTTCTAAAGCTAATTAAATGCGCTGTTTTAGATATGTTTAGGTATATATATATATATATATATACATATATAAATATCGTATAAAGAAAAATATTTGAAGCCATTAACCTCGCACGAGCGCAAATAGCAGTTAAAGCAAACGAAGCAGTCATAAAAAGTTGCAGCTACACTTTTCAAGCAACTTACAACTTGATGCTGTGTACTTTATATACAAACTAGTGTATATATACAAATGTATCTTTGTGCGTGTATTTGTGTGTATGTTTGTGTGTCTAACTTTGCGGCAATTAAAAGCATATGCGGGCCAAGTAACGCCAAGCTAATCAACGACGCCCTGACGATTTTCACAGAAATTAAACAAAGAAAAGGGCGTGCGTAGCGCAAAGTAAAACACTTTGAATGAACAAAAAAGCACGCAGAATGTAGAAGTATCTAGATACATAAACAAAACAAAAAAACAAAAGGCACGAAGAAAGGCAAAGTGATGGCGGCTGCTGTGCGACTACTGACTGACTTACGGATGCACACACACTGCTGCATACATACACATACACACAGTTACAGATACAAATACAAATACAGTTACAAAGAGAGCGCAACTTGCTTGAATGAATTCAAGTCTAAAAAGTATAGCAGGAATTTAGGCGCACAAGCTAAGTAAATTGAACACAGGCAAAGATAAAGCAAAGACAGTGGATACAATGATGGTAAGAGAGACAGAGAGAGAGAGAGAGTGAGAGAGAGAGAGATAGTGTGATAGAAAGAGAGTGTACGACAGAGAGTGAGAAAGAGAGAGAGAGAGAGCGAGTGCTAGAGAGAGAGAGAGAGAGAGCAAAATTAAGTTTGCAGTTTGTTGAAATGAGCGCATTTAAAATTTTGTATCTGTGTTTGTTAGTTTTAATAAATTTTTTAAGCATTCTGGGCAATTTTTTAAAAGTATCTTTTTCAACGTTCTTTTTTTTTAGTATCTGCAGCAAATTTTTTTTTTTATTTTTAATTAGAGCAAATTTTAGGCAGAATTTCAAAAAATTTGCCACATTTTTTTTTTAGTGAAAATTTGGTTAAAACTTTTAATGAAACAATTGTTTCTTTGCAGTGATTTTACTCATTCTTTGGCAAGGAGCTGGTTTATGTTTTTCACACATATACACACACACACACACACACATTTCGTATATATAAGCGTTCGCGTTCTCTCTATACTAAATATGCATGAAAAATTTATACGCTTTTAAATTTTTTTGTTTTTGCATTATCCTTGCTACGCCTTAAATCATAATTATTTTTCTTTTTTAATTTTGTTTGATTTTTTACTTGAATTAGAAATTAGAGCAAATGCACTGCGTTGTGTTTTTTGAACTACTTGTTGGGTAAAATTGTTTAAAAATTTTCGTTTTAATTTTTTTTGTTTCAAATTTTTTTTACTCTATAAATAAACTATAAATAAATGGCCAGCGTTGCGCGGCGAACAGTTTTCCGTGCGCGGTTTTCCTTGTGTAAAAGTTTGTTGTAGAAAACGAGCGAAAATGCGGAGACCGACTGACTGAATGACTGGGTTGGCCCAGAACCGATACCGAAACGAATTCAATTCACTTACATCACGACGCGTTTGAAAATTCAGGGTGCGACCAAAAACTGCACACGACAGGCATACGAAGCGAGGACGATGTGCGACTACGACAACAAGAACAACAACAATAACAACAACAATTGTAGTGAAAAGGACTCGAACTGTTTGCGAAGTTTGCACACGAACCAAACCGAACTATGTTGAGCAAGTGAAACGTTTGCCGTATTTTGTTGTTGGTGCAGGCTTCAATATTTAGTTAGTAAGTTACATGCACACGCAGATATACAGATACATATACAGATATAGAATTACACCCAAAAAAATGAGCGGATGTCGCCACACAAAATATTAACTTGAATGTTTTTTGTCCAAAAACCGGAAGTTTTTAACATTTTTGCAGGTATCTCCGAAACTATCAGAGATACGGAAAAAATTAAAGAAAAGTTTATTTGCAAGCTAAAAGGTTCTACAGTCTTAAGTCGTAGGACTGATAGCTTCTGAGATATAGGGCGGGGAACAAGGATTGTTGCAAAAAAATTGAGAAAAAAGCCGTTATTTATGGAGTCCTGTGTATTAATCGTGAAAATGAATGACGAAATTTGGTCGAAAATATGCTTCAGTCCTTCGATGATATTAGGCCTTATATCTGTGTAAATGAGGCCGGAAATGCAGAGACTGTAAATGTATTCGTTACAGAAACAAGATAACGGAGTTCTTGTAGCCTTAACTGGACGGTATAAATCTGGACTGCACCACGATTTATTGGAGCAACGATTTCCAGACCGAATCATCTCCCTAAATTCAGATGTAAACAAGACCGTGCTATTTTTTCTTTCGTGTTTTAGAAATCTCAGATGTATGTCAATAAACCACAAACAATTCTTGAGTTCAAGGCCGAGAGTCACATCCATGGTGAATTTATCTATAAGGTGACGTATGCCGCTGTGGTGAGTTTCTTAAATGATTTGAACCCGAAACTAAAGACGAAATGCCCAAACCGCAACAAATGAAAAATAGTAAGACAAAAGATAAATAAGAA
This sequence comes from Leucophenga montana, assembly GCA_035044765.1. Taxonomy (NCBI): domain Eukaryota; kingdom Metazoa; phylum Arthropoda; class Insecta; order Diptera; family Drosophilidae; genus Leucophenga; species Leucophenga montana. The sequence goes on from JAWNNQ010000432.1 coordinate 606,585, forward strand.
ATCAAAAAGATCACAGCTGATGGTAATATGTCACCTTTAGTATAAATTCATCATGGGCACATCTTTGTCAAAATGTCATAGAAAATTTCATGCAAACAGCAAGGGTCTATGATCAAGGGTCTATAATTTAACTTAACTAAACAAAGAAAATATAATAACTATTTGTGAATTATAAGTTTTAAGTGACGTTTAATATTAAATTTTTAGCCAAACATTTTCTTTAAATAAAAATTTTAGATAAAGAACTTTTCTTAGAAAATGTTACCTAAAATTTTTTCGGTGTATTCAAAGCACTCACAGCGCTTTGCTTTGGTTTGCTTTGCTACGCTGCCAAAAATAAAAAAAAGAGAAAACAACGCACACACACACTCACAGAAAAAAGTACAAAAAGAACTTAAAGCATACAAATCAACATAAATCAGCTAGCGCTAAATCGCCAGCAATTTTATAGACTACACAGACTACACACGGAGCTGCAGTTGAGCAGAAAAACGAACTGCATGCATTAGAAATGTGTACGTACGTAGCATATATGTGCTGCAAGGATACATCACATATACGTGTATGCATGAAGTGCGTGAAGTTAATCACTGGTTTTGGTTTGGCTTTGAAGTTTTTTCGACTTTGATTTACTTGCAGTAATACGCCTCAAGGTCCCAAAATGTTTCGATGCGTTGCAATTTATAGTTTTAGTTGAAACAGGCAATTGGGCGAAGTTGCAGGAGATCGGATAGGATTCTAAACCTTTTCTATACAAAAAGAAACAAAAAACGCTCAACAAATTTGGAACATAGTAGACGTGTTATGTATATTAAGCAAAAAGCCAATAACACAATTGGATGCGCACTGCTGATTTTTTTTTTAATAAACATAAATTTTCGCGCACGCACAGCACTTAACAAACAGATAGACGAACAGACAGACAGACAGACAGACAGACGGACAGAAATACGCAAATATAGACACATTGACAGATGCACGTGTGTAAGTTTGTACGCACAATCAAACGTATAAACACTTTTGCTTTTGTTATTTTTTTGGCATACAGTGCTTCAAAAGCATAAATTTGCATTTTGAAAATTTATTAAATATTAAATATTCAATTTTCATAAATGTAGGCAACACTGGTTCAATTTTAAATTCTCTCGCTAGATCACTTGCTTCTTCTTTTATATATGTGCTAGAGCCTTGCACGAATGCATTTGTTTAATACTATGAATGTATTCGTTTCAAAAAATGTAAATGTACCTTGTACTGACTGTCTAACTTATCAACGCTTCATCCGAATGTATTCAAACTCAGTTTGTAGAGTAAATAATTTAACGCGTATTTCGCCAATTTTGGTAAACATGACCTCAAGAAGGAAACGTAGGTGAAAAGTATATCGTCCCCCCTTTTTTTTTGCAATGGAAACTCTGGTAGTTGTTTTTAAACAGGGTTTTTTTTTACTGATAGATACCACCTAATATTAGATTACGGTAAAGTTTAGAGTGATCTGTATCATTATTTTTTTTTTTTTTTGACAACCATTGAAAGCGGACATGAAAGCCATACAGACGGACAATTAGAAGGTAGGCGAGCAAATACGGCTGGAAAAACTGACTGTTTCACCTGCCCTCTGAAGTGTTGCGATGGATTCATGTTCAATGCACGGTTATAAAGCGGCGTAAAAACTTGATCATATTGAGGTTAGAAAACGTCAAACACCACTTCGAAGTTGTTACACCATTGCGTATGAGGTCGATTTCGGCACTCATCTGTTTTCTTTCGGTCCGTCTGTCTGCCTGTCATATACACGCTCAATGGCTGTCAAGCAAAAACTTAATGATGCACATTGCTCAAAATTTAGGGTAGTCTGATCGATGGTACATCTCAGAAATCAACTTGCTTCAAAACTACAAACGCCATTCGACGTTATGTGTACGTGTACTTCTGAGACTACCATAGGAGTTAAAATTTAGCTTTATTCTCTGACAATCAGAATATTAGTGAAACAAATATGAATGATGCAGCTTAGTCTGCTCGGTTTAATGTTACACAATTCCAAGTCTAGGTGTCTCTTTATAGAACATAGATTTGAATGAGGCTATATTTTATAGTGAATCATTTTACTAAGATTAACAGAATGACAATCAATGTAGAAACATTAACACTTCACTATTATTCACTTTGAATGAATGAATTAAATGTTAATTAAATTCACAATGAATGCATATACATTCGAAACATTCATTTTGAATTCATTCGAATAAATTTAGTAGTCGGACACTTTCGACACGGGCGCGAGTTGTAGTAAAACGGGAGACAGAGAGAGAGAGAGAGTGAGAAAGACAGAAAGACAGAAAGAGAGAAAGACAGAAAGAGAGAAAGAGAGAAAGAGAGAAAAAGAGAGGAGTTGAGAGAGAACGAGATTGTAAGCGAAAGACACTGTAAAATGAAGCACTTAAGAGCACTCCATTTCAATTGCGAAATTCTGCTAGAAGTGAAATACGTACTTTTTTAACGAAATCATTTCCGAACAATTTGTTTGGATTCGAAAACCGGAGCACGGAGGATAATACAAAATTTGATTTGTTTTGTTTGTGTTCTCAAACTGTAAGTTTGTAATGTAAGTTTCTAATTTCTTGTTTGCATTGTAACGCAAGGACTCGAATATATGAGTTACTTGTGAAGATTGTAACGAGTGTTACTTATTATACAGGGTACTATATAGTCGAGATCTTCCCTTCTTTAGTAGAAATTTATTTTTGTGATCTACTGTGTGAGTATCCTTATTCCATAGTGTACGTGTGTATGTATGTGTCTGTGTGTGCACACGCGTGTGTAAATATATATCATGAATTGATTGAGCCTGTTGTTGTCATTTGCCGCGACAGCTACAGAAATATGAAAATGAAAACGCACACTCGATGCTGAATGTGGAAATCTGTTGTCCCTGCCGCATTTTCTTACCATTGATTGTAAGCAGGGACTTTCTGTGTGTACGTGTGTGTGGGTATGTGTGTGTGTGTGTGTGTGCGTATAACTGCTTTGCACAAAATTAATGGTGTACATGCAGAGCGACGCAATTTGTCATTTCGACTAATTTGAAATTATTTAAAGGCGCACAGGCAGCAAAATTTGAGGAAGGCATTCAGACATGTGCGTTACGCAGATTTATTGTAATGGATTTCTTGCAGCAGCAAATCTTTAAATTTCGACACGACTTTGCTTCCGTTTATATAACAAAGTTTGTTTGTGCGATACAAAATTTTGTAAAAGGAAGCGCAAACGTCTGAATCATGTATAAAATTACCAAAAAAAAAAAAAAAAAAATTAGAATAACAAGAAAGAACGCTGCTGTCGAGTGTGCTTGAACTCGAGATACCCTGTACTTTGTTTAAGGCTCTTTGTATGAACTATAGATTAGTTTATTTAGTGGTCCAATCTGCGAGTTAGAATTAATTAAAGAAGAAAACACAAAATGGGGGCAGTTTTGCATGGGACTACCTTTTAAAGTGGTCCAATCTGAGATTCTATAGAATATTTTGTAATGATGGATGTAAGATACGGAAAATTTTGTATTCTTAACAAAAACTAAAAAAATGGTGGTCAAGTTTGTATGGGAGCTACCCCTTATAGTGGTCCGATCTGGAACTATGCAGTATATTTTATTAGATTTACGTAATATACACCAAATTTGTCGTTTATAGGACAAATCTATAAAAATGTCCATACAAAAACTTAAAAAAGGGGGCCCGTTTGTATGGGAGCTACCCCTTAAAGGTGGGGTTGTCAGGTTTATTTAATACTAGTTATCTGAAGAGAGCAAAGAGAGTATAAAAATCTTCAAATTTGTCTCTATCTTCTGTAGTCTCACAGAAACAGACAGACAGACGGACGGACGGATAAATGGACATGCCTATATCTCCGTTGCTGTTCAAGAATTTGTATACTTTATAGGGTCTGCCACGCCTCCTTCTACTTGTTACATACATTTACACAAACTCAATATACTATTTTACCCATTGGGTACAGCAGCGTATAAAAAAAGAGGCAGCCACGAGGACGATTCCGATTCTGCTGCAAATTGTCAGATGTGAAATTCGCAGCGCGTTTTTCTGCTTCCTTTTTTTTTTGTTGTTGTGCGTTTTATGCGCTCGTTTCACATATGCGGTTGTAAAATTTTGCGTGGCATACATTTGGGCGCGTAGTTTGGGGCTTTGGATTTAGCTTTGTGGCATTTGCGTATGTATCTATACTATATAGAAAGAACGCATCCTTCTACTGCTTCGTTTGCTTAATAGAAACGGTACTGCGTTGAATTTCTTGCTTGCTTTTACTGCTGCTTAATGGCAGCATATAGCATAACATATACTCGTATCTACCTACCTACCTACCTATCAACCTACAATATATATCTAAATACATTCAGTTACAGATACAACAGCGATATTTGTCGCTCAGATACACCGCTCAGGACAGCTCATTTGAATGCGAAGCGTTTCGAGTGTGCTCCACTTTCCATTCTCCGATGATGATTTTGCTTAGCATTTCATTTCATTTCATTTCATTTCTCGTCTTCAGTGTGCTCAGTGCTCAATACAAAAATATCGTATGCCAACTCGCCGTGCCAGATACTTTTGACTTGGCTTCTGTTTTGCATATTTTGGCCATAATCAGTATTATCGACGAGCGTGCAGCAAAAAGTCAAGAAGCAACGTTTCTGTTTTCTTTCTTTGTGTGTGTAGCAACTTGCCCGTCCGCCTGTCTGTCCGTCTGTCTGTCTGTCTGTCTGTCTGTCTGTCAGTCTGTCCGTCTGCCTGTTTGTCTATCTTAGTGTCGAAATATATACGAGTATATTCAAGTGAAAGATTCACACATATATGTATTGAGGGTACATATTTCAAGCTTAAATTATTTTCATATATACAATATTTTTTTTGTATTTGTATTTTTGCTGATGCTGCTGCTTATAATTTTTGCTTCAGGTTCGTTTTGAGAAATAGCATTTTTGTATTATTGTTTTTTTTTTGTTGTTTTTTGTTTGTTATATTCACAACGATTCATTTTCATGGCAGCGCTAGTATACTATTTTTTTCAGATAGCAGAGTTTGCCATTAGAATATGATTTCAACTTCACTTTGTAGACAAAGCAGTAGTCAAACCAGAGAGCGCAGTGGAGTTGGCAGTCCGAAGTGTGAAATTTAAATTTAAGTATTGCCCTTCGTTTGTTCGAGCTTAAACTTCGTTTGCTTACCCACTAAAAAACGAAGTTTATGCTTGTACAAACGAAGGCTCACATAGGACAAATGAACTATAGCTGTAAAAATTTACATTTCTTTTTTCTGAGTAGAAGCTTTACAATTTAATAACGCTGCGGAGCGAAAATTATCTCATTTTAATGCTGTTGAGTTGCTGAATCCAAATCATTTTAGCACGTTTTCGCGGTATAGCCAATTCCAAAAATCTCGGTTTCAGGAGTCCATGACTCTAAGTCGAGAATAACTAGCAAACAGTAAGTCCGCTCGAAACAAATTTGAACTTGAATTAAAGATAATTGAATTTGGTACCAATTTTTTTAGACAGTTTCAGTTCTACGATGAGTCTATTCCGGATGACTAGGCCATGAACTCAATATTTTTATGTTTTTACTTTGAAAATTGTTGATTTATTTTATAAACTTTAAACTGAATAAACTTAAAATCAAACTAATTTTGTCCTGTCTCATCGAATTCTGTAATTTGTTTCTATGCAAATATTTTGAACTGAATTTGAGTAAAATTGGTGGGAGAATGGAAAAATTGATAAATTCTCATTATCCACTTTTTAAAGTTCCATTTTCTGGGAATTTTTTCAATGATAATAGAGCGAAAAGTATTTCTATTTTGTTGAAAAATGCTTCTTCTTGGAACCGCAGCGTTTATATTTTGATGTGTCAGTTGCTCGGATGAGGAACCGGCAGTGGTAGCACATCATTTGCTCGTTCTATACCCCAAATTCTCGGAGAACAAAATTTGAGTTAATCCAGAATATCGTGAGTGAGAGGGACACACAATGCAAAAGCTGTGCTGAGGAAATACGTTTATGGGCCACTAAGAAGAGAACCTCTTTCATGTTTCGGTCTGCAATGATCTTTAGTGAGCCTTTAAATCATCATGATAACTGATATTCTTGTGTTGTGAACATATCAGGAATCAAAAAGAATATAAATGGATTTACAGCAACTTCAGTTGTTAGATGCGTAACGAGTTCGAATGATACATTTATATCACTACCATCTCTGACGAATTGAATGTGCTAAGCTGTGCGAGCAATGAAAAGTTCGTCCCAGAAAACCATTTCGAACCGAGACCGTTCAATCAAAACGAGCTTAATGATTTATATAAGAGAACTTGAACTGTCGAAAACTGCTTCTGCATTACTAGCTTCCCGCTTGAAAGAAAGAAATCTCATAACTAAATAAACTAAAGTTTTGTATTATGGCAATCGAGAGCAAGGCTTACGTAATTTTTGCGCTGAAGAGGATGATTTTGTATTTTGCACAGATATTTACGGTTGGATGACTGCCATGGTCATTGGTAGAGCTAAAAAAAAAAGACAAGAAAAGCATAGGCTTCTAGGGAAGCACTAGTCCCAGGCAGCTTTAATATTATAAATGTACCTCTTGTGCCACGAGATCGCATCATATTGCCAACTCAGCATATTAAACTTTGTCTGATGAAACAATATGTAAAAGCATGAAACAAAGAATATTTCAAGGAAGTTTCCGAATCTGAAAAGTTCAATTCAGGCATATTTGACGGCACACAAATTCGCAGCTCAATGTCAGAAATTTGAGAAGAATGCATGGGATTATTTTGTTTGGGCTCTTCACTATTTCTTAGGCAATAAAAAGCATGATGATTACGTTTAGCACGTTGAAGAGATGTCTCACTTCCAGCGACTTGGATGCAACATGAGCATCATAATCCACTTTCTGCACAGTCATTTAGATCATTTTCCGGAAAATCTAGGTGACTTGAATGAAGAAATGATTTCAGGATCGCTGGAATGCACATATGATGGCCGATTTTTGCTGGAGTATTCAGAGTAGCACTTCGTCATTCAACTAGTAGTTCAACAGTAGCAAATCATATAGAAAGAAAATTTTAAAGTTTATAGTTTTTGTAATAATTACATTCTTGTGTACGGTGAGTGCATCTTTTTCTCAGATAAACAACCCATACCCCCCTTTCCACACAATTCAGAAACTGGAGCTCATACATATAAACTGATAAAATATTCAAAATCAGCGTCAAAAATACTCAGAATCATGTAAAGTATTCCATGTAACAGACATGCTATTGGACGCTGGAGTCAGAGATAAAGGAAAAGCTTTAGAGATGTTCGATAAATCAATTTAAACAGATTCTTTTAATAATATTACAATATTTTTTTGGATTTGGATTTTTTGGATTTTGTTACACAATTTTCACACACAATTTTCAATTGCGAATTTTGAAATTTTGTTTTGATGTGAAAAAGTTTTTTATTTATGGTTTCTAGTCAATTTGACAGTTTTTATTATTTTTAATTTCTAGAAAGCATATCAAATATTCAGTTTTAGTTAAATTAAAAAACTTTTTTCGTATTTAGCTTTTATTGTGGAGACTTTTTTGTTGTTGTTGTTTGTAAAAAAAAATGTTGTTGTGCATTGTTAGCGTTTTTTTAATATTTTTTTGGCATATGTTTTTCGCTTCGTTAGCTTTGGTAGTACACCATTTTCGCTGGCAATCTCTTTTGCACAACGCCATTTTTACTGTGGGTCACTTATGCAAACAAAGTTATTAATTACACTTTTGTTGTTGTGCTTGTTGTTGTTGTTGTTGTTGTTGTTGCAATTGTACATTGTTTTGCTTTGTTCACGCTTGTAGTTGTTATTGCAATTGTTGTTGTTGTTGTTGTTGTTGTTGTTGTTTTGGTTGCTCCTGGTACGAGTATTTGCCCAAGGACAAATTAAGTGGTCACCAGTGCAAAAATGCCATTGGACGCCATTGCAAATAAAAAAAAAACACTACGCAAAAAGGACATTCACAAAACAATGCGCTGCAATTTGAGAGTTGCAGCATGAGTTAAAGCAACAACAACGAAGTGCAAGAGTGTGAGGAGTATAAGTGATAGAGAGGGCTGGAAGCTTAGGGCACCGAAATAGACATTAAAAAGTTGCTACTAAAACACAAGGCAACCGAAAATTGTCATTTAAAAATTTGACCCAAAAAAAAAAAAAAGAAAGAAAGAAATTCATTAAAGTTTTCTACTCTGGGTTTACCTATTTACAATTTATTTTTGTTTTTAATTGGCTTTGAAGTAAAAAGTTGCCGAAATAAATTGTTTACTTATGTAATATAATGCAGCAGACTGGTAGATGATTTGTAAGTGTACAAGAATTAATTGAGTGTTCTACAATAAATACAATAAATGGCTTAGTACTCATCACCCAGGGATAACTCTATGTATACACACACTCATTGCCGACAGAAACTTCTTCATTCTTACTCCTATTATTTAATGGAAACAAATACTGCAGAGGTAGAGAAGAAAAATCCCACTCGAGATGGCAAACTAGTTACATGTCTCTGAAGAAGACTTTGTTATTTTTACACTCTTCACACGGAGAGTCGATGGTATTATAATTTAGTCATAATGTTTGCAACGCCTGAAAGAAAGCATCGGGGAACCATTAAGGTACTTGTAAATATATACAAGACGCATGATTAACTTGACAAGATGAATAGTTCTAACAATGTCCGTCTGTCTGTTGTACTCGTATATATGTTATCTACTCCCTCAATCTACACGATAATCTTCACAATATTCTTTACTAGTTGGTCTGTTGATTTTCCATAACCCGAATACGTACGAGTAAACTATTGAAAATGATCATGAAGTGAGCACAAGAAGAGACAGTCACAAAAAGTCCTTATTACTGAGATCTTTCAGTTAGGACTGTCCCACGCTCGGCAAAATAGTTAAATGATAGTCCGTTTGCTAGGAGAAATTCCGCAAAACGTCTGCAAAGAGAGTTTTTTGGACTAAAATCATAAAATTTAAAGCCTAATAGCGACGCACTATTCAAAACCTAGTGTCAATCGTCCAGTCCCGGTATTCCGGTGTCCAGGCATCCAGATGAGGTGCATTATGTAAAACTCGGCCATGTCGTTAAGAGATCTGCTGCACTCATTATGCAGAATGTTTTAAGTACACTTGTTGCAGATATGTGACCTGAGATAGTGTGCGAAGGTGTGTAGTCTTCTGAATCGCAAACACTACTGCATGGTAAACGCTACAATAATCGGGTAGTCAGATTCACTAATCCCCAGATCAGGAGAGAAGACTCTTGTAGGTGGAGTATTTTTGATTGCCCAGATCTGGATCCCTAAGCATTAATGCTGTAATTGTAGCTCTATCTCTCACTCTCTCTCTTTCTTTCTCTCTCTCACCCTCTCTTGCAATGAGATCAGGAAGGAGCAGTTAAAGTAGGACGTTTAGTGCATTCGTCGGTGAGGTGTAAAACTCCACAGATACAGAGTTGTGCTCTTCTTTGTACTGTATAAGGGTAGAAACTCTGTCTAGTGCCGGCCACCATACGAATAATCCGCAGAGTATAATTAGGCTAAAGACGTTATTATTCAATAATTCAATTATAATTGATGGGGAAAGTCCCCATCTTCTCCCAATTGACTTTGAACATGCGAATATTCCTGTATTGGCCTTTTTATCCGCTCTTTGAAGTTGTCGTTTCAGGCGTTTGGTGTTTGGTGTTTTCAATACAAAATCACACCCAGATATTCTGCACTGTTACCGAATGAGAGACTTATATTGTTTAATTTTGGAAGAGCGTGTACTGCGATCGTGTATTTTGGATTTACGAGCTGGCCACAACCCGAGGCCCACTTTAAAAGTGAAGTCAGTACGGTTTGCATTATGTTTTTTAGGATGTGCGGAAATTTACATCTGAGAATCAATGCTTCGTCGAGAGCGTGTGCTATCGCCTGGTGGCCTTTCTCTTCTATGCATCTTAATAGTTGTTTAATTGTGATCAAACATGGAACCGGAGAGAGTACTCTTCTTTAAGGGGTTGCTTTACTGACAAATCTTCTGGCCGACGTCCCTCCTAACGTCAAACACACCGCCCTGCTGGTAAGCATGGTGCGAGTAAGTTGGACTAAGGAGTACCATAACTATAATTAGGACTAGAGAGGCGCTAACCCTAATATTTCAACTCACTATTTCCAATATGAACATATATTAATCTCTCCAGTGTTATCAGGAGAATTGATGATTGATGATACATTCTTACAAGCTACTATTTGCTTAAACTTCAATGATTGATTATTAAATAATTAGTTCTATAATATAATATTCTTTGACAGCGTTTAAATTCAGTGAACTGTTTCATAAAACCTAAAAAATACCAGAAAAACCTAAAAAATACCAAGAAACCATAAAAAATATCAGAAATCAATTTTTTTTTGTCATTTAACAAAAACAGGTGTCGCAACTGCTTTTAGCAGAAGATTTCTACCAGAATTTCGCTATATAGTTGATACAAGCGACAGAGCTGACATATGCACTTAACTTCTACAACATATTTACGCCATACTCATTAAAACGACAAAAAATGCTGGTACATGTATACATTTATGCATAGTTTTAATTAAATTTATACTTTGTCTCTCTTCTCATATTTATACACATACACTTGTAATGCAGTGTAACAGTGTGTTTAAAAAATGTACTGCATCAGAAGCTAAATAAATAATTTGCAATGCGACAGTGCTGTCCTTATCCTTTTTGTTTTGTTTGTTTTTTTTATTCCTTTTTTGTTTTTGGTTTAAGCGCATAATTAACCGCTTATTTAAGCCGCAACCAAATGGCGTCAAGTGGTGCCAAACGGAAAAGGAAACAAAATATTTTCATGCGCAACAATATGGGGGAGAACGCATAGGGTGGAGAGCGACGTGTATATTAAAAAAATACATATATATATATAGATATATATAATTTTTAACCCTTTTTACTGCATCATGCTATATGTGCAGAAAAAATTCATTAAAGCTGTCGTCTATGCTTGCGGCGCAATTTAACATCGAGTTGAACAAAGGCAGCAGCAGTAGAATCAGTAGCAGCCAAAGGCTATAGTAGCAATAACAACAATGCAGACTGGGGCAGTAGTGTCAGCAGCAGCAATAGCAGCAACAACAACACATAAAAATATGAAAAATATGAAAAATATCCTTGCCACATATTTCCATTTATAAAAACAAACTGAACGCGTGTGAAAAAATCCAATGGCAGGTCGAGCAGAGCAAAGCAAAAAAAAAAAAACAGCTGAGAAAAAAAGGAAAACCCTCTTAATGCGCCTTGCCATATTTACTAGCAGTAGGAGTATCAGTAGGTGTAACAGTCAAGCAGGACATGTAGCAGCAGCAGCAGCATCACGAAGGCTGTAGGGGGCAAACAACATTTATATGCTGCATGCATGCATGTTGTGACAATAGTAGCAACAACAACAACAACAAAACAATATCTATCCCAGCCTCCTGGCTTTCAGCTTAGTTGCCTGCTTCTATGCACGATGTAGAAACACAAAGTAGATGAAGCGAAAAATCCATTTTAGTTGAGCACTTTTCTATTCCGCCTTCTGTGTCGCCTACTTCTTTTCATGTTGTTTTCATAGCTAGCTGCAAGCAAACGCGTACGAGTATAAAAAGGAAAAAAAATAGTCCTTTACCAAGCAGCAACGACAACAACATCATAATCATCATGAAACAACATCAGCAGCAGCAGCAGTGGCAGCAGAAGAGAAGCAGGCAACAACGCTGTACAACTTTGTAATCGTTGCGCATTCGTATGGGGCGTGTGTGCGTCTGAATTTACTAAAAGTACAACAGTATGAGGCACTGACACTCACTGCTGTTGCTGCTCCTTGTGAGGAAAAAAAGGACATTCATTGGACACAACACAAAAGAGTAGGAAGCGAAAATGTTTCTTTCACTTTTCGCATACACAATCCGCTTTTTCTAATGCTCTACACACATAGTGTAGTACAATGTATTTTAATTTTGTCGGCAAGTTTATGCCAAAGGATTTAAACCGAAAAAAAAAAATTAAATGTTGGAAATTTTACTGCACGAAATTTCGGGCCACACGTTGGGCGCCAATGTGCAAATATTTCATATTATACATATATACAGTGTTTAATTTGCTTCCTGTAGAGCAGCAAACGATGCAAAACCAAGCACTGTGCAACTTAATGGGCTGCCTCTGGAAACACCACCCTGCATATAGATTTCAATGTTCCCTTCGTGGAGGACAAGGTGTGTTAGTTCTCAAGCGGATACAACGAGCTAAGAAAATTTAATATGTTTGGTTGGAAAGCATTCTGCACAATGTTTTGGGCCCCATGTTGGGCGCCAATATATAAACAATTTATATTATTAGGGTTTCAAATGTATTTACATTGATTGTACAGCTTTCTTTAGAGCTGCAATAGTACCGACAAAAGCTTATTCATATATATAAGCCTGCTGTGTTTTAGGTGGGAGAGTAATGGGGAGGTGTGGAGTTGATAACTCATATATAGAACAAAACGTTTAATCTAGTTTAGTTGCTTATTTCGCTGTGACAGGTACTCGTACAAGCAGTTGCCTTACAAATTAATGTGTATAGGGTACTACATGTTCGGATTCATTTAAATTAAATTTGTTTTCTTTTATATTCTGCGTCGCAGGCGGCTGCTGTCGCTGCTGCTGTTGCTGTTGCAAAATTATTAGTGTGCTTTCTTTCGCCTACTTCTACTTCCGCTCTGCTTCGATTCGCTTCATGGCGGCTGCTGCCATTTTGTTTTGCTTTTTATATGCACGCCGACTGTGCATGATTGTGTGTGTGTGTGTGGCTATTGAAGTTGTCACTTTGATTGTATTAGCAGCGAGACGCGACACAACGTTGCATGTCTGCGTCTATGTTTGTATTTGTGTTGGCGTCGTTGAGTTGCTGTTTTGCTTTCGTTATATTTTGAATTTTTAATCCATTTTGAAAACAAGCCATTGCCAGCAGCACAAACAAAAAAAAAATGGACGACAACTACAGAGAAGGGACACACACATATACAATTGAAATAGATGGCGAACAAGTGCGCTGACAAGAACGCATCATCTTCATCAGTAACAAACGACAAACATGGAACGCGTAGTGCCAACAATAAAAAAATATATACGTATATATGGAACAGTAGCATCCAAATTGGGTGTAAGTTACATGTTTCTGTTGTTTTAAATGCTATTGTTGTAGTTGTTGTTGTCGTCGTCACTTGCGTCTTGACGAGCCATTAGCGTCATTTACTGCCGGCGCAGCACATCACTCACATAGTGATTTCCATAGTGTTACACTGTGCGAAATGTTGAAAGTCAAATATGGGCTGGGAAGTGGCTAAAGGGGTTCATCCCTTTATGCAGCTGGAAAAATCGGTTAATCGGTCCCAAACCTAATGAAATTATAAATGAATTAACTAAAAAAACGCAAATAATGTTTGTTTCATTTTACAAATATGTGAACAGGACTTTTGAAGTAGGGCATTTTCTTGTGGCACCTAGATGTGACTTTTAGATTATATAGATAATTGCATTTATCAAGTTTCAGTCACTACGGGGATTGAGTCTTTTGCAGAAGTTCATGTCAGTCGGTAAAATTTACGATTGTAATTAAGTTGGGAATGTCCAAAAACAATTATTTTCTAAACGGCCCAAACAGCTAACAAACGATAAAAGTTCTGTTTTAATATTTCCAGAAGATTACAAAAAAAAAAAAAAAAAAAAAATGCCGAACCCAAGTGCAAAAGTTACCCAATTTAATCTTTATATAAAAGCTCGTAAAAGCAAACTACTAAGTACCAAAATCGATATAAAAAAGTTTATTTTTTATCTAATTTTTTGTTTAATTTTATAAGAACTTTTTCTAAATCGCCTCGAGCACAGATGCAAACATTGAAAACCGTCAAAACTAAAGCAAGTTTAGTAAATAAATAAATAAAAAAAAAATTTTAAATTAAAATAAAAATTAATAGGTAAAGAAAATATTATTTCAAAAGCTATAAACGATCTTCAGAGGAAGAAAATTTTTGGGCCGAATTCCACCTACTTACAGTCAAACACAAAGTAGAGAGAGAGCGAGAGAGAGAGAGAAAGACAGAATGAGTGAGGAAGAGGGAGACAGAGGGAGAGAGAGAGAGAGAGAGAGAGGAGAGTAAGGTATCGTGCAATAAAAAAATTTGATCCTATGTTTTTTTAGATTTTCATGAAATCATGAAATAAATGAATTTTTGAATTTATAAAATATCATAGAAAATCAATAATTTTGCCATGGCCAACATGGTATTCCTCAGTATTCTGCCTGAAAAGTATAAGCTTGTATTACATGTAAATTATGAAAAAGTAGCTGCTAGGAGTAGCAACTCTAATATTGAGAGATTTTTGTTTTCCAAAATCATCTTAACCAGCACAAATGAAAATATTCTTGAACAAAGCACCTTGAAAAAATCTATATAAAATTTCTTTGTTCTATCGGTATGTACGGGTTGGCCGTATTGATAACGGTGCAATTACTATCCTATTTTGTTTAGCTCTCTATAGTACGCCGCTTTACATTAATCCACCAAGGGCGAGGTAATCTTTCTATTGCGTGTTTCATTAACGATGGCGGCATTAGAGCGCGAGAGACATTGAGAAACTGCCAACTGAAAACATAGGAACAAAAAAGAGAGCAGCCAAACGAATTGTGGCACCTGTTCTTAAAAGTTCGTGTATCAGTCGATTCCCACGGTATTCTCAGATTGGTAAAAACATGCACAGCAATAACAATGGTATAAAATCGCTACATTAAGTTGAATTTAAAATACCTATAAATATATATGAATACATTGTAATCATGTAGTAGCACTCATAATAGGTTCACAAAGCCTTGAACGTTTACTTGTTTTATTTACACTAATAATATATTTAATTTGAGAAAGTAACCGTTTTGGTATAGCTAATTTAGTGGATCTACAAAAACACAAATTTTAAAATGCATACCGCGAAAACCTCCGACCAAAGAGTTTTTGATACTAATTTCGAGTTCAGTAGACCAAAATCTATAAGCAAAAAAAAAAAAAAAAAAAAATTAAATATAGCATCGAGTGCACTTTTCATTTTTATACCCTGTACCCAAAGGTTCTTTGTAAGCATCGGAAACTGAATGGATTTAGACATGTCCGTATGTCCATCGGTCCATCCATCCATTCGTCCGTCCCTCTGGATGTCTGGATGTATGAGGCAACAGATCTCAGGAACTATAAGAGCTGGAGATTTCAAACTCTAACATTTAGATTCTACTTGACCATACACAGATGTCTCTCATTAACTTTTTTTGGTGTTCTTATTTGCATGTACATTTTTGAAGGTATCCTTTTCAAATTCGGTACACATAGTAAGTGTGTGATTTCTCAACGTTCTTCCAAATTTTATTATCTGATTGTATGACTATTTTTTAGGCATCGAATGCGCTTTTTGGCTGTAGACTAGTGTAATTAAAACGAGTACACTATCGCGAATTTGTGAAACTAGTAAGAGTGTTAATTCACTGTGAACTTAATCGCTGGTGCTGTTCGAATGTTTCAGTTCTTTTATAATACACATACTCGTTTGTACAAGTATATACATATATATATATATATATATATATATATATATATATATATATATATATATATATATATATATATATATATATATATATATATATATATATATTGTATATAAATAATCCTATCGTATATAATGTGTGAAAATATGTATTTGTGACGTTCGTTGATTAATTAGCGTATGCTTCCTATTAAAATTCATTAAAAAAGAAGGAATTCATAAAATTTTAACGCAAAATTTCGCGGCATGAATGCCAAAAATAAAATCGCTGCGCAAAAAGGCAGTCACTTTTTAAATGCGCGCGCGCTCGCGGACAACGCGGCGTATGAAGCATACGAAATGTATTTATGGCTGGCTGGCTGGCTTACAGGCTGCCAGGATGCTTGAATGCTTTGCTCCTTCTTTGCTGCTGTTGATGTTGCACTGCGTAATTTTAAGCCACATGAATATTTAAACAAAATGCTGTTGAAAAGAAAAAAGAACGAGAGGACATTCCAGTGCCAAGTGAAAATAGCCTACAGCCAAAAAAATGAAAATATGAAAAAAAAAAACCAACAAAACCAACAAAAAAAAAAAATGGAAAATTTAACGCAAAAAAGGAACTTGAGCACAGTTTTGCATGCCAAAAAGGATAATGACGACGTTGAAAATCATGCCGTAACAGCATACGAAGGTGAAACTGAAGGCAACAACAACAACAACAACGGCAAAGAGTAAACGTTTGATCAGTTGTTGTAAATGTACAAACGGCAACACTTATTAATGGCTCAAACGCAGCAATTGAGTTGAGCGGACGAACATCAAGTTGATGCTCGAGCGTTGAGAGGCAGCGCGCAAGCGTTTACCCGGGAATTTTCTAAAATGGAGAGCTCAAACTGCTGCCGGTTCTGCTTCGGTTGTTTCGATGACGACGACGACTACGATGACGATGACGACGACGATGGCAGCGGCAGCATTCTATTTGACCCCAGCAGCGTCTCTGCTGCTGTTTTTGCTTTTGCTGCCATTTTGTATGCCGCAGCCGCCATCTTCTTTCATCGTCATCATTGTCAGCTGCTGTGGCCGCAGTCTCAGTCGGAGTCGCAGTCGCTGCTGCTGTTGCTATTGATTTCTGCAAAGAGCGAGTGCAGCATCTGTTCTAGTCTCTCTTTCTCATCTTAACGCTCTCTGCTTAATGCACTCTTTAGTTAAAATACACGCTCTGTCCGTCCGTTCTTCCGCCCGTCTGTCTGTCGTTTGCTGCTTCTGTGCATGCTATTTTGCTGTCGCTGCCGTTGCCGCTGCTACTGCTGTGTTGCTTTTATTGTTGTTATTTTACTTTGTAGATTTCAATAACTTTGCCTGCGACGCCATTTTCTTTGCTTCTTCCTTAGCATCGACGCCGTCATTGTTTGATGCTGTCGCTGCTGCTGTTGCTGCTGCTCTATATATGTTTGTATGTATGTGTGTTATATGTATTAAAGTAACTGTTATCTATGTATGTGTGTGAGTGTGTATATTCTTCGTCAATTTCTCTTACACCTTAACCGCATGTTTGACAGCGACAATGACGACGTCGCCTACTACGCACTCAACTTAATTTTTGTTGCAGCCTTATAGGCGCTACTACACGGCGTACATACGAGTATGTACATATGTATTTGTGTTAGTCTGCCCCATTGCTGCTGCCCCTGCTACTCATTTACTTGTATGCTGCTTACTTGCGTAAATTGCGTATGCTGTACGCGCTTAATCTGAGGTAATGTAACTATGTTGTACACTCTCGCACCTATGTATATCCCTTTGACGTTCCATCCATCGTTTAAAGCAACAATGAGTTTTATATTGCGTTTTTCTCCGCAAAAGTTCCTATTAGAAAATATAATTGTACACTACACATACTTAGATATGTAAGCATAATTATTACATAGAATAATTATTTGTTGTTGCTTTTAGGTGTAGAATGGCGCAACTTCCATTTAAATCAATCATAGTACAATAGAATAGTTTGAACTTACTGATTGCATTCGTGTGCACAATTATTTTGGTAAATTCTACTTTTGTCTATATTCTGTGTATATTTGTCTATAAAATGTGAGCGTACAGCGATTTTTGTTTAAACACAATTATTTTGACAAATGAAAATACTGAAAAAGCATTGCTTTATTGTCACTTTAAAACATTAATATTACTGCCTTACTTAGGTGGTTCAGTGCCCGTAGGCGCCAGTCGCTGGCAACAGCTTTCAAAGTACTGAGTTGACCTCGTTATAATCCGTTGGCTCTACAAAAAAGCCATCATCAATTGGTGGTTCAAGAAATGCTGCTCTATCGGTGGTATTGTTCTCTTCATCGTCCCTAAGTAGGTTAGAGAAGTGACTTCTAAATAGTCTCGGTGATTCCTGTGCAGCTGTAAGCAGACTTCCAATATAGTCCTTGCAGAAAGAAATTCCGGGCATAAAACCTTCGGTCAGACGCTTGACCATTTAAAATAAACTTCCGAGCTTCATTTTTATCACATCAACATACTTAAGCTCGCAACTTTCTTGTTCCTTTTATTCGCGTTGCTCCCGACTGCAGAGTTCCTTTGTAAGCGGCGTCTTTTTCTGCAGTAGCTTGCCGACACTCCTCGTTATACCAAGGATTCGTTACAGGTCATATGTACTCGATGACCTCCTTATCAGCCGTATCCATGGACTGAAAGATATGCTCACCTATACCTTCAGAAGCCGTAAAGGACTCTCGGAACGGTGTGGACAGTCTGGCTGAAAAAGCTTCGGCGTTCTGTTGTGATTGCTGCTTTCCGACGTCTAACCTTCTTCGAGTGTTGAGACGTGCGGAATGCACCATTGTGAGCCTGACAGAACATTCTAGGTGCATATCATCATGCTCCTTAAATCGTTTCCGGGGGTTGCCATCAAAAAGGGATTGTATCCGAGGCTTCTACTGTGTCTTCACTGGTAAATGCTGTTTTGCGACGGCAACCAAACCCTAACTGACGTTTGTGAGCTGCTTGTGTGATTTGCAAAAGATTATCATTTTGGCCGTTCCCAAAATAACTTTGCACTTCTGCAAACGACCCCATTTATTTGCACGGAAATAAAATAAAAGTGTTTTACACTTCCTAATAATTCAATATTTAACAATTACCTAGTAATTTGCTAAAAATCCATGTAAAAAGCATGAAATCTTCGCTTTATATTTCTCATTGTTGTTCTTTTTTTGTTGTCTCTTTTTGTTGTTGTCATTTTTGTTATTGTTGTGGTTGCCATTTTCTGATTTTATGAATATGTAGCTTATGTTTGTGTGTCTGTGTCCCTCTCTTTCTCTTTCTCACACACTAAGTACGCCATTTTCTTTTTAGCTGCTATAGTTGCTTCTCCTTGGCTTTCAGTGCGTGACCTTTTCTTTTATTTTACTTTCGCATTTCGCCATTTTTGTAATATTTTTTGTTGTCGTTTTTTTTTGTATTGTTTTTTTGCATTTATTTTGCGTGTTTGCTTTTATATAATTTTGCTTTACGCTTTTAACTTTGTGTTGTTGTTGTTGTATTTATTCCTTTATGATGCAGCTTCACACGTTTTCTTTGACTTTTTCGCGTCGACCACAAAACGCAATAAGCAATTTTAAGCCGATTTGCTTTTGCTACTTCTTTGTGCGTATTTTTCTTTTATGTTTCATGCTGGTCTCTCCTTCTCCATCTTCTCCATCTTCTTGTTTTTTTTTTTCGTTTTTGTAATTCACAGCGAGCTGTTCAAATTAGCATAATGGATTTTCTTATTGTCAAAGTGTAAAAATCTTGAAAAGAGAGCAAAAAATTATCTGCTTAGCACTTGCACTGATTAATTAGAAAGTATCGTAATATCATTATATAATCTAATGAATGGCTAACTAAAATGCTGTGCATCGTTCGTGTATAGATTCGCCAAAGTAATTTCTTTAATGCATTTTGTCTTTTACTTACTTCTTTTACATAGATAATCATTCAATACCTTTCAAATGTTAACGACATTTTCATCGCACAATCAATTCAAGCATTCGAATGCGAATAAATGAACTTTTAAGTGGTATTGACAGCGCACAGAAATGTTGTTTTCAAAATAGTTTACACTTCACTATCAGTTTTTATAGATTAAGTTCATTTGAACTTTAAAATCAATGCGAGTTTTAATTTAGACAGAAATCTTTTAATGGTTTTCAGTGCGTTCAATGGAAATTTGATTTAGTTCTTTAGATAAAATAGTTTCTTAAGTTTTCATACATTCCGCTGATTCTTGTATTTTTCATAAATTTTCATTAATAAATCAAGTGAATGTCAAAAGAGTATTCATACATATAAACATTTATTTACAAAAGTCAAAAGTGTGACATGCATAAAAAAATTTCTGTACTTACGAGAGTAACACATTACGATTTCAAAAACTGCCAGCTATGTAAAGTTTCGAGAAGTCTTTTTCGTTGAACTTGAAAACCTAATGGATGGCGGTTGGTTTGTTTGGTGAAAGACGCTTAATGATTTAAATGTGAAGTATTCGTACACAATTTGAAATTTGAAATTTCAAGTTGAAATTGATCTTAATAAATAAAAGTTTTTCATACGTTCAGTTTGTTTGTTAGTTACCTTTAAACGAGAACGTGCCACATTGATATGACTGCTCTATGTGCTTACATTAAAAATTAGTCTCTACAATGGAATTCAGCCAGATATTTAAAACACAGACAGGCAGAGAGACAGACGGATGGACATGGCTAGATAGACTTGTTTCGTCGAGCTAATCAAGAATATGTATATGCACTTTATGGGGTCTATGATATCTAAGTTGGAGAAAATGTAAAGGGATGTGTAGTAGATTCCATAAAATAAATGTCGTTGATCTATATATAAATAGGCAAGTGCAAAACTTTCACACCCGTTTTTACCCTCTTAAACCCAACATATTCGCTTGATTTTTTGTTGTTGGACGAGTTATGAAGAGGAGTAGGAACGAGTGTAATTTGTTTTCTAATGTATTGCGTCTAAAGACCAGAACTCTCTATCTCTCTCTCTCTCTCTCAGCTCTCTCAATTTGTTAAAAAATTACAGCAAAAAAGGCAAAGTCAGTGAGCTTATGTTGAGCCCAACATGTTATAGTCTTGAAGACTATAAGAGATGGAACCATCTTCACGACTTGCCTATATCTTTTTATTCTTTCCACACTATATCATAGTTTTCGATTTCACGACTGTTATTCAGCCTATAAAACGTATTGCCTAGTTCGACCACCCAATAATTATATTTGAAAAATATTAGTTTTAGAGACTTTAGAATTTCGATAGCAAAACAAAAACAATTCTTCAATTCTTCATTTCACTTGGAAAAAATGTTGCAAACGAACATGTTCCAGAGAGTTATAGGTCGCTGTGAACTTGGTTCGATGCAAGCAAGGAACAAACCGAAAGAATAAGAAAGAGCATACAGAGAAATTCGCTTTCGCTTTAACGGTGCAAACAAAGCTTTTTTTTGGTGCTTGTCTTCTTCATCTTGTTCTCACTTAAGCTGCAGCTCCGTTTACACTTTGAAACTATAAGTTCTGTATAGCATACATACATTTAGAAAGAATATTACTCAAGCATCTCTCTCGTTTATTCTCATTAAAACTTACATTCGTTTCTATAAGACTATATTGGAATTTGAAAATCTTGCTCTTTGAAATACGATACGATCCTACGATCCTACGATGCTGGCTTTCTTGTATTTAGTGAAGCGAGTAAATATATTTGCCTGCGACTCTAACACTATAAATGCCTCGTTTTCATTCATCTGAGAAACTCTTTCTTAAAACTTAGCTGAGAAACACATCCAAGAAATTTATCTGAGAAACTAATCTGACGACCTTATCTGAGAAACTCAACCGGAGAACTCATCTAAAACTCTTCGAGGAATCTTGCACATCGGTATAATGAACTCATTCTTACATTGATCAATGAATAGAATTTTTCTTTTTTAAACGCATAAAACTTCCTATAAATTATTTTGTTTTATTTGATTTTGAATATAAATTGTATGGTTACACTCGCATTTAGAGTGCGTCTGCAAAGATAACGCAAAGATATCATTTTGTTTTGTAGTATGTGTTTGTGTGCATGAAGAAAACTACAAAATATGCCAAACGGCAAACTGTCGATGAAGCCAAGCTGTGTCCTGTTTGCAATTGTGTTAATCAGTTTTTTGAGCATTGCTAAGAAGGATAACGTCTGCAATGGCTGCCGCGCCGGTAAGTGCTTTTGCAGCCTTCGAGAGCTATGAGCGATTTTCAAAATATGCTTAGAGTATGAGTGATGCAGTGCATTCCCGCTCTATTTCCTTCTCTCTCTCAATCAATCTCTCTCACTCTCTCTCTCTCTCTCTCAATCTCTCTCTCTCTTTCTGTCTCTCTGAAACAAAACTGTAAAAATGATTTGATGTACTACCTGTAAAGCTTCTATTTGCTTGACTTTCTGTGATTGTGTGGCTGTGTGTGTGTGAATGTGTGTGCAAGTGATGTCTGTCTTTATTTAGAGTGCTGCATGAGTTATGACGTCATAAAATAAATGTAGCAAATGTTTTTTTGTTTGTTTCAAAAATGGCTGCTTTGTACTGTTATTGTTTTTCTTGTTGTTTTTTGTTGTACGGATTTAACTGTTATTTGAATTTATTGTTGTACATACACAGACAAAGAAAAAGTTGTAGCATACTTTTTGGCAGCTGCTTATCAACGCTATGAGAAGAATTAATATGGTTGCTAACAAAAGTACGGTAAATTGGGTTGTAATTTTATGTTTATTTATCTCTATTTTTAACAATTTAATCATATAATTTTGGGCGCCCAACCGACTTGACTTTTAATGCTTAGTACGAATATATTCAATCATGTTATATTAATTTTCACAAGCTAGGTATGTCCTTGACTCTCCAGGGTAGGGTATAACTAATCTTTAAGTTATACTATATATCCACTCAATCCCCCTTCCCGCCTTCCATATGCTCCTTTTTATACTACCTAAAATTCTCCTACACCGCTTCTTGTCCCTTCCACCCCTTGTCCAAACACTTGCGCTGCCCCCTTTCCCTAGCTCTCCTTACTTTCCACACCTTTTCTATACCCCCTTCGATCCCATTGACATGTATACAACATTTCATCCCTCTATCTTAAATGGTAACCAGCTCTTCTCCTCTGTCAGATATCATTAAAATCGGTCCAGCCGCAAAAATCAAATCCATACTTTAAACTTTGTTACCTTTAATAAGCTGTCGAATGGCATTATAAGATGACTTCTGAGCACAACTGCTACAATTTCATAGTTGTTCAGCGGTTTGCGGTTTATATTTTTGGAATTTGTTTTGAATCGGGATGCCACTATCGAAATATGCAATAGCTACTCAAATTTTGAAGAAAAAACATTTTTAACTAGCGCCTTTGAATACAATTTTCGGAATTTGCGAAGTACTTATCAAATATCAGCCACTTTCCGCACATTTGTTAGCACTTTATTAAGCAGTGTGCCTATATCAGCTTCACTTATGGTAAAATACATTACTTATAAGTGGTTCCGCTTTAGGTTTTATTCATAAATGTATC
The DNA here is from genome assembly GCA_035044765.1 of Leucophenga montana. Lineage (NCBI taxonomy): Eukaryota > Metazoa > Arthropoda > Insecta > Diptera > Drosophilidae > Leucophenga > Leucophenga montana. The sequence continues at coordinate 629,862 of JAWNNQ010000432.1, forward strand.
TATACAGTGCTTCCTCAGCATTCACATTAAATGCTGCATACTTCACATTTAAAATGTTATACCTATTCCTGTATCGCTGACGCTGTCACTTTCGCCAGCATTCCACATTCCGAGTGGCGGCGTTTGTTTGTCAGTTTGACATTTGTTTGCACATGTATCTCAGTCAGTCAGTAAGTCAGTCAGTTAGTCTGTCTGTCTGTCTGTCAGTTAGTTGGTCACTGTATTGCTTCTCAACTTTTCACTGTAGTAGTTCATATTTTTACTTTGTACTCTTGCATTTTCTTTACTTTTGTGTGCACTGTCGTAGATTGCTTTCACTTCATTTCACTTCACACCGCAACACAACACAACACACAGATACAAAGTGCACATACATGTATGTATATATAGGAGTGTATTCTGTAGTATGTGCAGCAATCTAGTCATTCATCCAGCTTGCTATCCATCCATCCGGTCGAGTGTCCTGCCATTCACTTTAGTGCACACACACACACGCATACACACACACACAGAGACAGGCGGACGTTAGAAAGACAGGCGATCTGCTGTCTACATGTCCTGGCTCACTTTCGCTCTAGCTATGTACAATATTTAAAAGCATGTCTGTGTGTGTCAATGTGTGTGTGGGTAGTGTTGAAAGCAATTCCTTTCTTTATTCTTAATGCAGTACTATATGCGTTTGCACTCTTTACTGCTGTCACTTTTCTATATGTATGTGTGTGTGTATCTATGTGCCGCTGGCCTTCTTCTGGATTGTATATCAGTTGGCTTTATATTTTCAATTTTTCTATCTTTATATATATCTGTATGTCCCACTCGACTGCTTCCCGGCTGAGCTTCCTAATTTAGAACGTTTGGCGCTGTCACTCAATGGCTCCCCACAACGTTGGCTTCCGTTCTTGCTGCGCTAACTCAATGCATAAGCTGATGTGTCCTTTTGTGTCTAACTCTATATGTGTGTGTGTGTGTGTGTGTATTTATGACTGGTTTGACTATGTTGTCGTTTCGCATAGCCATGTGTGTGTGTGTGTGTGTGTGTGTGTGTATGCGTATGTGTGTGTGAGTGTGAATGACTGGCTTATGATTGTAGGCTAGATTTATATTTGAGTTTGAGTTTGAGTAGCTGCAAAGGAAAGTGCATTGAAATAAATAAGTAAATATATAGCTGCTTTTATATTTTCTATATATATCGTAGCTAGAACGATCAGAGCTGCTTTCAATTGACGTCTACTGACTGCAACACTGTGACCTTTGACCTGAGCAAACAAATTTACACAGCAGGCACGTGTATCAACGTTGATGAATTTGCAGACACATACAACTCATTCGATAAATGCTCAGTAGCTCACTTGGCCAACTTGTTATACGCTGTTCCCAAAAGGAAAAGGGTATAACAAGTTTGTGCGAATGTATGTAACAGGCATAAAGTATACCACATAAAGTGTGTATATTTTTGATCAGCATCGAAAACTGAGTCGATTAAGTCATGTCCTTCTGTATGAGACAACAGATCTCAGGAACTAAAAGAGCTCGAGACTTGAACATTTAGATTCTCCTTAATCGGAAAACTAAGCTCCGACTATATGCGTCTAATCCTTGGTTTCAGTGCAGGTTTAGTTTGCTAAGCCTAAATTGCTTGCATCTTCTGAAAAACATCTACCATTTTCGCCTAATAATTAATCCATTGATAAATCTTAATATGAAGTCAGTAAATGGATATAACATTGATAAGGCGGTTTTAAGTGTTCCTACGAAATATGTACGACACTGCAGATTTTATGAAAGAAGGACTTACTTTACATAAGGACTTGTGCTATAGGATAATATGAGATACTACTTACTTCTACCTCAATCGTCAGGCGAATCTCAGTATGTTGCATTCTCCTTACGCTGTACTATAATACCCGGACTTCGAAGTTCTTTGAGGACCAGACAGAACTCAACTTAATTTGGCTCCGCTTGCAGACCTGATGAACTACGGCCGGTATGCAGCCTTCGCCCCTATTTTCCGTAATCCTGCTCTCAACGTTGACTGAAATCCGGAGCACTTTGTGGTCCAGAAACTCTTCACCTTAATTTGATTTCCTTTGAAAAGCAGATGAACCACTACTCCAGCGAAATAGACTTAGTTTGCCAACCCTTCGCCACTCTTGTACTTAATCCCTCTAACAACTCTAACTTAAATCAGGCGTTCTTTGCGGACCAGAAACACCTCACCATACTTTGGTTGCCAGCAGGCATAACAGCGTTGCCAACACCAGCAATAGTTTTTGAATGAACGGTCAAGCCGTTACATTAAAATATTAAACTTAATTTTACTCCTATTTGTAAGTAAACCTAAATGTTTAGGCTTTACTTATCAATTAGAAATGCTTTCATTAATACTACATACTAGTGTAACTACTAAATTTCCATAAAAGTTCACTTAGATTTACTGACGTAGTTTGTGGGACATACATTAAACCAAATGGAGTTTCCTTGCAATCCAATGGATAACATCAGATATGTAACCTGTGAAGAGGTTAAACTGCAAATCAAGGCACTAAAACCGTGAAAATCTAACGGCTTATACCAGGTATACTGGTTACTGCGTACTGCAAGTAAGTTGCTTCTAAGCCATAAACTTCTTGTGTACAAAATGGTTATTGTGCCGTCTTGGAGATATGGAATTCAACTCTGGGGGCTCCAGATACAATGATCGTCGTTGCGCTCACATTAATCCGCTGACTTCAGCACTCACAATCAACACTAGCAGAAGGCCTCTAAAGCAGCTACACCCAAATGACCTATCCAATCGATAACATATTAAAACTGTAACACACTTTTTCTTCAAAAATTTAGTAATGTAATTTCCCTTGTCACTTTGTATTACGTTATAAAGTTTAAAGTTCTTTAAGTGGTCTTAAAAGTCTGCATAGCTCTACATTAGCAAAGGTGCAGGGTATTTCATAGTCGTGGATATACGACTGGTCCATTCTTACTTGTTTTACTTTGATTACGTGGCATATGGCGCCATTAACTCAGCTAAAGCCCTCATACAGCTTCATGCTCTGCATTAGCATCCAACGCCATCGTCGCCGCCGCCGCCATTTGATCGTTGTCCCATGAGAATCGTGCCGCTGCCGCCCACACAATAAATCATTCAGCCAGGACAAACAAAAATGCAACACATACGAAACTTTATGCCATCATCGTCATCGTCAACGTAACATATTTTCACTTTGTATTTCGCTGGTTTATTTTTTTTTTTGTTTTGTTTTGTGCAATTTCAATTCCCAAACTGAATTGAATGGCATGATGTCCTGCGAGAAAAAAATCATGAATATAAACGCGCCGTTTACCTTTGACATTTTTAATTAAATGAAGAGCGAGGGCACATGAAATATCGACACTTCATTTGCTAAAAAAATAAAAAAACCATTCACATAAGATGAAAAATAAATGTGGCTGCGCGAAAAGAGCAAACAAAATCAAATCTGGCAACTATAATATTGCGCCATAGAGAAACAGTGTGTAAGAGAGAGAGAGAGGGAGAGAGTGGGATAGCGTGTGCATGCTGTTTCCGCTTTATACCGCCTCAAAATATGTTCGCATTGAATTAACGAACCGCAACAAACGCAGCCGAGTGAAAGGTGAACCAAACTGAACCATGCCGAAACTGCGCCGTGAAACCAATGAAGAAGAGCAAGAAGAGCTTGCAAGTGTGGAGTGTGTGCTGCCTACCTTTAGACGCAGCAGCGGCCGACTCAACGTTTTAGTGCTGACAACAACAATAATCAGCTACAAGGACAATGCCAGCAAATGCCGAGTGCGAGAGCAGTTCAATGACTTTCAAAGAAAAGTGCACAAGTTGACAAGACCAGAATTGCAGATCGCGTACTGTATTTCATAGAAATGCAAAGAAAAGAAGGTCAAAATCCAGAGGGTAGACACCCTATCGAATATGATCAGAAAAAGTGATTTCAATTCCGCTAGCACTGCAGTATACTTCAAATTCCACCATGCATTCCACCATGAAATTCGAGAACCATGCATATTGCCAGGTAATTTGGGATGTTGAAACGGAAAACGTCCACTACATTTTTTTTTTCAATCCCATCAGCTTTTAGCACCCACTTGCCACATTTCCGTAAGCAATTTAAAGAGAGATTTACAGGAAAAGAGCTAACAAGAGAAAACTTCATAGAATGGTGCTCAAAAGCAAATGAGTTGAGTACCATAGAAACGAATAAATTTTAATGTATTGCCAAAAAGATACTTCTCCAACTGTATACCAAAATAAGGTGTCAAAAGCATATTACATGCCCATATTCAAGATCATTTGTCTTTGCATGATGACTGTATCACACACCCTAAGTGTCGTCAGAGTAAGACAGAACCTTTCCGTGATACCAAGAGAGGTTTCAGGCAGGGTGATGATTTATCGTGCGACTTTTTTTAATATCTTGATGGAGTATACCTACGCCAATGCCCCTTAATCGATCGGGCACAATCTTCCATAGGGAAGTGATGCTACTCGCGGTTGCTGATGACATTGATACATCGGCACGAACGAACGGCGAGTTAGCATGAGAAACAGTCACGTCTCAGGAGGATAGGTGGTAACGAGTACAAACCATTAGCAAACCATTAGTCTTAGACGGTCTGTGAATACAGAGAATTTCAACTTCAATGTTGTAGAAAACTTTGTCCATCTGAGATGCATCCACGACATCAGTCAAAGAATCATGCTTGCTAACCGTTGCTACTTTCGACTCAGTAAGCAAATTTTAAGTAGAGCCCTCTCTTGAACTAAGAAGATAAAAATCTATAAGACTTCGGTAAAACTATTGTTTCCTGATCACCTCAACCGAATGAACCCGAATGTCTAGGTAGCTTATTAATCTGTAACCATGGCACCATCACAATCACAGCGTATTACCATTGAGAGGGAAAGTAATGAAACCAAGCCATGGTGTTGAGAAGCAGCACTAAGAACATCACAATTTCCGGAAGAGCTTCAGCAACTCTACTATTCAACGCATCATAGCCAATAGCTTTGGTGGCTTTGAGATTTTTGATGTCCAGCGTACTTCTTCTGGTAGTCAGTTAGTCCAGGAAAGACTCCGTGCCCCATACTTCACCTTTGTGTGCTGGCTCAATAGGCATGAACCGCAATTCGTTAGCAAACACTGCAGCAATTTCTGAATACAATCGATACCACGTTTTTTTTGGACGTTGAATGGGAGTGTGCCTTTGACCTTGAATATCTTAAGACGCGAACACGATATTATATAAGACTTTTGAAACAACATTTAGAACGCCAAAACAAAGGTTTATACCAATTTACAGCTTATTATCTCTCATTCCGATGTTGACCCCTATTTTTGGCCACTTGTGTTTCTTGACAAGCAGTTTCTTGAAAAGCAGAGATTCTTTGCTAAGTAAGAAACTACTCTTTGGTGACATTTTTGCCACTCACATGCATTTGAAAATCGAAGAACATTTTCATTATAACGAAAGTAATTTTAAAATCAAATTCAATTTAAATTTATCAGCGATTAATAAAACTACCCTCGAATTTTAAAAAAGCTGCATACACGCAAAGAGTGGAAGCAGTTGAAGGTGTTTATTTCTTGTATGTGGTATGCGAGGCATGGACCAGTAGCTGTATCGAATGGCTTCGCCGGTTAATAGATGGGGGCACATTGACTAACTGTCTTATATGAGTATATATGTAGTTTCGCATTTCGCATATAGTGACGGAAAGGGGCGTGGCATGCCAGAACGTTGCCGTTGTCGCTGTGGTGTGCGCTTAATTAAGAACTCATGTTAATTGTAATTATTTGGCACATGAAATTTTTATTAATTTATGCCACACACAGTCAGAGTGATACAAAAGTGAGCCTATCTACCTACATACATAAATAGTAGTTATGTCAGTGAGTGTGTGTGTGCGTGTGTGTGTGTGTGTGTATGTCAAAATATGTGTGTGTGTGTGTATCAGAGTTTATAGTGCAAAGGTGAAACTGCTGTTAGTGTTGATGATTATTATGTTGTCGACTGCTGCTGTTGAGATATAAAATGAGCAAATGATGATACTACATCACGATGAAGAGAGGTGGCATAGGTGATGCTGGAGTAGCGCTAACTAATGGCGACAGCGTTGCCAGATGTTCCGTTTGACTGCTCTATATTTCTCTGTGTGTTAGTTTTTTGATATGCCAAAAAGGAAAAAAAAACAATGGTGAGAAAAGAAAAAAATGCCAAACGAGTTTGAAATGGAAAATAAAAGAAAAAATGAATAATGTTGAAATTTTAAATTGCTGCATTGGGATTTTGGGACTTGCCTATTTTTTCATATTGTACATTTAAACTATGTACTTTATTTGTTGCTGCTGGCAGGGTGTTTTTTATATATATATATGTAGCTACTTAAATATGTGATGTGAACTTTAAAATTAAATTTAAAAAAAAAATATTTTTCAATTATTCAAATTTCTGTGCGCAAATGGAGATTACTGATTACTATTTCTAGCAAACCTAGAAGTAAAACTATTCAAACGTAAAGGATTTTCAGTCAGCGTAAATCAGTAATCAGTCTCTGCTGCATGTGCTCATGGTTTATTCAAACGATTAATGTTCAAGAAATGAGCTTTTAGGGCTTTTGATTATTAATTAGCTTGAAGTATGTGTCTGCTTATTACTTCCCATAGATTATTAGTGCTTTCAGCTGACGAAGTTTTTATAAATCGTAAAAGCATTCAATAATGTGACCAATCAGAGTTGTGAGAAAATATTTTAAGAGCTTTTGGCTGAACCTATTGACTAAATTTTTATTTTATAAAATCGATTATTTCAGCTTTTAGTGTTTCATAGAAAGGCCTCATGTCTCATGTTTGACATTCTTACAACAGGAACAAAGATGCACTTCTTGCATTCCCACTTGGATATATTTCCTCCGAACCTTGGCGACGTCAATGACGAACACGGTAAACGTTTCACCAATAAATTATATGCATGGAGCAACGCTATCAAGGATCCTGGAATTTAAATATGATGGCCGAAAATATTTGGTTAAGTATTTCAGTCTTAGAAGACTGTCCACTTCACTAGGGAAAAAGGACTACCGAAGTGACGAGTCCATTGTGACTGCCGAGTGGTTAGTCTTTTGAGAGTAGTGCTTGGCTAGTCTTTTCTAGAGTGATGAGTGGCCAGTTCACTTATGCTATATGAACAGTTTATTTCTAAAGAGGAAACTGGTGTAGAACCATGAACAACTAAAAGGCGCTGAAATGCATCTCAGCTACTTTATCTAACAGGCTTCCAATACTTAGATCTGCCGAAACACAATGAATTGCTTTTTCATTGAACGTTTCCACAAGAAGAGAAACCTTTTGATTTCTTTATCATTTCTATTTTTAAACTGGCACCATGCTTCACTACCTGTTGAATTGGCTGTTCTTTCAGGACTGATGCGTGGCTAGAAACAGGGGCTGCAACGTCGTAAAGCTCGGTCACTTCCAATAACATTCCCGTATTAAATTCGACAGTCAAATGCGTTGCCGGTGGATAGGCAGGGGACTGATTCTCGACTGAAGTACAAGCTAGTTACATTTCAACATTGTTCTCGTGGTCTGCACAATTTATTTCAAAGTGGTGTTGCCATAAAGTTTACAATGTTGCCGGATAGGTTATCAATTTCTGCAGGTCGAATGTACTGCAGGCTGCAAGGTTGAGGCTAAATATGTTTTTTTTTTAATATTTTATGACTTGAGTTCAACACACGTTAAAAATTGTCTAGCACATTTCTAAGTGTCGTGAGTACGCAAAGTACTATATTAAAAAATATTGCTTTAATACTTTTCTTATGCATTGAATGAAACAGTAAGATCTATCTAACACGTTTACTTTTTATATTGTATTGTATCTCAGTCAAGTATTGTCAATTTCAATCTATGGATTGCTTTTCAACATGCTTATTTATTTACTCTCTGACAATTTAAAGCACATCGTTAGCAACCTGTGTGTGCATATACTATATTAAACACGCCCATTAATATGATATCTTTCAGTTCAAACATTTTTTTTTGTACAGCACTCTGCTTGCATATTAAAAATAGACAGAATACAATCTGAATTATGATGCTTTGCGTTGCCAGCTTTTATTTGCGTTTTTCACAAAATTTTCAGCTTCTTCCTCTTCCTTTTTTACCAACCACGTTAAGCTCTCTTTCAACTCTATGCTAACTCACACCAACAGTACTACACGCACTCCAAGCTTTACCCACCCCAAACGCTTTACTGACCCTCGTTTGGCTTGGGTTATGTTTGAAGAATTTATAAATATTTTATTAAACTGTGCAGTGTGTTGAAACTTCAGTGAGCAAACGAGGATTTGCGCGTTGATGATGATGCGGGTTGGCTATATGAATATAGATGGATGGCTGGATGGATGGATGGATGGATGGACTGGCTAGCTGACTGATTGGCTGGTATTATTGCAGGAGGACAAGCAAACAACAATAAGGATGAGCAAGGAGCACGTGCTGCAGTTATTGGCGCAGCTTAAAAGAATTTGTAGAACAAATGTATACAAAAAAAAAAAAAAAAATTCGCGCGTTAACTTTGATTGATTGATGGCTGAATGAGTTTATGGTTGCCCTAATTTCTATTTTTTTTTTCTTGTGCTGTGAAGATGTGCTTCTAGAATTTTTTTTCTTTTTTTGTTCGCCTGCTATTTTTGTTACTGTGATCTATTGCGCTATTTTTTTCGGTTGCGATTTCTCTCAGGTTTCTGGCATGTGTATTTTACTAATTGTTTTAGGCGAAAGTGAATTTTTATACCAAATCGTAATGGAGAACTGTGTTTGTATCTGTAACTGTGTTTTGACTCTGATGTACATCAAACTCAAGCCGGAAATGGAATTTTGCATTTTATACGCCACACGTTTCCGTTTTTCAGCTGCACAGTTCCAAAGATAGACTTACACACACACACACACACACACACACACACACATGCATATACATTTTCACTGATTAAAGGCCAAACTGACAAAACTTTTGTCTACGCAGCAGCAGCAGCGGCAGCAGGAGCTGCCAAGCGTACTAAACGAATTCAAGCCACAACAGCATTTTGTTCTCTAACTTTCTCTATGTGTGTATGTGTGTGTGCCACATTTTGCAACTGTACGCGTTTTCCTAACTGGATTAGTATTTCACAAAATTGACTGACATAGGTTGACAGCCGCTCTGCATAAATGTATCTATAGTCTATACGACGAGTTGAGTTTAGTTGAGTTGCGTTGCGTTGCGTTGAGTCTATATGAACCTATTCGCAGTTCATTTACGTTGCGTTTACTCAATGCTCTCAATTTCGACTAGCGACCATTTTTTATTCAATTAAAGTTTTCTATTTTGTGCTTTTTGAATTTTCATGGCAGTTTTATTTATGGAAATGTTTTTTATATATTATTTTTTGCTTTTTTCCCATCGTTGTTGTGTATTTTGACAACACGTTTTTCAGCTAGTTTTACAAATAAATATACATAGAATATGCTATAAAAGTGTAGAACTCATTTCGCATATGAATTTGAAAAATTAAAAGCAACCGCAACGACTGGATGCTATGTTGTAGGAGGGCAGTTCAATAAGTCGCGTGTAAGTTTAATGAGATACTTTTATATTTATCTATTTTTTAAAAAAAAATCGGTTCGGAAAATGGGTGATTCGTGTTATCAGTGCTATGAAATATCAGTTATACGATCTAATTTGTAGTAGCCAGTGAGAAATTTTTTAACCGAAACATGAATGAAATCATAAACCAACCCAATTCTAGATAAAAAAGAGCTGGATTCTAACCAAATTTAAACGAAACCATAAACCAAACCATAAACCAACCAAGTTTAGTTAATAGGGATAGACCGCCTTCGACTTTTAGATAAGGTACATTAACTTAATTTGCCAAACTCACTATCCCTCATCATACAAACAAGCCGTCATTTTTAAGTTTTTGTTTTGTAAATCTGTAAATCCGGTTCCATGGATTAATTAAACTCTTGTTCGACTTTACCTTGCTTCGGTTTACAACTAGTTCGGTTCGAAGCTTGTTTTCAGCGCTGCAGTTTAATGAAAAAACGAGGCAACCTGTTAAAATACATTTCCGCAGAAATTAGAAACAGTTTTGAACCGTATGAGTTTAAAATGATTCACTCAAAATGCTTTGATTTTAAACCGCTTCAACAGCTTGGTATCTCTGGTAAAGAGTAGAGCAAGAAGGTTCTTTGATATTTTTCGATTTGTATCGATTAAGTTTTTGGTTAAATCTCGAAACATACTATTTTTCATAATTATTTTAATTCTTTGTAGCTTTTTATTTATACAATTTGTTGGGATTGTGAATCGGTTCTAAACCATGGCTTATGTACTTGTATTTCCAAATTTTGGTTTAAAAACCATTGAGGAGGCTACAAATCTTCTTTAGCAGTAAAAAGAAAACCTAATCGCAAGACTCTGATACAAATGGAACAAATTGTGACATATGGGTGGCATTCGCAGGATGAATTCCATCCATAAGTAATTTTCTCAACTCCAATTAATTATTGTGTCTAACAAATTTCTCTTTTAAAAAAGTTTATTACAATAATTATTTTATTTTAAACTGAATATAACCATGTGGGGAAGTCGGAAGAGGACCTGACAGAACAACGCAAGGAACAGCAGCGTCAGATGAACTCGAGCGTGTACGGTCTTTGAGGGAAATAAGACAATTAAGCTTACTGATTGGAACAGCAGCGGCCAAGGTTCTAGACAGTCTACTTTTGTGCGCCAGTAGCCATTCTTCATCGAGACTCTTCTCTTCTCTTCTCTTTAAAGAGAAACAGATTTTCGTGCATTCATTCGTGCATTGATATTAACGTTGCACCTATTGGCCCATGTCTCAAAGACTTGCAAGTATTTCTGCAGTTCATCCGCTGCCTTATACTCACTCACTTATACATACACTTCACTATTACACCTTGACAAAAGCCTCCTTTAGTTCAACAAATATGTTGTTTGCAGTACTCCTTGATGTCAAAGGATTCGAGAATGTCACGACGCGATTGAGATGCTTGATGGTGCAATAGCCCAGCACGAAACCCAAATTATTGATGAGCAGACCCAGAATGCCATATAAATGTTACCTAATATCTTGTCATCTGTAGCAGAACTTCAGCGCTAATGGTTCTTCCAATGCTTCTTTGTGCAAAAAACTACTCAGATTATGTGCTGAAAATACCATTTTTTGGAGATTCGTTCGTACAAATTAATTGAACTTGTAGCTGCCATATTATTGAACTGTCCCTCGTTTAACTATTCGTGTTTGGATTCATTTGGTAAATTGCAAATTTTTGCTAAATTCATTCAGCAAAATAAAAACACAAAAATAAACAGAACAACGACAATGGAAATTGATATCTAGCAATGAGTCAAGGTTACATGTATCTGCAATTTACCTACCACTCTGGCTTTATACCTACTCCTCAAATATGTATTCGTTACCAATTTAATATTGCATAGTGGCATTTCTAAGCTGCAATTGCAGATGCAACATTCCCATTGATTGTTCGTTATTCAGGCAATGCAACAGCAGCTCAATTGACAATCACACAATCAGCCACACAATCAGTTGTAGACAATCAGTAGCGATACGGTAGCTGGAGTAAAAAGGAGTGAGGGAGTTAGGGTACACGTTCGTATAATATATAATATGTTTTCTGCTGTTCATTTATTTGCTTTATAGTTTTCATTTTGTTATCTATTGTCTGCAGGAAGTAAAAGAGAGTAGAAAACCGGAAATTGTACACAAAATAAAATCAGCAGCAGGAGCAGGAGCAGGAGTCGGAGTTGGAGCAGCTGAAAGATAAACAAAATCAAACATTTAAAGCAAAACTATAGCAAAATAAACGGGGTAGAAAAAAAGTTAGATATGTATAGTGACCAAATGAGTTCTCTTCATGCTTTGCAATGTTTCAAGAACAACAATGACAGCTGATAAATGAAGAATTGCAATTAGTCTAACGAATCTAATGAATGAAATTCATATGCGGCATGATTCTGTGGAAATGAATAAGTGAATTTAAAACAAGGGTAATAAAAAGGACTTGTAGAAAAAAATATAAACAGCTTGCTCTTCTACTACAATATAAGCTAAGAACGTCGGCGAAGTTTTCTGTGTGCAATTGTCAAGCATTTAAAAGTAATATAGGGGGAATTTTTTGGTTGGGAAGTTTGAAGATTTTGCTTTAGTGCTTTGGGTGCATGTAGAGAAACACTGTGCTTGAGCTTTGTTTCATTTTTATATGGTTTCAATGGTTTATATAATAACTAAAAGCTACAAAGCTTTTCTATGAAAGCTAAACTTCAAAGCTAGGGCAAAATTTGGTTTGAATATGGCAAATTACGCAAGTTTACACAAGAATTTGCGCTTTTAAACATTTGTAGAAATTGATTTGACCGTTTTTTGAATTGTTAAAACTTATTTCAGTAGAATGTTGTAGAGCTTTTTGTTCTTTAGTAATGTAAGAATATAAGAAAACATAAATTTTGTCGCAGTATTTCAAGGTGTGAAAAAAAGTAATTCGTGAATATTTTTATATATTGTATAGTGAAGAGGGATTAAGAAATAGACGTGCTTTTTGGCTTAAAACTTAGTTTTGAACTTAACTTAAAATTTAATAGAACTTATAATTCCCAAATAGTTTTTACATATTCTTTCAACAATGTTATTGCTGTAACTTCATTTTCGTGGTTTATTTGTTACTTGTTTGAATGTTAAGGACTATAGCAAACAAATGAACATTCGGTCAATTCGGTTGGCGCAGATAGTCGAACTTCGACCAAGAGTCGGATCAGACTTATAGTAAAGCTATAAGCTGATTTATACAAAGCTTTTCTTATGTATAAACCAATTTCATATTAATAAATGAAGTATGTACTTAGTGTCGACTTTTTAAAAAAATCCGTCTGTCTACCAGTCGCCTTTGAGCCTGCGAATCCTTTCCTTTTACAACCACTGAAAAGATTTTACATACTTCACTCAACTTTTGGCTTCTAGCTTCAAAGTTTAAAAAGTATTCCCGCTGGTGCTGAAATCTACTCTACGCAGTGACATACAAGATGATGGGCGGTTTCGAGTTCCTCAGAGTTATCACCGCTTTTACAGAAGTATTGTGAAGAGGATCCCAGTCTCCTGGCATGTTGACCTATGAGACAGTGTCATGTTACCACTCCTATTAAAATTGCTATATCTGTTCTAATAATCCTAAGTAAGGACTGAGTTCTTTTCAGTCATACTTATGCTACGCCTGGCTTGTAGTGCTACTCAGATTATGACTAGACTAGACCATCTATTGTTTGCGGTCCTCATAGTGTTGGTTTTGATTTACATCTTACAGGTTGACAGCGGTATGCCAATCGACGCCTTATCCTGTTGAATCTGCTATACAGTTACCCTCATTATTGCTGTGCACTGGCAACCAAACGAGGTGACGCAGATCGCTAGCCTGCTCTATGACATGCATTACCGAAAACTGATAGTTCAAGACTGATTGAAGAAGTTTATTAAAATGGCAGCGCCATCTAATGAGTCAAATAGCGTCATTCTTGTGGCGGCCAACTGTGGTAGTAAATCTTTCATCTGCACGAAGACCGATCGAGATGACGGATAAACGAAAGATCGAGAGGCGATGTTATATCCACAGCAAATTAACTGGGTAGTCCCTCATTTGATAAAATTTTTTAAACTTCATGAACCGCTAGACCGATAGCCCAATTACCGATTAAATTTTAATACTAAAAAATGGAGATGGTGCAGGAACACTATGATCCGGAATCGAGCCTGGATATACCAAAACAATTACTTTCAATGTAAGCTAAAGTTGGTACCGATCGGGCACACGGTTCGCGGGTTATACGCAAATTTTTTAAATTGGCGATCCGTTGTTGCCGGATTTGGATTCTACGACCCTCAACAGACGAAGAAGTTTTTGATATGAACATTTTTTGTTCCGTAGTCTTTTTAAAATTTTGTACATTAAATTGTTATTGTAACATATTTTTTTTGGGTTGTGTGTATATACAATTAATTATATAACATGATAATATTGTAGAGAGTAATGAGTAATATAGGATAAAGATAAATCGAAACGCAACCTAGATCCACAGGGCTCTATGGATGCGTCGGGCGGTACTGACAGTTGAAGAGTTGCGTAGTGACGATTGACTGCACTCAGGGAAGCAATAATTAGTGCGTTCTCCATAACACTCGAGTACAAGTTGGAACAGTTCTCGTGAGGGTGAAATGATTGGGATGATTGCTTTTATACGGAACCAATAAAAACTGCTTCGAGAGTAAATCATTATGTTGGAGAACGGAAAACATCATCCCTTCAATTGTAAACAACCATTAGCAGTTCTCAGAGTGTTTGTCAAGTTGTCGTCCCTATTGCTGTTTTGAATATCTCAAATGAGTACCTGCCTCATAGTGAAGGTAAACTGAAACCAATGCATCTTTTTACATTTCTTCATCAACTAATTGAACAAACTTCAATTTTCAAAAGGACATTTACTTTTGTATCTTTCACTTGCATCTTACATATACATAAAACTATCTTAATATATGCTCTGTTCGAAAATAGCAGTTTTAGTAAAAATTTTTATAGTATTTTACTTTTAAGCTTAAAAGGCAACCCATCTAAAAGCATCTGTGTACAAGTATATAAATTTCTTAGCATCCGTTTTGAATAAATGTATTTTAGCTAAGTTATGGCAAGTCATATACAATTTTAAACTGCATTTGCCGCCAAATTAAAATGAACTAGAAAAACAAAAAAAAAAGTATCCTTTTTTTTGCTGTTGGGAATATTGCGTACTCTATATCAATATCCGCTGCATATAGTATATGAGATAGTTTTCGATAAACTTTTGGTCAAATCTGAAAACTAACACGCGCCATAAATTAAAAGCATAGAGGCCCAACGTATACATGTATACTATATACATATGTAAGTATATATGGACAGATATTGCACATTGACTTGACTAAGGCAGTCGACGCCAGCACCGGACGGAGCCAGATACTTTGTGTCTGTGTGTATCTGTGTATGTGTGTGTGTGTATAGTACATGAAATGTAATAAATTTCGTTATCTATGCATTATTTATGTCGTAATTTGGTATTTTATCCAAAAAGGCGGCACAACGAGCGAAAACGTTCTGTTCACCCAAAATGCAACAACACATTTGCTACACACTGTAGTGAAGTATTGAAAAGGATACTTTTTCTACTGCTAAACTGACGTCGTCCGACAACAGACAGCAACACATTCTAACAAATTTCTGCACGAAAATATTTCCAAGTGTGTGCGGTATAAATTAAACTTACACTTTATACAAGTACAAGAAATTTATATAGGTTGAATTTTTGAATGAAATAATTTTGCAGCATTAAAAACACCTTAAATTGTGCTCGCCTGAAGTTGCTGCACTTAAATTTATGTGCTGTCGATGTCATCCTTCTGGTTCTAGTATTACTTCTATTTAGTTGCTGCCAAGCCACACACTGCCAAATTTTACGTGATGTCTTTTGTACAGTGAAAGCACGTTGCTCAAAAAAGAAATGCCAAAAATTAAAAAGGAAGATTTTCCCACAATTTCCTGTGTTATGTTGCAAGAAAAGCTTAGACTGTATGCTAGACTCTTTAAATTTCTGTCAGCAAATCAAAAGTTAACTTACCTCTGCAACAAACAACAACAACAACAACAACAGCAGCATCAGCAGAAGAAGTAATCGAAGAAGTACTTCTCTCCATTTGTATTCGTAGTCGAAGTGCACTCATATGCCATGTATGCCAATATGAATCCAGTTGAGTTTATGCTGCTGACATTTAAAAAGCAAATTGATTTTGGCACTTGCTGCATTGTTTATTCTGCTTATTGAGTGTCTTTCGTATCTGTGCATATATGTGTGAGGTGTGGTGTAGTGTACTATGCTGATGCTGTGATGTGCAGTTCAGGCATTGTACAACCAAGAAATGTGCTGTGGATTGAGCAGAAATGAAGCAGTAGCGATTGCATTCCGCTGTACAAATATCTTGATGTACGAGGGCAGTGCAATACGTTTGTAAGCACGTCAAGATGTAAGTCGAAAGGAAAGAAAATGTAATACTAGAGTACTCCGACTATGAGATACACTATAGCCATTCTGAAGGTTCTTCTATGAACCACAAAAAAATTATCAGTGTTTTCTATCCAATACACTCACTATATTCTCATAATTTTTTGGGGCAACTAAGCGTCGTTGTTTACAGACTAAGGTGCTATACCGTCTGCTCGGAAATGAGGAAAGTACGATTTCAGGGATCTATTAACGCACGTTAAAAGAAACGGTGAGTAGCGTCGCCGAACCGAGACGCATTGGTTCGTTAGAAACCAATCTCTGAGAGGAGAAAAAAAACCTGGGAGCAAAATCAAATTTACTCTCTCAGCTGCTCTCATTTCTTCGCACCGACAGAAAATGGGAAAAGCAAAGAGTTGTGTTTCGACGACACCATCGATGTCACTTCTCAGCGCCGTTCAAATCAAAGAACATTTTTATAAACCGATTATTTTTACAAAAAAAAAAAAAAAAAATAGATTTTTTTAAAAATAGAACAAAAATACAACAAAAAAAAGAACTATTTTTTGGAGCCCTTTTGTACTAAATTTTTCAGTAGAGCTTGAATATGACTAAAGTTAAGAAATTCAGTTTTCCTAATAAAACTTCTTGAACCAAGAATTTTTGTAGTTCTTTTAAAAAAATGCATACTCACCAGAATTTTTTGTCAGTTTACTAATAAATTACGTCTCTCCTTACTATTTCTTGAAGGTGACACAAATTCCGTGTATAACACAACCACCTTATCAATCTCAGAAATGAGAAAAAGCTACCGCTCTTGTACCGGATCAAAAAAACAGGCCGGTGGAGTCTGACGAGCTTCGCTTGATGTGGAAGTTTTTGTCTCTCGCCTTAAGTATCGTCACTGCTACTTTTGACCTGACCGTGGGAGAGATGGCGATAATGGACTCGCACAAATAGGGGACTTTAGTATCTTTCCTTCCTTGGGCGCGTTGGAGGAGCTCAGACCAATTGCTCCAGCTATCTCTCTCTTTATCTCTCTCACACTGTCTGCTCGAATGTCAGATAGTCAGACCAAAGCGATGGGTAGACAGGTAGTATCTTCGGGAATACAGCATTCGACAATACATCAAATTGGTGCAAATAAATATTCTCTACTTATGTTACTCTGCGATCAAACTGGCATTTCATTATCGTTGAGTTTTTCATTTTGAGCTACCAAATTGTTTACGACCTCCTAACTCAGCTGATCATATTTCGGTTTATTTTTCGAATCCAACTAAAAAAAGTTTTTCTTAGTCAGCAATGAATTCAGCTCATTTTGCTTCAGCCAACCCTCTGTATATGAGGATAATTTTTACTACCAATTAGATGATCGATTTGATTCCTCTTGAAGACTTGAGGATCGCCTAGGTGAAACTCGAAACTTTCTTCTGCTGACAAGGCGATATTCTTACTAGGCAGAAACATGATTACTTCAGGCATAGCGAAGGTACTTGTCGCTAATACAAATTTTGTATCAAGTGGGGACTGAAGCTGTACATTGTACGATCTATTAATCGGTACCGTTATGCAAGAGTTTTATCGGGAAATATGAGTATGAAAATTGTTGCATCGAATTATAAAGAGCCTCGGAGATAAACATGAATTCAAAGTCTGATCAATCAGTATATAATCCTATACTTGTGTAGTATGCACGTTTTGCATGGTTACCCTGCTATCTCCTTGGATAGCTGGGATTTATATAGTTTCAAGTCAACGTTAAGCTAATTAACCCGGTAAAGTACCTTACCGATTCAAGGTCGCTTAATTGTTCAAAAACTTTCCCATTTAGGGTTCTTTAATTGTTCAAGCATATATTCCAGTTTGATTTCACTTTTAAGACCGCTTACCCCTTCAACGAATGCTTACTCTTTCGAGACGTTTCAAGATCGCTTAACCATTAGCATACTTAATCACTTATTTGACAGACTTTCCCTTCCTTGTCATTGAATGACTTATTAAGCTACCCTCATATATAGCGACAAGTAGGTAAGTAAGTGAATCACTGAGTATCTGAATATCTTTCTGTACGTATGTACCAGTATGTGCATATTCAACGCTTTTGCATAGCAAAATATCATGAAAATTTTATTGGAATTTTCTACTTTATATTTGCTTGCTTTCAAGTGCAACACCACCACAAACCATGCTAAATTGGAATGCGCTACTACGCCTTGAAGTATGCTACTGCTCGTACTCGCACTTGAGCTTCTACGTTCGTATGTAGTACTTGAGCATATCTATGCATGAGAGTACCTATATATATCCTATATATATATATATATATATATATATATATGTATATATATATTGTAATTTGTATATATGTGTATATGTTTCTTAGTACATTTCATTGCTTGTCTCAGATGCACTTACGCAATGTTTTTCTAACATAAATTGCATTTTCTACTATTGTCAACGTGGCGGCGTATGAATAATGTTTGCAAATATACTTAAAAGGCTAGAGACTAGGTTCCATTTTCAGTTGCTGCTGCTGCTGCTGCTGCTGCTGCATTTGAGCTTTAACATCGATAACAAGTAGAACAACGAAGACGACATCGATCCTAAATATTTATATACATTTTTTTTTGGAGTCCTTGAGTCAAGTAACTGCGACTGCTATTAAATTTTTATGCAAGTAAGTTGGTTCGTTGCCATTAATATTTCTTGGAACTTAAAAATCTTATTTCTTTTCTGAAAATGCTGCTACAAATTTGAAATATTTAAGCGCCATAACAATATTGACAAACAGTCAAACAGTTTCTATTAAATGATATCTATATTTAGTCAACCTCAAGAAGTACTTTGTTTATAGTTCTTTAAATGTAATTAAACGCCATCAGGACATGTAAAAAAAAAAAAAATTAAATAAAACAATTCAAATTACTGAAAAACAGTCGCCTACGGCTTCAAGGTCCATAAGAGAACAACAAAAATTTAAAGCAACAACAAACTATCATTTAAAGTAAGTATACACAAGTATGGCGCGCCAAATATTTGCGAATTATAAGTGTCAATAAGCTTTAATTGTATGGCAGCAGTGCCTTCCGTTTATGAAATTTCAGTCAATTTGATGCTTATATTACTTATAGAAAGTTATACAAAATCTCCATACCAACTTTCACACCAATATTTCAAAGATTGATTGAAAAAGGATCTGATAAACTCACAGACAGACATACGGACAGATAAACGGATCACGAATATAAGTACGAGTATATACTTTATAGGGTCTCCGATGCAACCTTTAAGACGTTGCAAACATTGTGACTAAATTATCGGATGTAAAAATTAGTTCGATCCGTTTTCAAATGATGGCTCTGGCTGTTGTCAATGTTTCACAGTAACAGCTGACTTCGTTAGTTTCAGAGTGCTTAGACATTTGTCAATAATATACAATTTGTATGAATTGGGGACACTACACGGAAATGATTCAAAAGGAAGGCGATTGCCTGCCTTATGAACTGAAACCGAGAAGCGTTGAAAGGCGATTTTTTACTTGAGAGCAGCTGATTCAAAAGCAACAAAAGAAGGGTTTTTTTTCATCGAAGTGTGACTCTCAATGAGAAATTGATATTCTACGATAACTCACAGAAGAAAAAATAAGCAAACACATGTTAAATTTATTCTTCTGCATGACATCCCTCGGGCCTCATGTCGAAAGATAGAATTCGAAAATCGAGGTGAAAAAATGCATTTTTGACAAAAAAAAAAAAAAAAAAAAAACGAACCGAACTCTCGAATGTACTCCCAATATAATACTATTAAAAAGAGAAGTAACCGTCGGTAGTACCGAAGCTTCTATACTCTTCACACGGCTTGAACCCATTTTTAAGGCTAACAGTTCATAGCAAGATGAAGCTTCTGTCCAGTAGAGGCCACCACAACGAGTTTCAAGTTGATATTGACTGCCATAAAACAGTTTTTTATACAAAATCCGAGAAGTTGAAGGTGGATTTGTATAAAAGTGAACGTAGCATGGACATATATATACAGCTTAAGACCATGGGAAGTCGCCCTATTTCAGAACGATATCTTAAAAACTGAGCGATTAGTTGTAATTCCTACAGACCAATTATCTCGTCGAGCTGATCAAGTATATATAAACTTTATGAAGTCGTCAATGCTTACTTCAACGCGTTACCAACTCCATGACAAAACTACAATACTGTTTACACTACGTGTGATGCGTATAAAAAATAAAAGTAATTCGAATTAATTGTATAAATGCCAAAAGTCAATTTAAATATTTGATATCTGAGTTGAAAGTTTGAAGTTGGAGCTTGTTGGGTTGTCTGTGTAGCTAAAAGGGTAAGAGATATGCATCTGGATGTAAGGGAAGCCTATGTAAATTGGCTTTCAACACATTTAACCAGTGTTATAGAATGCATATGTGGTGTCTCTGTGTGTGTTTGTATCCTTGTTTGATTGTGTGTATGTGACAGGCAAATATTTATTTATTGCATCAATAAAGTCGATCGCTGCAACGATAAAGGTTAATTGCATAAAGTTGTAAATTGTCAGTGAAGTCAATTAAAATATTTGAAATATATATATATGCGTACATATTTAATGAAATTATGTCTGCACGTTTGTACGTTTTTTGTTTGTATAAATTTAAACAAAACAAAATTTAACGTGTTCTGAAACCATTTTCGAATATGAACATTTGGAAACATGGATATTTAACACTAAGCGTGATCATAGATTCTCTGCAATTAACTTTAGGCGGCAATGTTAAAACTTTCATCACAATATATTCATTAAATAGAAAAACCAACAAAAGACAAGAAATTAACTAGCTGTGCCACCGTCTACATAAGTCCATTACGTACAGATATTTTAAATTAGAAGTGCCCAGGTTGTATGCATTTTAGCATACGCTGAGCATTGACGTACACACACAGCGCTCTTTGCATTAATACTATAAATTACAAAAATAATTTCAAAGCTCTACTATATCTGTCTTCCTATAGCAAAGTGCCAGAGAAGAACAATGTTGCTTGATGCATGGTTTTTTTGCTCACACACACACGCAGTTCTTTGAATAAACCAGCAAATATTACACAAACATTTTTCTTGTTCTTCGTTCTGTTTCTGCGTATACTAAATGCGAATGTAATACAAATATTCTATGCATTATTATTAAATGTTTCTTCACCACTACTTTATATACCTGAATGGAGTTGCTCAAAACAATGAGTAGAAATTTGAATTTTTTTAGAATTCAGCAGTACTAAAATCTTCTAGATTATTTAATTACACCATAGTAGTTATTTTAATAGGCAAAAGTAGTTCATATAGTGTAATCACCAATAAGTTTTACAACCCTACCAATGCCGGTTATTTTTGTTATAACAAATATTAAATTATGTGTTGAAAAAAATTCCAAAAATCAAAGTAGGCAGTGAGCGTAGTTAATGATTTTAATTGTCATATATTAGTTAATAAACGATAATAGTAGAGAGCTTAGATCTAATGTCAGTGACTTATACTCCTCGCCATTTGTATAAGACACCCCTTAAGACTTTTTTCTATCGCCTACTACGTCCTAACTAAGCATGCTTGCAAGAGGGATTCGGAGCAGTGGGCGATAGAAAACAGACTTAAGGAGGTGTCCTATACAAATGGCAAAGAGTGTTTAGACTTTTAAATAATTCTGATTGAGGCCGTATGTAAATAGCTTACATCTTGATTTACAGAGCATCTACTGGGTGGACCAACTAACTTGACCCATCGAATAATACTATAAATTTGCAATCTGTTTTAAGCTTGGCTTAGAAAAATGATGATTATGATTACAACGATTTTACTCTGGTTCCGGACTTCATTCTGTGTAGGTTTCTGAAGTCCATGGTGTATGCCATGAAGTCATGGCACCTGACAGATCTTAAGACGAATATTTGATGTGAAATAACTACCCGAAATACTTAAGTAATGCCAAATATATTAAAACAACATTAAACAACATTAAAACAAGGTCAAACGAGCTCCAATTGCGTACATCGCAGTAGTCGACCAAATAAGGTGACCAGAAATGTTGAAGAAAATCTTTGAAATGGTATTGGATGACCGTCGATTGAAACTGCGCATATCGACTACGAGAAAGCTGAGCGGAAGATGGGTGTCTCGATTATTCACAATTTTACTTCATCAATATAATGCACCAGTTCACATATCGCTTATCGCGATGCCCAAAATCAAAGTTCGAATTGCTTTCACACTTACATTATCCGCCAGAATTAGCTTACATGAATTATTTTCTGTTTTCAAACTTGAAAAAATGGTGGTAAAAGAATTGCAAACAATAAAGTGTTCTTGAATTCTGCGCTTCATGGCTATTTTGAGAAGCACGATGACTATCACTATAAACAGAATAACGAAGCTGGGACTATGTAGTGAAATTAAGATAAGTTTTTTCTAAAAAGACACTTCTGTGAAGCACAACGAAATTTGAAAGCAGTGTGCAAACGATGTATAATCTTACATAGGCATATGCTGCACATTTTCCGCACAATGCCGGTTATTTATTTTTCTATTATAGGCATAAAACGTAATTTTGTTTACATTTTACAAAGTAGAATTCTTTTTTTCTTATTCCTTTGATAATACAAGCTTTAAGACTGACTTTACTTTACTGACTTTCTTAGAAAACTTTAAGACACTTGAGTCTTTACTAAAATATCTGTTAAATCAATGTTCAAGAAATCAGTTAGACTCTTCAAAAACTTCGCATTCAACAGCTACTTCATAGTTTGATAAATCTGCAGCAAATTCAATTTTTATGATTATTTATCTAAGGTGTCCTTTCGCTGCAATCTCTTACAACAAACTTCTTCACACCTCAATCCATTCCACTTCTAACGTTGCCATTGTCCTTGTGGCTATTACTTGTACTGCAACCGTCTGAAAAAAGAAATTTAACGAAAGAAAGAAGTTTTTATAAGAAATTTACTCACTTTTTATTTACCTTTGGCACTCAGCACAAATAAATTATTTCTTATCGGCAACGCAGACAAAACGCAAACTTTTGTCTACGTTCAGCATTCTTTTTATTTATTTTTTCATTGTTTTTTTTCCCGATAATTTGTAAAATTTTTGTCGCTGTGACAGCAAATTGTATTTGGCAGTCATGCAGGCAGGTGGGCGTTTATATTGGAAAATTACTTGAGATTGGACAGTGTTAAGCAAGCGATGCTTTTCGAACAGGAGTGGAACCACAAATAGACAGCTTCGCAATGCAACTAAAAATATGAAGCTTTAAAATAAAGTAAATCGAAATTTATAGAATTTTTGGTAATATTCGTATTAAAAGCATGAAATTTTAAATTCGATTTTTAGAACGAATATCAGCTACTTTAGGATTTTATAAGTAATATTTTCCTTATTGTTGAGTTGACAATTTAAAATACGTTTTCTCATGTTTTAAATCTTCTTGCTAAATCCGGACCGGGAGAATCCAAAACTAAAATAACCAAGTTAAATCTTTCAGAGTTAAGACTATCACATTTGAGTCATAGGTATGTTACGACGTCACGGGCTGCGTTAGTTAACCATATATAAGTTCCTATTTGAGTAGCGAAATTAACGTCCTTCGATTCTGAGCACTCTGTGTATGGAACTTACTCTTGAGCTGCTAGACTTTGCGTTGCCCTATATTCCAAAACCGCCTCGGAATTCTGTAAACGATATAATTGTGGTTCACGAAAACTCTGAGGTATTGTGTACATTGTGTTTGTTTATCACCTTTGCCAAGTTAGCGAAAGCGAGTGCAAGCGACAAATCGAGAACGAAGCGAAAAATCAGTTTAAAAACTGCTTGTTCACTTCGCATTCGTTGTTTACTTTTTTGTTATCGTTTCGTATTTGCAAGATGTTGTTTGTCGTTTTTACTCTGACATCCTCAAATATTGCTTATAGCTCGAAGTAATATCGCTACCCGCATCGTATCGTTTCTTACGCGCACTCTGACGCCAGCCTTAGTCGTAACTCGAAATTTACACATTCTGTACTTGTTTTTTGCTCGTCATAATCGTGACAACTCGTTCATTCGTGATTCACACACTCTACGCTATGTTATAAGAGTTTTCGGAATAGTCATGATTTACGCACCCTGTACTCTATTATTCGTGTCTTAATCGAGACTCAAAGAACGTTATTCATGTGCATCACGATTGAAATGCTGCCTAGCATTTCAATCGTGATTGAAGCGTTAGCAGCGTGATCACCGGAGCAGAGGTGATTTACGCTCTCAACACTATGCTACTAGCATTTCAATCGTAATTACAGAATCATGAATGATTTACGCTCAATACTACTTAGCTACCAAGCACTCAAGACTACTAAATTAATACTTTTAATTAGTACTTACCAGTACTTACCAGTTCATATGTTCAGCTTTTCACTATTAGTGGTCCGAGAACAAACGAAATTTTTTCCGCCTGTGCTTCGCCTTTTACACTTTTCTTAATGATCAACTCTGCTGGCAAATCAAACCGTGATGGCACGTTCCGTTTCGAACCGGGTTGTTCGACCTATTTTCAGATGGTGCTCGTTGGTCATGTTGCCATGTGCTGGGGTTGATTTACCTTTCATGTGCTCGTGTGCTCATGTGCTCGAGAATTTTAAAACCCTTTAGGTTAATTGAACTAAAATGGGTTTTAATTTGTAGCGCCGTTCCACGCCGTCACAATTATTCCGATTAAAGAAAGATTTGCAACAAAAAGGACTACATTTTATAAAAATTCCAGTAGGACTATGCAGCCACCATGGCAATACTATATTAATTGTACCAATAACTTGTTACTCATGCACCATGTTCTCTAGGTGTACCTCCCTACGACTTTTATCTGTTTACAAACTTTAAAATTGGTTTTATGCAAAAAGATTTAAGAGATAAATGATCCTATTTTGAGGATCTTGAAACATATATGTATAATAATTCGAACAGCATAACCTTACAACACCGTTTCTAACAAGACCGATTACTTATCAGCCCTACACTCTAAGAAGTATTTATCGCAATTGCTTTAAATTTAAATTGTTCTCTCTCTGTTTCTTGTTGCAATACAATCTATCAGCAACGATTTGTGCATTTCCTCAGCTTAGAGCAGCAAGGACATCCCCCTTTGCATACCCTGCGCCATATACAAAATCCCACAAATCGAAGCCAATAAGCAGAAAATGCAAATCAAACGGTGAGTGAAATCGCAGACGAATTGCCAACAACGCTGGCAACAAAATGTTGTGCAGCTCAAGTAACTAGACAATAAAAAGAAAAAGAAATTGCTACAGTAAGAGTAGTAGAGCATAGTAGCATCTGTACAATTCAGTAATATCCTGTAGCAATGCAAGTGCTCAATTGCGGCAGGTAAACAATGCTAATGCATGCTTAAGCACTCACTCCTTGAAGTATACATAGTGGCAGTTGAAGTGCTCCATCATGAGTAGTAAGTGTGCTACCAACGAACGTTTGTTGATTTACCTTGAAGTTTAAAGTTCGAAGATAGCTATCTATCCATCTATCCATCTATCTATTGATTGTTTGCTATTTACTAACAGCTTAAACTGCATAAATGCTGCTTATTTCATTTTTGTATGTAAATGTTTTAATGGACCTGAGGCATATGCATTATATTGTAGAGTAGCTTATCCTCCCGTGTATAGTTCTTCAAAACTCTTAGTTTCTTTTCCATTTTCTATTTTTTTTTTTTTTTTTTTTTTAATGCCTTTAAGTATATTTTACAGCATTTCCATTTCCTTTGCAACAATTTCTGAGGAAGTTAACTACAATATTTCACTCATACGTCACATGGCACAATATCTTCATTTCCTGCTAGCGAATTTTTGAATATCGTTGACACTTTTTCTTTGCACTTGGTTTTTTTCTTTTCTTTTTTGGTGCACAATATGACTTCTTCTTTGTTTTTTTTTGTGCTCTTGCTTTTTTATGTCAACGGAAAGCGCAAAGTTCTTGGCATGCTTGGCAGCGGATGGGATGGATGGCCGTTTTGGATTTTGGATTTGTCTCAGCGCGCGTATTGCATATGCCTGGAAGTAACTGCTGCTGTTTCCTGCCGCTAGATGTCGCTAAATGCTTTCTGCACTTGAACTAAATACCACACAGCATGAAACTTTACAAAACGAGAAAAAAAAAAGAAAAAACCAAAAGACAAACGCTCTATTTTGGCATGAAAAATTGCTGTCATTTTCCGCTTCGCATTCAGGCGAAGGCGTTAGTTGTGCAGTGCTGCTTGGCTTGAATGGCTTTTATGGTATATGCGTACTTTATAGAATATGTACTAGCAGAAATACCCGTTGTTGTACGGGAATTTCATTGCATATGCAGTAATAGCACATTTAGCGTAGAATACCTTAAAACTGGCTTTTCATGCCATATAAAAAGTGTTTATTAAATTTATAGCTGCCTTTCTAATCAATGGATTATTTACAGTGTTTTCTGTCACAACACAACTACTGTAATACAATACATACGCCATTGTCCTCACCATAATTGTCGTCATGTTTCCTTTGAAATCTATTCAGTCATTTGCCGCACAGTGGTACGATTCGTACAAATTGTAGCATAATTTCAAATAAGATCTCCAAAAGAATTGGTATACTTATATAACAGTTCTCAAATCTACAAAGCTTAAAATGGTGCATACAAAATGCGTTATTATTTTTAAGAACTACATTTGCTATTCGGCCCATTCCAGCCGCAATACTACAAAATGTCATCGAAAATATGTCAAAAACTATTGAGTTCCTACGGAACAGTTGCGGTGAACATATATGGGACATAATTTCTCCTAAATAATCCTATTGTATAGTCTTTCGAACGCAATAAACTGCCTATATTGAAGTCCCTTTATGTACTGTACTATCCGGAGGTAACAACATTTACACGACTTCTGTTGCCAATCGTTTACGCATCTTCATCGATGGTTTTCCTAAGTTATAAATAACGGAGTTAGAAGACTCCAGTTGCCGTTGTAGAATATCTATCATGATCTTTCTGCGCTTCAAGGCATATACGATTTTATTAAAATCATGTAACGAGAAAGGAATGAAAGCGAATTATCTATTATATAATTTTGTTTCAGAACACTCTAAGCTATTTATTTAACTTTACAGAATCTTCAGATCTCAACGGATTATTACATTTCCGATGGATTAAGAAAAATTAATCTATCAAATTACTTTTTTATTAGCAAGTGTAGTGACACAAATATAAGACGCAGCTCTATTTCCTTCTAAGACTTTATGAGCTGGTGCAATCAATTGACGTCGAAAGTCGCTACCAAAATGACAGATAAGCAAGAACGATGGTTAAAAGCGAAAGCAAAAGAGAGGGACCATCATACGTAGAAACGTACAAGAACAGCAGCAAACATACGCAAGAACAGAACGGTACACATTCTGTCTCTCTCAACGCCAAGCTTACCCTTCTCTACCAACAATAGATCTAATTGTCTCCTATTTACATACTTTTCAAATTTGGCGCCATCTAGATGGCGTATCGTCGAACTAATACAATTTCATTGGTCATCAGTGGTCATCACCATACACTAGAACTATTAGCGCCATCTTTTTTTTTTTTTTTGTTTTAAAAAACTTTAAAGCCAGAAAAGATGCTGAGCGCTTATGAGCAAGCAGATCCGTATAAACGTGCAGTCGTACAATCACCATTTAATTTTTATTTACGCATATCATATTTATTCTTTTTGGTTTTCACACAAAAAGACAACATTTTTTTATAAAGAAAACTCATTTTCCGCAGCAGTTATTGATGTTGTTTTTGTTTTTGTTTTTTGGGACGCACTGAAATTTGTTGTTCTCATTTTTGTAGTTGCTGTTGTTTTAAGGACCTTTGTTATTATACCGTTGCATCTGTATTTCTTTATATGAACATTTTATTTTCATTTGTAACGAACTTTTGCCGAGTCCTTATGCGGCTTTCAGCTTATTGTAATTATTTTTATCATTTGCATATTAAATAATTTATTTTTTGTGGAAACTCTCGCTTTTATATCTGCTATTTTCGTACAATTCTTTTGTTTTTTCATGCTTTTTGTGCAAAAATTTCGAAAATTATGCGTATGTGATTTTAATTTGTTATCCTTGGCTGCATCCTGCTTATATGTGTGTAATGCGATACGATATGATATGAGTGAATAACATGAAAATTTTCCTAGCAGCTGCACCAAATTCTCATCACTATATCAACTTTCTCTCTTTCATTGTATGTATGCATGTCCTTGTAAGGACGATTGTGTGTGTGTGTGTGTGTTGAAATTAGTGCTGAAAGGAAATTAAAATATCATAAGAGAGAATTGCAACCTGTCAGTGTCATATTTGCAAAGAATTTTGTCGGATTATTTCTGCTCCTATGCTCCTTTCTAGGAAATTAGTAAAAGAATTGAAATTTGAACAAGTGCAGCGAGTCAACTTTTTTTTTATTCCGTTTAGCTAGCAAATAATTTCCGCAATTTGGCTATGAATTATTATTAAATTCAATTGTGTCGTGAATAACTTAAATATTTATTAAATTGTGAAATTAATAGACAAGTCTGCTTTGTAAATTTTCGATACTTCATTTTAGACATAAAGCGCAAAAGAGAATCTCCATATGTGGTCCATTGAGGTTGCACAAAGGTTGCGTCTAAGGGGAGTGTGGCATAACAGTCGAATTCCTGGAGACAAAGCAGCTATGAACGGATTTCTCAAAGAATTCAAAGACTTACCTCCAAACCGGAATTGCGTGAACAATCACTCAACGAGTTCTTAGAGGAAGCTGAGCCAAAAGACGTCTACCACGGTCTATGCAAAGCCATCAAATACCAACAAGGAGACTGGCATCTATTCAATATACCAACTGCTCTTGGTGTCGTTCTGATAAGGATAAAGCTAAACCCTTAGCAGGATACACTTACAGTGCCTTTTCTAATGAGCATAAGGAGACTATTAAATTCCTAGATATGCCCTGCTAAATGGCTCTTCTAATACCAGACTTTACTATAAACACTCAGTAAATTCAGGATACGATACTGAAGTCATCCAAGTCTCCAGGCTATGACAGCATCCACGCCATTGAAGCCCTATCGGCCAAATGCATTGGAAATGCATGTCGTAGTCCATAATTCGCGAAGCTGTACTGATGCTCGATCATCAGTTTGGATCCAGACGTTGGCATGAAAATCAAGAACAATTTTTCTGGTTGGTGGAAAGAATAGAGAAAAGAGGTCTTCGGGAATAAACAGTGTTGCTCTGAATTTTCTGCTAGACGTCCAACAGTAATACGTCAAAGTCTAGTATGCTGGCATACTTTACAATTAGGCAGTCTATGCTATACTTCCTACTTCTGCGTTCCCACCGAGTAGTCAGATTCTTCTAGGAGATATGGTGAGGAGGAGTCTCAGCTAAGAGAAATCAGAGCATCATGAGTGTTGGCTATGCCAATCATACCCGACCAGGTGGTCACTGTCGCCATACACGCAGATAACACCTTTTTTTGGCAGTCTTAAGCAATTCTTGCGATGCTTTCAACATTCTACAACATCAGCTGGAGACACTTGATTTATGACTCCGTAAATGAAACATTATGATCAATGCCGAGAAATCTTCCTACATAACTTTTACACTCAGAAGGCGAAACTGTACACCTGTCAAAGTAAATGATGTGACAATCACATCATGTGTTTCCATCAAATGTGTTGGGTTCACACAAGACAGACGGCATATATGTCGGATCCACATCACGGCTAAGACAAAGCACTAAAACTTCAAATTGCTTGAAATTCCCTAGCTTCTGATTCGTCAATGAAAACTAAAATAAAGGTAACATGATCCTTTCCTACAATTCAAAATTAAAACCGTGGAGTGTCAACATGAAAATTGTGCAAAAGTCCCAGAGCAAAGTGCTTAGAAAGATTTCCAATGTGCATATCTTCATTGATAATAGCACCATACACTGGGTAAAGCAGGAGATGGATAGACTGAGCGTACGCTATGTGCAGATGTTTTGTTAGCACCCAAACCATCTGGTGATAAATCTATTGGACTATAGCTTACCCAACAGAAATAAGCGGCGCCTTCCCTCTTGACCTTCCATTCAGAGCTCAAGATTGTCCTTCTGTTTACACCCCAACCACCAACTACTTTCATCCTCAACATTTGCACAAAAAAAAAAAAAAAATGAAATATGTCGTGAATACCTTAACTATTTATTAAATTCATACTGAGTTACACAAAGAAAAACTTAACTTATAATACGTTTATAGTAAAAACACTGAATTACTTTACTATAGACAATCTTCGCCACTTCATTTTAGACATAAAGCACAAAAAGTGCACTGAAGGCCGAAATGAAGGCAAAAAATGTTGATGCATACAAAATGGCAGAAGTAGTCTCCAACCAGGCTACCAATGGGCCAACACAAAGTGAGACAATCAATTGCGCAATGAAGACCATACTGCTGATAATGGCGACATCCGTGCCGAGACCACGCGGTTGCTTCAGTGGCAAAGTTTCACCATTGCGTACACGGAACTAAGAAGCACATTGAAATTATAAACAAATTTAAAAAAAAAAACAAATTGAATCAAACTACTTACACAATTCTTAGCATGATAGTTAGCCACCAGTATGTAAGGCATTGTAAAGAGCGTACCATAGAGTATGCCCGCCGAGGTGCTGAATACCAAAACACCCCATTTAGTAGGCCAAAGACCCAAAATGAGCATACCAACGCCATAGTAAAGCATGCCGCTGATATAGACAGCCTTTGTGCCGAACCATTTCATCAGTTTCGAAACGGACATTGAGTATATGGAGCAGGAGAGTGCATAGATGGACATGCCCCAGCAGCCGAAACGCACACCAGCCTCATAGAGTTCAGCCGCCTCAGAGTTGGGCGGCGCTGTAGGATCACCATGAAACACTGCCTCACCGACAAAGTCTGTGAAGTAAAGACAATAGGTGACATGACCCATCCAGCAGAAAAGATTTGTCAACGCTAGCATCCGCATGGAGTGTGGCATAATGAAAATGCTCTTCAAATACTGCTTGAGTGAGACTGGCGGCTCATTGTCATCGAATTGTGCTGCTTCCAATTCGACAGATTTTGTATTCAGTTTTGGTTCGATTTGCGCTGGAAGTGATGGTGAGTAACCACTCTGATAGCTTTCGTTGATGTTGGGCGGTATATTCTGCTTTGCAGGCTCTGCTAGTTGTAAATCCAAGGAATTGTTCTATAAAAATGAAAGAGAAAAGGTTAGTAGTGATTGACAACTGCAAAGAAATATCGGAGTCATACGAAACTCATAGTTAGTTACTTTTATAATTTGTAATTTTAGTCACCCAGTGACTAGATAAATTACAGGTGCATAAGAAAGTTTTTATTAAAATCAACTCCATTGTATACCAAACTCATGATTATTATTTACAGTGCTCATGCTGAATTATTGAGTCAGCAAATACTCCAGAAGAAGTGTATTGTTGAGCAGAAAAACTGAAACCATTAGATATAATTTGTCCACATCCGGCAGTATAAAAGAATCGCTTAAACTAGTTCTTTAGGAAATTCACTAGTTCCGCTCTGCATTACTTATGACTGATTAATTTACTAGTTCTCGGTAATGTAGCAGGTAGCCAGTTTAAAAATGAAATAACAAAATGCCTTTTTAACTGGTGAAGTAACTGGTGCGTCAGAACTAGTAAAGGGGCTAGTGAATGGTTATGCAAAGGGTAACTATCGACCCCTTGCAATGACATCGCCATATTAAATTCGTAAGTCAAAGAAATACAAGTCGAATTAGTGCTGGTTACGAAGGTACTTATAACTCGCCAGTCTTGGACTCGATTTGTGTGCTGTAATGATTTGTCTGGGTTCCAACATACTTAAAAATGAAATGCAGGAATTGAAACCGCAGTCATTCCAAACAGAAGTTGCTCATACATCATTCCAGTTACAGCGGAACACCTTGTAGTAAATAACTCTGCAGGAATTAATATATGAATCATACTTCGCGTATAGGCCATCCAGTACTAGAACCATAAGGATAACTAAGCATATAGTTCTGTCCTCTCTAACTATATAGGAACGACTGATTTTATTATGCATTATTAGTTTCTATTGTCCTAACTGATCTAAAATTTATCTGGATTTATTTATACCTTGGAACCACTTTAAAATATATTTCCGTCTCTGTTCTTCATTCATTAGAATCAGTAGTAATATACTCGGATGTACAAAAAGTCTTAGTGATTTAAGGTGGGGTTGCTTCCAGTGCCCCACTTTATAAATATCTATAATGCTGGGTTTCCAATCATTCGTTTCAAACCATAAAATTCGCTTAACTGTATTCCGTTTCCATCATATATAGTATTTTTTTCTTTAAGATTCTTTAATTTTTCTTGTAATTTATCTTGTATTCGATTGATATGGCATTTATTTAACCCCCACCTGCCCTCATATCTATCTATCTATCTATCTATCTATCTATCTATCTATCTATCTATCTATCTATCTATCTATCTATCTATCTATCTATCTATCTATCTATCTATCTATCTATCTATCTATCTATCTATATATCTATCTAACTATCTATTTGGAGATGTCAGAGAACTTAGCAGACCAAGTTGATATAATCAAATATAAGTATGTTAATGTAATAATTTTGTATTCGTATTTAAGTAAAAGATACTTGGTATCCAAAGTTTAGAAAAAGTTAGCATTTATGTTGAAATTCGTCCAATAAAAAATTGTTTGTTAGTGCCTGAAAAAAAAAATGGAAGCTCTATAATAGGGTAAGATAGGACACTATTCTGCAGCAATACTTTGGAATAACCATTGACTTAATTAGAGTACAAAAATATTTTATAATTGCACTTTATTATTTCATTTTAGTATGGAGGATTTTGCACTGCTAATTATATATTATAGTTAGCAGACCAAGTAATTTTTTTTTTTAGACACGTGCAAAGAAATTTTTTTTTGTGTTCTAGCACAAAACTGCATTTTTGGATATGAATTTCCTCTAATTTAAATGTTGGCCCGCCAACTTTATATTAAAGTTAGCAGACAAAGCCGTTTTGTTTATTTATTTAGACAAGCGCAAAAAATATAATTCGACTAGATAATTCGTTTAGAAACTGTATTTTAGTATGCATAACTTTTATTTTATTTTCGTTTGGTCTGCTAATTTTTTTTAAAGTAAGCAGACCAAGCTAATTCTGCTATGTAGGGGCAGTAGATTGGTACAATTTTGCATATTGACAAACTTTTGCATTGCTCTACTTGGTCTGCTAACTTTATTGGCGTTAATTTGGAGCAACTAAGTTAAGTATTTTTTTTGCTTAAGTTAGTTAATAGGGTAAGGAGTGCTAGCTTATTATATTTAATTGTAGATTTACCTCCTTTATGTAGTAGATAGGATTATTATTTTTCTTCATCTCCTTTTTAATAGCTTGCTCCGATAATGGACGAAGTAATTCATCACGTTCGATTAGCTTCAATGGTATCTCCCGAAATGTGGTAATGGTAATAAAATAACAAACAACAAAGATGATTGTGACAAAGCTGAATACCGTGGGTATATTTCCGCCCAGAAAGGTGCCTGAAAAAATTAAAAAGAAGTAAATTATTCATTGTTTCCTTTATTATTTACAAAACACTCACCTATCTGCGTAGTTTCCCAATCGACGCCACCAATGGCATAACCAATTGTACCGCCAATACCTGCAAAGAGCGTAAACGTGGTCAGCGCCTTTGGTTGATCCTCTGGTATGCACATGTCCAGCAGATAAGTGCGGGCCGGCGTCTGACAGGTATCCGCATCGAAATCCAGCAGCACCATGCCCAGTATTGTGAGTATAGCAGCAAATTTAAAATTCGATGCCACCGGACCCTCTTCAGAAGCAGCAACCAGCGCTGCTATAGTGCCCTCGGCGGCATTTGTAAAGTTTGTATAGTTTGATGCCACTGCATCCATTGCAGTATTGTAGCCCACATCGCCCAGCAAAACGCCCAACTCTTTGCCGAAAGGCACCAATATGAGACCCAAGAAGATGCCAAGCGAAAGTAGCGAAATTATAGGACGTCGACGTCCCCAATTCAGCTTACAACGATCACTGACCGAACCAAGCAGCGGCGAGACAAAGAAACCAATCAATGGTGACAGTCCCCAGGCCATAGTCATGTGCTTATGATCGATGCCAATTTGCAGCAAAATGGGTGACACAAAGGATGTCTCTGCAGCATAGGCAAACTCTATGGCCATGGCAATTGCGGACAGCCGAAACATTTCAAAGCGTGTCTTCCGGCGAAAAACATGCGAGTAATCGTGCTGCTGTGTACGTGCATGATTCTCACGGGTCTTCAGCATATATTTAATCATGGGATTCTTTGCAGAAGAGAGCTCATCACTCTGCGATGCATCTGCAGCTACGCCAACCATTTTGAGTAGGTGATTACTGCTGTTGTTGTAGATGAAAGTGTTGTCGATTTAATTATATGTTGTTTTTTTTCTTTTCTTTTTTTATAGTTAGCTGAAAAAGGTAATGAAAATAAAAGCATTTTAATGTGAAATTGAAGTATTATATTGCATAAATACTACTTCAATTGAATTGCTGCAATCGGAACACCAACTACTTCTAAGATTTCTTTCCGCAAATCGGCAAACCATAAATTGAGAAACACACTTATACACTCATTAAGCCGCAGTCAGATGGATACACATAAATCAGATGCAAAACCAACACATTTTGCGGTTTCTTAGCTGCTGTTTCTCATTAGTTTAACGCTGGTGAAGCATCACGATGCTACGCATGCTGCGAAAATACAATCGAATCCACTTAGCAGACATTCAACTGAATTAATAGAGTCGTTGTCGTTATCGTTAACGTTGTTGTTGTCGTCATCCCCATCAGCGGTCCATATCTATGATGTATATAAAACATTCCCATCTTTGACTATGGCAAATTAATTGTAGGCAAATGAATAATTGAAATCAAAAAGCGAAACAAAATGAATCGTTCTGTTTGAAATACTCTACACATAAAATCAAAATAAAGAAATTCAATTGCAGCGACGAGGTTGTCAATTTGTGTCAAAGCAAAGCGGAATCTATACAAATTATGATTGTAAAATTCATTCAGCCAGACAGACAGACAGACAGACAGACAGCCAGACAGACGGACAGACGGACAAACGCTCCACTCAACAGAGATAGAAGCCCATCTGGAGGTTTATGAGTGTCAACGCGTTTTTTTTTTACTTTTTATTCCATTCGAGATTATTTAGCAAATTAAAAAGAGAATATACAAATTCATAACAAACCATTGAACTACTTATTGTTGGTACTCGTATTGCTTATTTAAAAAAAACTGAGTGCTCTGTCAGCTTATCGGAAGCTTATCGGAAGCTGTTGTTCGACTAATTGCAAAAATCAAAATGAAATATACCAATTAATAACTAAGTAAAAGATAAAGCTACAGCTAGAAAAAAATTTAATTAAATATTGAAAG
This sequence comes from Leucophenga montana, assembly GCA_035044765.1. Taxonomy (NCBI): domain Eukaryota; kingdom Metazoa; phylum Arthropoda; class Insecta; order Diptera; family Drosophilidae; genus Leucophenga; species Leucophenga montana. The sequence continues at coordinate 665,571 of JAWNNQ010000432.1, forward strand.
ATGTAATTAAAGCACAAACTATTCAAAATTATGTAAATTTTATGCTCGAAATCTTGGAAGTCTTTGAAATCTTGTAGCACGCATATTGGATTTGGTTTTTTCCAAATGATTGAAGGTTTCATGCGAGTAGCTTCAAGTGAAAACTGCTAGCGGCCGGTTTGAAACCAGGTCTTTGGGTATCTAGAACTCATTACTATTTTATGTTGATGATGACAAGCATCTTTTCGTTTTGTGTTGAAGCAGGCATGCATAAAACTTCCTCATTTTTGTGTACGCAAAACCGGCTTTGCTCGCCATTTTAGAAGATTTAATTTTGTTACTAGATCTGTTAGTGTGCAAATGTATATGGAATAATTTTTTTTTTTATACACTGTAACCATATGGGAAAAGGGTATGTTAAGTTTGTGCATATGCATGTAACAGTCTAAGGAAGTTGTAGCAAACCTCTTAATGTAAATATATATACTTGATCCGCACCAAAAGTTAAGTCGATGTAAACATACATGTCTGTGCATCCATCTGACAGTCTCTAATAACGCTAAGATCTAAATAGCAGTCTACAAGAGTTACAGCTTTCACATTTAATATTTGGACTCCGCTTAGTCATATAAAGTATATAAAACATGATTATAAGGAGTATCACCATACAATTCTACTCGCATTTTTAGGTTTTTGTATGAATAATTTTTTGCTTTTGTCAAATCCTTAAAATATAGCCCAAATAGTTTCAAATCGAACCACTATAGAATACAGGATGGACGTGTTTTAAAGTGGCCACGTAGGAATTACAATCTGGTTACAAAAGATTTTTAAAAATGCATGATCAACAATTCACTGGAATTGTATCTAAATTTTCAATATTTTTAATTTACTTCACCGTATGGTATCAAATGGTATCAACATCTATTGACAGATATTATTACAATATCTTTTTACCATAAAATTAATATTTTTGAAATTGAAAAACTTTTGGAAGACAAAGTGAAATCTGTCTCGTGGTAACGCCTCTTCATCTAGCGAAGAAACTGTGCTACAGCTGGCCTAGGATCATATTCAGCTGTATCCACTCCATTGAGTGCTACAAACAGCCTGGAATTCATGGACTCATCTGAAGTTGACGAACGGTGTTTTGAGTTAATTTTATTATAATGAGAAGTCACTAACTCGACAGTCATAGAATGAGGCGAAGAAATCAGTTTCACATGTAAGTTTGACATGAGACATTTTTGAACCTTCGTTTAGAGTGCAGAGAACTTCAATATCTTGTATTGCTGGCCAACAGTCGCAAACGTTCGCTAAAAACTCGAAAACCTATTCTTCAGAAAAAAAATTGTATCATTTCTCGTGTAGGTTTGGCCATTAAGAAGGTCTGATGTGATGAAAAATTCTCCGCCTGTTTACCTAGATATGTTTTCTTTCAATGTTTGAAGAAAGTTTTGAAGATTCTTCTGCAACTCTTGCATGCCCAGTGAAACATCTGCCATCAAGCATGTTTGGAGAAGTTATTGAATATCGGATTTCTGATTTTGAGTATTGAGCATTTCAAATGCCATAATTGTGTTTATTATTGAACCAGTGGTATTTGAAAGATGACGGCAGTGCTTGAAACACACATCCTGGTAATTTAAATAAGATAAAGCAGTACACTACATATAAGTTTATCTTCACAGTTCAAATGCGAGAGCAGAAAATGATTGTCCGTCTTGTAGCGCTTTTGCTGACGACACTCGTTGGCGCGCTTTTCAAATGTGTTCGCTCGTTAGAAAAGTGCAGTGATGACATTTACAAAGGGGGGGGGGGGGCAGATCTTCCCTTTGGCAACATAGTGAAAAATTGTTAAAAAATTTACTGATAGAATATATAGCTCCCATCGAAATCTAAGCAGCAAATAAGGACAGACGAAGGCGGGAAGTTAAAAAAGTGTGCGAGAGGGATAGCTATATATGTATATATCAACCATTGTACCTGGCGTAGTTTAAACAAATCAAGTTTTAAAGACGTTCGTATGAAAAAAAGTGCCTCAATAATTGTCACCATCATTTCCCTCTTGGGATGGTATTTACCAAGAGAGCGACGAAATTCGTAATTACTATTTGTCCTCATGGTTTTCTTTAGCTTCACTGATGGAACTATATTGAAGTCGCTCGCACTAGTAGTTTTGACTATTATTCGAACTGCGCAAACAAATGTTAATTTTTTTTTTTTTTTGACAAGATACAGGGTAATTTGAAGTCGAACACACTCGACTGCGGCATTCTTTCTTGCTATTGTTCAACATTCTACTTTTAATTAAAAACTCGATTAACTTATATAAGATAAAAAAGAAAGATATTTTTCTTTAGCTCTTAGTGAGATTAGCATCTATTTAGCATCTATGCATCGTTTTGTCTGTGTCTTTTGATATTAGTTCAATTATATGGCATAATCTCGAAATGAATTGCGCAATTGGGCTTTATAAGTAAAAGTACAAGTTTTTGCACTACCCAATGGAATGGTGCGTTAGTAATTTTATAAATAATCGAATATTTACCTAAAATACTAATACATAACATAAATACAAAGTCTAAAAGTTCAGTAGGGTATTTGAATGAGAGTTAAATGAGTGAGGTACCGCGTTTCTGCAATGAATTAGTGCTGGGTGGATGCAGAGGAGATTAGCACTACCAACAACAAAATAGAAAAAAAGCCTTGTTATTGGAAAATTACTTGCTTTACTATTATCAGTTATTTTTATACCCTGTTTCTAGTCAAAGGGACAAGAGTTTAATAAAATTGCGTCAATGTATCATACAAATATGCTAAAGGAACCATGTCAGATACCTTTAAGTAAATGTATTCGTGATTAGTATCAAAAGCTAAGCCTATAAAGCCACGCCTGACTGACAGAGAGTGTACAGAGATTTCGTTGACTACAAACTTGAATATCTAGCCTCCTTTATATGTATGTTGATCAATCATTTCTGAAATTCATCTTTGAGATATTTATGTTGCTGTACTGAAGCATTCAATTACATTCCGTAATACTCAATATTAAGTTGATTATTGAGTTTGTTAATTGAAGGTTCAAAATAGGTCAGTTTACAGTGTACCAGTTTAAAATCCAAGCGAATAAATTAATTTGGTACATTTGGGATTTCTTGAAACAGATTTATTTTCTTAACAGATTACTGCTCAGTACTGCTCATTTTATTTTGTTCTAAAAATTAATTTTCGTTTTTACAACCTTCTATAAAAATATTCCCCCATAGAACGTAATTCGTTTAGTTAATAAATCTACTCCAATTCTCTAGAAACAGTTCTAGTGCTGCCAACTTGATAACACTATTTTGCACTCAAATATTATAATTTTAAGGTTATGGAAGACATTATGTATTGAAAGAAATTTTCATTTATTACATTATTTATTATTATTTATATTATTCGTTTAAATATTCGCAAATGTAGGAACAGCTGTTGATACTGACAACTTTTTGCCAATGGACAAAAGATACAAACAACCAATGTGGTGCATTTTCTTGCAAATAGTGCGATAACAGACCAAAACTAACGATTTATACTGCAGTGTTGCTACAATTTCGATTTAAGTAAAACTGTTAAAAAGGTCAGAAAAAAACATAAAGATTTCACAATTTATTTCCAGCAATAGATTATCTTCGAAATATGTACTTCGCAATTTATTACTAAGTCAATTTTATTTAGGAAAACTGCAGAATTCTCAGCGGGTGAGACACTTCAATTAACTAATCAAATTAATGGCAAATAATTTTAACATACAGGGTGTCTCAAAAGAAAGTTCACATTTAAAAAATCGATAAATATTAAAATACACACTTTGGGAATATATTTCTTAAAAAGGATATTGTCCAAATGTAAACCTTTGCGTTCACGGTATTCATTTAATCGAGCACTAAAATTTCCGATGACGGCTCGGCAGGTATTCTTCGTAATGGCTGCCATTTCGTGACGGATATTTTCTTTTAATTGTGCCAGGGAAATCGGTTTGTGGCCGTAAACTTTAGATTTGACGTAACCCCACAGGAAAAAGTCCATAGGGGTTAAATGGGGACTTCGTGGAGGTCAATTTATGTCACATCTTCTGGAGATCAAATTGCCATGAAAAATTTCATGAACTCTTGGTAGACATCTGTTGGACGTGTGTGAAGTTGCTACAAATGTGGAACAATGATGATCTATGCACGTTTAAAGCAACAGCACGCTTCCGAATCGAAAGTTCCATGTTGTTACGAACAGACTGAGTAACACTGTCTACGTTTTCGAACGTTCTCGAAGACCTTGGACGCCCGGATTTTGATTTTCCCAGCGTTGCGCCGGTCTCTTCAAACTTCTCGACCCATTTTCCAAGGATTCGAGGGCTTGGCGCATCATCAGTTCAATGACGAGCATGTCGAATACTGCAGAATTTTCTACGAGCTACAGTCGCTGAAATACCGTTTTTGTAAAACTTACGTACTCACAACGCACGGTCCGCTTCCGAGAAACGCTCCATAGCGACTAAATTCCCAAAAGCTAGGCTACCGATTGACATACCCCCCGCGCCCCTCGGAATAGTTGCGTTCACGCAATCAGCAACTCAAATGTGAACTTTCTTTTGAGACATCCTGTACTATTAATAAATGTTTCTGAATATTTTGTTAGAAATTAAAAATCATATACAGAATACTGCAAATATTTAAAACAAAAATCAGTATCTTGCTAATTTAAAGTAAGTTTACCTTTATAATGTACTATATCAAAATATCACAGGGTGTTTCAAATCAATGCACTTATTAAATATTTAACTTTTTCTATTATTTATTATAAAATATTTCTATTAGATTTTCACTTTCTTTGGCACTTTTTAAATAGACTTTTTCTTAAATCTCACAATTCGCAACATTTTCGTATATTTCAGAATTTTCGCGTTCGAAATTGAAATAGTTAAAAGTTGTTATTTTTATGCTCTAATTTGTATTAATCTATTTTAATTATTTGTGCGCTTTAATTAATTATAATGCTTTGTACTATTGTACATTAATTTATTTATAGCAAATTGAACAAATGGCAAATAAAAGCGTAGCTTAATCGAACTGAACTGAACTGAAGCGCTACGCGTCGAAATTGAGACTGAGTCGTCATCGTAGTCGTCTGAGCTATCGTCTGAATTCAAGCCATTCAAGTCAAAATCTTTTTGGCGAATAAACTTTTATCAACGACAACAGCAACAGCGGTGTATGATGCTTTTAACAATACTATTAAATAGCAACAACAATGTTAATAAAATTAAAAAAAAAAAAAAGAAAAAAAACTAATTTGTCAACTATTAAACGAAGTAAGTCTACTCTACACCCTTCACATCTTCAATTGTATATCTTTTGTGCAGGTTTAGCTGGAACACATCTGTCTAAATGGTGACTTTTGTGGCTCGCGTTGTTGTGGAATTAAATTGAATATAGTTGCGGTTGTCTATTATCAAAATGACGCTGTCATCTTTTGTCATAATTCACTAATTGAACTGAGCCACAGGTCATTTTCAAGTGGCTGAAAATGACCGAAGGCATTTAGTGATGGGAATACTATACAGAAGTGATATTGCGAGTTAAGCAGCAAGTTAACTAGGTCTTTATGCATTGTAAATAAACATAAATAACGCTGTGCGATTTTCTACGTAGTTCGTCAAAATCTTTAAATATTTTGTTTTACTATTTTGCATAGTGTTGTCAACTAAAAATTGCTTGAATATGCATGAAATTAATTTTACTAGGTCAATGAATCTTTGATTTGTTTTGTGTAGTACGCTACAATTAAATGTGATCATGTGGGTATATTGAAACGTTTGTTGAATATGTAACTCTGCTTAGCTCTGCTTTGCGTTAAACCAAATCACTAGCAACATTTTGTTAGCAACATTTTGTTAGTAACATTTTGTTAGCAACATTTTATTGGTAGCCTTTTGTTAACTGTATTTTCTTAACAACATTTATAAGCAACATTTTATCAGCTTAATTTAATAACAACATCTTAAAAGTAACATTTGTTAGCAACATTTTGTTAGCAACATTTTGTTAACTGTATTTTCTTAACGTTTATAAGCACCATTTTATCAGCTTAATTTAATAACATCTTATAAGTAAACTTTTTTTATCAACATTTTGTTAGCAACATTTTGTTAGCCACATTTTGATAGCAACATTTTGTTAACTGTATTTTCTTAACGTTTATAAGCACCATTTTATCAGCTTAGTTTAATAACATCTTATAAGTAAACTTTTTTAGCAACATTTTGTTAGCAACATTTTACAACTTTATTCAGATTAAATATACATTAAAAGAGATTAATAAGTGAATTGCGGACACTCAGTTTACTGGGTACGAATCGATTGGAACCTGTTAGTCTGTATCCAATTTTCAATCCAGAGCACAATGAGCGTGAAACTTCAAGTGTAGTATTTTTTAATAAGGAATGCCTTAATAAGGAATTACTTGTGCCACAGACACCAGAACAAAACAAAACAAATGGCAAAAATCCCTTCTTGCTCAATAAAATGATGGTCAAGTCAACGTTTAACTTTCTACTTAAAAATATGAATGCATAAAAACCTTTAACATTATTGAAAAGTATTAAATTTCGTGTTTTATACCATACTAATTTGACATTTGATAGTATCAGCAAATCGGTACCTTGAACAGGACTGGTTTTATTAAGGTCAAGATATCGCGGGAGCACTGTAGTAACATTTTGTTAGAACATTTTGTTAGTAACATTTTGCTAGCAACATTTTGCTAGCAACATTTTGTTAGCAACATTTTGTTAGCAACATACAGAAGATGCTTTAACTTCAATCTACTGAAATGATATGAAGAACATTGGACAGTCGCCTATAACCAACAAAATCACTCAGACTTATTGGTTTTATGTTTGTTTTCGCAGTTAATATTTAATTATGCTGCGTCTTCATGAATATGAGGAGGTTTTTTTTTTTGTTTTTACTTGACGATTTTGCTACGAATTGATAAGAAGCCAGAAACCGGTCTCTGGATCATTGATGCTACCGAATCGCGTGTGGAATAGTTTTGGTTGCTTATGTTTTATATACTCGTACGTGTATGTATGCATGTATAATGCTTGTCTGCCGTAAATGTTTATGGAATGATTCACGAAATTTTCAAAATCTGTACAATCCAAAGTCAAGGTCAATCAAAGAACTACAGAAAAGTACCAATTTTTTAATTGTCACACTTCATGTTCACATACAATTAGTCGAAATGGAAATTCTCCATAACACTTCGTGTTGTTTCGTAGCAGATCTTATCATAATCATTTGTGTTTGAGTTAATTTCAATGTATTTATTATATACTTTCCACACATTACCCATTGATGCACTTTCAATTGTTTTAAGACACGCTATCGTCATACATTTGATTTTTATACGAGAAATTAATAAATATTTTAGATAAAATTTAAAAAAGTTTGATTGATTGTGTGAAAATCTGCTTAAACAAAGCGGTGTGTGTTTAATTGCAAACATTTGCAGCCGGTTGTGGTGAGTTTAAGCTAATTGAGAGCGCACAATGCTTGTAAAATGTATTGTTCTATGATGCGATCCTGCCTGTTTTGATAATATTTAGCATGTAGTATATTACAAGATATTTGCATAATTTCTTCAATATAAATTCAAATTTTCTTTTACGATTCTTCAGTTCATTAAAGCAGCATATTAGCTTTCTTTTGTTTAAAAGATTGTGAGAAAATGTTGGTATCAATTACGAGTCAATTTACATGTGATAATTATCTTAATGGCTGAGATTGTGATTATCGAAATCATTTTATTATATGCTCATTAAATGTCGATTCAATTAACTACTTTTATAAGCATAAATTTGCATAAATTACACTAGTTAACAAAATTTTGTATGATTTAAGATAATTTGTCTAAAGGATTTGTGCTGGTCCAGCTTTAGAAAAGTGATCAATTTATAAGTAATTTGATATTCAATCAGATCAGTGGGTAAAACTCGGCATATATAAAAAGGTAACTTCGAACGATTAACCAGAAAATTTTTTTGAACCAAGCATTTTGTACTTAATTTTTACCCCAAAATTGGGCGGTATATGCCCACTAATAGATGTGTATGAAGCGACCATCTATAAAATGCCACCATATTGACGTTTTCCATACAAATGCATAAAAGTGAGCTGTGGGTTTGTATGGGACTACCACAAAAAGTGGGCGGAACACGCCCAGTTGTATATGTATGTATATTAAGCGGTTCTGCACTAAAATCCACCAAATCAAATTTCAAGCTAATATTGATTTAAATAAAGAATTTTTTCATAAAAAGCTGCACGGTCCATTGCACGGTGGGTTTGTATGGGGCCTACCCCAAAAGTTGGCGGAACAATCCCATTAGTCTATGATGTATGTTAAGCGGCTATCCATAAAAAGGCACCACATTGCATTTCAACCTAATATTGATTTTGATAAAGAAATTTTTAATACTAAAAGTCAAAAGTGAGCGGTGGGTTTGTATGGGGGCTACCCCAAAATGTGGGGTGGCGCGTCAATATTGATACTCTATTAAACTGCAATAAGTGTTCCCCAAAAAATGCGCAACAACATACAGACAAGCGTACAGAGCTAGATCAACTCGTCTGGTCGAGCTGATCAAGAATATGTATACTTTATGGGATCTACGATGCCTCCTTTAATGCGTTTCAAACTTTCAGACAAACTGATAATATTGATACAATTTCACACTATATGTGAATGGTATAAAAACCATTTTTTGCTAAACTTAAAGCCCCAATTGTAAATGGTGGGTCTGTATGTGGGCTACCACTAAAGCCGGATGGGACACACCCATTAATATATTTATGAAGCTTCTGTCTATAAGCAACCATCATATATAATTTCAAGTTGACATTGACTGTAGACATTTTTTTTTGTACTAAAGAAATCCGAAGTGGGAAATGGGCTTGTATGGGGGCTATCCCTAAAAAGTGGGCGGAACATACTTATTGATTCAAATTTAATTTCAAGTTGATATCCACTTGATCTGATTATAGTATAGTATGTTTCTAGTCTCTGACATAGTCTCGGTCATATCTTCTTAAACAATATTATTCATTGAATTAAAAAAAAATATAGAAAATCTGGCACTTATTTCTGCATACAGTAGTCTTGAATACATGTACAGCACTTGTAGTTCAGTGTTTATAAAATTAACTTACCGCTTCAAAGGCAGCTACACTCCGTTGCTTGCTTTTTGACTCTGTTGATGGCAATTATTTTGCTACAAAATTTACACTTCAATTTTCTCAAACACTTTTCACACACTCACTTGGAATTTCAGTTTTAGTGTCAATAAATTATACTCAGTTAAAGGTCTTCTCTTGCACAAATTATTGAACATAAAATAGATTTCGATTTTCTTCTGTTTAATGGTTGTTATTTGATATTGTTCTTGGCGTTTGCTGTGGGCGTGGTGGTGGCACTTGTTTTTAAAGGGTGGTCTCATAACTTTACCCATGCAATTGGAGTGGCGAGGAAATTCTTGGTCTTTTTTTTTTTGAATTGAAGTTGAAGTTTTACCCAAAAAACAAATTGATGCGCTGAAGTGTTTGCTCAAAAAGTTTTTGTTAAAAAATGTTCTATTAATTTATTTAATGGTTTTAAAACACTGACATTGTCGCCACTTTGACGCAGCAGCTTTCACGTATTTTGTGGTTGGTTTTTGAGAATTTTTGGCAAGACATGAAATTCAATTTTTCTAAAACAAATTTCGATTTTATTTTTTAGGCTACGCGTGAATATGTTTTTTTTTTTTTTTTTTGACAATTTGCGTAAAATAAGTTTTTTTTTAAAAGATTTTTTTTTCTCTCGCTGCGTGACGCAGTTGGCGTTGATTTTTCAAGAACGCTGTGTTTTATTTTCTTTGACTTTGTGCTATTTTTGTTGCGTACAATCTTACTTCCTTGCTGTCTACTCTTCGCCTCAACTGGCTACGCACGACTGAATGCCTCGAATCCAGAGACTACTTCGCTGCTGTCTTGGCGACTACGTTCAACGACTGTTTGAATTTTGTGTGGCATGGGAATTTATATCTGCAAAATTCGTTCAGCGACATCGTTGAGAGCGTCAACGTTTATAATGCTCGCGCATACATTTCAACGATCTTGAGAGCGCATACACATGTCTGCCCTATGGGATCACTACTGGTTGTCTGCAGTATACGCGCTGTTCAGCACAAAATTCATTTATATGTATATATACATGCAGTGAATATCTTATCTAGCTGTTGCACTGTGCGTTTGAGGTACTCTCGCTGGAACATATTATTCTACTCAAATGCTCCGCTATACGCAATCAGCTGTTTATTTGTTTAACTTTGTTTACAGAGCGTTCGGTTCAGTTTTATAGCATTTAGTTTAGCTGATTTGCATATACATATATTATATTATACTTGCATTAAGTTTGCATTGAAATGTGGATAAAGTGCTGATAACTATGGATAGAAGTTCTTTGTTCTAATTTGCCTTAGCTGTATTCATATCGCCAATCCAGAAGTATTCAATTCATAATATATGCTAACTAAATCTAATGTAATAGTTTTAGCCTATTAAATCATGCATTCATTCAGACAAGTTCAATTGCGCACATTTCTACACTGCTGTTTAATTCAAATGTATCTGTTAAAATCCTTTTATAGCTCAGATACATATACAAGTATGTATCTGTAATCCATTTTCGCCAATTAGCAGCTAATTTATGCGCTCCAACTAATCAATACTGTGGGTCTATCAATACACAAAGTCTCTGAAGTTACTGATGAATGCGCATAATAATTTAATGATTAGATGAATTGTTTATTTCTAAAGGAAGTTTGAGTTGCAGTTCCAGATTTTCAACCTAAACAAGTTTATTTTATTTTTTTTTTTGTACTTTCTTTGTCTTTTGTCTTTTGCAGTGTGCGCTCTGAACCATAGGACAGGTTTTTGATGTCAGCTGCGCAACAGTAGAAGGAAATTGTATCCAGCATTGTTTACTAGGAATACAGTGTGACGAAGTCTGCTGAAATTAAAGTAAATTATACTTTTTTTTTTTTATTAAATTTATCAAATATTTTGTACAATGAGAAAAAATATGGGAAACATAAGAAAGTTTAAACTAATTTATTTATACTCCACCAAGTTCAGATAGTAGATCATTTCGAAAATTTTCAAAAGATTTTTAAATTAATATAATCACAGCCAGAATTTACATAATAGTAGGTTTCTTGATAAACAAGTTTATACAGATTTTGTATGGGGTTTCTTTCTGCGAGTATAACTGTTTGACATAAAACTTCTTCTTCAAATACTTTTCTTCATTTTGTAGACTTTACTTCACCCCTTAGCTCTACAGTACGTTGTCGAAAAGAGAAGCTAAATTCCTAATGATTCAGCAAACATTTTGGTGACTTTATCACAACAAAAGAATGGCCTATGAACACACCGTATCTTAATCCAATGAATAATTTTTAATTTGGGCACTGTGCTAAGCACCGAAATAAATTGGAGATGCCTAACCAATCATTGCAGTGCGAATGGCATCAAGTAACGGTGGACTTGCTGCAGCACATATTCCAAAATTCGTTTGATCGGTCTATTGATTTCATTAACCGATCCCGGTTTGTGCTGATATGCCGCTGTTTTGTTTACAGAGTATAAAAAGCGTCTATTTTTTTACTATTTGCTTTTGTTTTAAAAGCTGTTGTACTATTTGAGTACTACATATACCCATTATTCTAGTAGAATTTATTTCTCCAAGTGACTTTCACATATATAGAGTGTGGTGGGTTGGAGTGGCTCGGTAACGTTTTTCGCTGGTATGCTTAGTTTAGATGTAGTTGACTTCTTCTTATTATTAAGACTGCAGATTTTTTAATAGACATCGAAATTCCCGGACGTCGCTGTGCCAAACAGCTGCCAGAAATAAAATAGAAATAAAATTTTAAATGTTTTTCGAAGTGTTACAATAAATCGCGATAAAAACCGAATTTTCAGCTGATATAATAAGCTTAATATATGCATATATCGTATTGGTTTGGAGTTTGTCAAGCTAATTGCAACAAGAGTGCTCTCTATCATGCAATAGTTGGTTAAAAATGTTAATTTTATCTTTAATAGCTCATATTAATCTTGGCAGTGTTAATATGAGCTAGATTTATCCGGAATTGCCCTGAATTAAATTAGAATAAAATAGAATATAATATCGTAGAATAAAATAGATCAAAATAGAATAGAAAATTATATAGTATGTATGTATGTCTTTCTAACTTGATGATATTTGAAGAGAACTGTTTTGAACCTAATACTGTCGATGAAACTTTTACGTTCCTCTACATGGAATTCAGTCTTCATTCTTTTAATACATTTATTTTGTAAACAAAATTAAATAAACAAAGTAAAAAAGTGCGTGTTTAGTTTGTATTTGTAATAATGGATTTTTTAGAATAACGCAGACGTCTCGCTCAAATTATTTTTTAAGATTTTATCGAAATTCTATTTTAGTCAAGTACCATTAACTAGATGTAAGTGATAATTTTTTGCTGCGTAATTGATTCTTAATTAGAAGTATCAGGTGGCGTTCTGTGAAGTGCTTTCCGATAAGTGAACAATACTAGTTAAAAAAAATTGAAAATATTACTTTTGGTGGTAGCAAAGCTTAAATACACGTCTACCAAATGTAGTCTTTAGCAATAAAAAAAAAAAAAACGTTGAGTTGTCTCCGGACAACCGGACGTTTTCAACTGTACATTTTAAATTTTATATAACCTATTTAGAAAATGTACCAAATTTCTTTACATTATTGATTTACCATTAAGAACGTTCGAACTTTAAACTTGTCTCTCTTACTGATACTCATGTTAATGCTCTCTTTGTGTCAATAGATTCACATAACACATTTGATATACATTGATACTACAATCAAGCAGCAATGTATGCTAATCAAGCAGCAATGTATGCTGCTGTCGTCACATTCCCTTTCTCTACGTTAACATCGAACTTGACACGCACTAATCTAACAACGGTAAATGTTGCTAACTCGCGCCGACTCTTTCATTCATATGTAATGCAAGCAAAGAGACAGACAAAGAAAATTATACAAAGGTCACTCGCACGTATTTGCCATTGTTATTAGCTGAGATGTATATAATGTGCCCTTCCTTTCCTTTCCTTTCCTTTCCATTCTCTTCTTATCTTCGTTTTAACAAGCTTTTATTTAGCTTTACTTCGCAAATTTATTTGTTTCAAGTACTTTGAGTTATAATCTTTAATTTAAAACTTAATAGCACTTATAATTCACAGATAGTTTATTACATACTCGTTTACAAATTTATAGCTGCTCTGTCATTTGATAACGCTTTTCTACGTTTACTGCTCCATGCTTACATAAATAGCTATGCTATAAAAATTAAATACATTTCACATATTTCGTTTTATAAATTAATAAATTTGAGTAAGAATTCTCAAAAGCAAGCTTCAATTTTAATATACTAAAATAAAAAAAAAAACGTTCTTGGTTAATTAATTAATTAATTTATTTTTAATTTTAACCATTATATTGCATACGACGCTTTAAAAAGTGTTTTAATATTGCATGGTCATCAGATCCACTCTAGAGGCCACATTAGTGATATTATGACCGATGGAATGCTGTCATCTCATTCTCTGCAATTAGTCCATATACCAAGTTTTAAACTATATAAACTGCAAACAGACGGCCATAGCTGGAACCACTCGTCAAGCTGTTCAAGAATATGTATGTAGTATATACGGTATACGTTGTACGGTGCTACATATAAGGCGCTGCAAACACAGTTATAAAATAATATAGACTATTAAAATTATACACATAAATATTGTGAAGACTATAATAACATATTCAGACTTATCTAAAAAACTAACAATAGACGAACTAGAAATTTCTATAAGATTATCACATATTATCTTGATAGGAAAGCTTCTAATAGATTTTTAATTGGTTTCACTTGAAAAAAAAAAAATCCCAAAAATCCATAAATAAACACTTCACTGCACACGACAGCAACAAACAAAAGTCATATGCCATACCTTGATAAGACAGAAAGCCGGTGATAAGAATGCTCAAATTCTCTGCAAATATTTGCTGCCAGTGATCGTAAAATATGATACGTAATATACTCTTACTTATAAACATCATAAAAAAGTCTTAAAGAACGAAAGAAATAAAGCTGAATTGTGTGCATAAACAATTTACGCACAACTCCGAAAATATGCTTAAACAAATTAATAATAAACGAGAGTGCCAGCTGTTGGATTTATCGCACATCTTATCTAAATATATATATGGAAAGTGTCTGCGAGTTTATTATTGCTAAATCATGTTGCTTGGATCGCGTGAGTCGCAACAGATAACAAATTCCTTATACAAAACACGTCTGAAGTCTCTACCGAATATAACAACAGCAACAACCTCATAGCAATTTATAGACTGTCTCTGCTCAAAAAGTTCCATTACTTTCGAAAAGAAATATTTATTTTATAAAAGTTACAAAAACAATAAATTATAATAAATTATTTTACGCTATCGCTGAACAAATGGGGAAAAAAAGTGATAACTAATTTCTGTTCATAGCTCTGTAGAAATTGAGCGATCCTCATTGTAAATGCAAATACGCCTTTTTGTATGCAGTTGACTTTATTTTGATGACATACTAAAACATTTTTGAATGATAGTAGTCAACTGATTATACGATTACTTTTTTTTTCTAATAGCTGTGTCAGTCCCTCTCGAAAGATTGCAACGTTTGTGCTGTGGGTTTGAGATGCGTTTATTGACTTAGCCATTTGCTAAAATTAGCAAGAATTCGCTATGTGTATTCAATGGAGCATCATTTGCTCTTGGCAGTTATTTGCGGAAACTATTAGCACTAGTTTGGTTACTTTTGCAAAATCGAATGTGATATAATCGCTGAGATGCGCCCTAAAATCGTTAAGTCATCACTGCTAACTATTCGAAGTATAGTATTTTGGAATTGCTGAAGTGAGATGCTTTCGGAATTGCTAAATGAAGATGCTATGTCCAGAGAACAAGGCCGTAGCTACAAATTTGTCGAGGATGTTGGAGAAGCTGGAGGTTTTTGGATTCCAGTGATTTGTTTTTTATTTTTTACTTGATACTTAAAATGTATCATACCATGGCCATAGAGTATTGGCCCTAGTTGGACCATTGAGCGGAATCCATTTCTTGAGTGAGTAACTTGTTTTATGTTTGGGGAGTGACATAAAATCTCTCCACCCGACTACAGATTAGCCAGCACTTTTAGAGAGTAAAATAACTTTCTAAAAGCTTTTTTCTAGCAACTTCCGTGAAGTGGATATATTCTCACTGTCGTTACTTGTGTTACATATTCATCCACCTGTGTACCTGATATGACCGATGTGACATAGTGTAGGTCGTCTAGTACAGCAAAACAAAAGTTATAACAGATTCAAACTTTTAAACTGTTTTTGGGACATTTTATCAAATTATTGTAGAATAACTTAGTAAATTTTTGACAGAACAGATAGAATAGATAGACTTTTCAACGGTTTTGGAAAGATGAAGAAGAATACATCATATTGAAATAAAACTCAGTAAGGAGTTAAACGAAAAAGTCTTAAATTTGCACAATTTTTTAAACTTTGAACACCGCTTAAGGCAAATTTTTGTGTGCAGCATACATTTTTACAGCATAATAGTTAGAAAGAGTATTCAATTCAGTATTCAGTTTAATTAATCACAAATGAACAAAAATTGTCGTAGTTTTTAAACTTTTTCCATTGGAATAAAATTTTTGTTTAACCTTTTTATTTTTCTTCTGGCAAATGAATTCGATGACTGCCTAAACAAGAATTCGTTTGTAATGACCAGCAGTAATCAGCTAACATTTTGACTTGGCGCTTTTCTTCGAAGCGCTTTTCTATTGGCATCATTTGCCCTCTTCGTCATTGAGTTGACCTAGATTTTCTGGGAAGTGTTCCAAAATAACAATGCGGAAAATAAATTTTTTATAAGTCTCCAGACATTCATTTAGCTTCATGACGAAATTAGCAATTATCTTGTTTTCCAAAAAGTTCTTACACAAGGGAATGAACCTCAGGCATGTTCTTTTTGCACTTGAAAATAATTTTATGTTATTGCTCAACACTAATAGAACTTTGAGAACATTATTTTTTGGTATTTTTAAATAATTTCTTCGTGTACCGTCGCTACACTATTAATGACATTTCGCACGGATGTCCAATTTGCATCGACAATTAAGATAAATATGTCTCATTACAAAAGTAACTAACTATCCGTTGTTTTATGATGCTTCCTATCAACTGAACTAACCCATAAGCCTAATTCGTTGCACTAAAAAATGTCAAAATTACAATCAAATCAGTTAAAAAATGCTTTCGAGCTATTTCCACCAAGGTTAACACAAGAATCGCAATCCGATAAGAGTTCATTATAATGCTTTATCAAAATAAATCTCAGCAAAATTTTGATTGACGTTTAAAATGTTTTATTTGGGTTTCTATTTTGCTTACTGAATTCATATAAATTAAAACAAAGAAATTAAATCGATAATAAAAATTTAAAGTGCAATAAACAATCCACCACGTAAGTTTAGTTATATACATACATAAATACAGTTGAAACAGCTGATCAGATAAGCATATGTTTATGCGATCGTCAGCGAAAAGCTTTCTTGCAAGCTTTTGTTGTTTTGTAACTGTTTAAAGGCAATTGGTCATGCGCACGTGGAATTGATAGATGCAATATAAGCTTTTCTTGAGCACTCATGATCACAACACATTCCGTTTTCGAACACGGCGATCATGAGTTGATCAACTGCTTGTAAGTTCTGCCATACAGTGCAGACATTTTTGTATACCACAAAACAAAGTAGTCAATACACTAAAATTTTTAACCAGAACTTTATTGGATTTCTCAATAGCTAGTTAAATTGGTGCTTAGGTAACCAGTACGACAGTTTAGCGCAAGTTAATCAATTTTAGTTCATGAAACTATATCTTTATCCGATTCGATCGAAATGAACGGATAATTGGTCAACCGTCCATAAGAAATTAATTATAAATAGAAAATGAAAGATATAATCATATAATTTTTTAATTCCAGTTCTGCAGTACTTGAATTGTTTTTAATATTGAGCGTCATTTAACAACACTTCAGAGGTCTAAGGTGTCAAATTTGGTCGACCGCATAGTTGTTTTGAATTTGTAGACTTCAGTACCTACCTATTACTTTTCATTATTTCATACCCAACAAAATTATATCCAACTCTCAATCTCCACAAACGCCAAAATTCATGCCAAATAGTTATACGAATAAATTTTGTTTTAAAAATTGTTAAATCAAAGCATTCTATCCAAAACTTAGAAACTCAAGAGAATTCCAGCATTTCCAGAGAGCGAGTGTTAAAAGTATTAAAACTTTTGCACATTTAAGTTATGTATCCAAACCTAACCCAACTCAATTGATGCTATCTATATTGAAGTTTCACTGTTACAAATGCATGGCAACAGTTGGCAATTACTCTAATTTTGCAGATGCAAGCCTGAAGAGGGATTCTACGAAATGCCAGACAATATTTATTTATTTTAGAGAAACGATCAAGTTATGCACACGTGCCGCCGCACATGTTGAATTTGTCTTGAAGAGATTTCATATTCTGTGCAATCCTCTCCGGTTCGAACCGAAATTTCAATTGACTAAATTATTTCTTATCAAAAAGCAAAACTGGGCTTAGATCTTCAAGCAACTCTTTGCAAATTGTAAAGGGAAAAAACGGAGAGAGAGAGAAATACATGCATTTTTTTTTATAAAAGAGCGTAATTAAATATTCTCATGCATACATAATAATACTTGTCCCGACTGATTGATTAATTAATTTAATATCAATGGGGAGGGGAAACCGCAAATACGGAAGAGCTACTTACTGGACTGTTGTCTATGGTGTTGGTGCTTACTTATATGGAGCTTTATCTCCAAATGAGAAAAAGGAAGTACACAGGTTGAATGGATGGAATTTAATTTCATTTGATCATTTTCAAATACGATGGGTACGAACAATTTTTGTTTTTTATTCGATATCAACATAGGTTATTGGATTATCAACATAGTGTGAGTGGCTCCTCCTGCATATATTAAAATTAGAGGTGAGTTCAAGCGATTTGTTGGATTTGTATAAAGTAGAGTGTACATTTATGTACAACAAAATTCCTGCGTAATGTCGGTTAATACTTTTAGTTATAAAACAAATAAAAATACCTCTTTATGAAGTAAAAACCAAGTGACGAAAGCCTATCTGCAACTCACAAAATTTTTGAGATTGAAAATTAAACTTCTTAATTGATATACCTTTACAAGTCAATCGTTGTACGGCAAATGTGATTTTCATATATTCGAAATGAGTGTATTACTAAAATTGTTGGTGCTACCGATGCCAACCACCGCCTTCTATATTCTCCTTATCATTTTAGCTCCTTCGTCATTGTAATAATATTCAAGATTAAAATGGAACAATCAAATCAAATATTGTATCTTATTAATAACAAAAAAACGCACTTTAATTCAATTGTACTAACTAAATTTTTATCTAATTGATACTACATAGTCGCACATATATATTTTAGCCTTCCAAAAATGTATTCGAACTGTCAAACGGGTCATATATCGACATGCATGTTTTTGTTATCGTTTAAAAATAATAAGGTAAGCATCGATTTAAAGTTCTAATGAGTACAAGTGAGAATAAACGAGCAAAATGCTCGAGTATACTCTGTCTCTCTGCCCTCTTGACCACTTTGCTTATTCTAAAAATGTTTACATACAATTTGTTGGTTTGTGCTCTAGTATGTATGAGTGAAGCAGTTGGATGTAGCTAATGCATGCAAATACAAGCGTGTGTAATATAATAGAAAAGTTGGCCTTCTTCGTTTTTTATGTACAAATGTACATACATTGAGAGAAAGAGAAAGAGACGGACGGACCAATTATAGAAAAAAATCTGTTGGAGAAAATAAATTGCAGTTTGTTTTACTCATTTGCCTTATCTTTTCATTCGGCTAGCTCGTTTCTTGCATCGACGCAAGTTCATCAAACTTGCAACTGTTTGAAACAATTCATTTTCGTTTGCAGTATTTTTTTTCGATTTCAAGTGAACGCAAGAATAGAGATTTTTATAAGCATTTTTGAAATGAGTGTTTTTCACAATGCTCTAGTATACATGTATGAATTTCATAAATTCATACCTGCGAAAATACATATCTATGAAAACATATGTATAATCTCACAAATATGGACATATTCAATGAATGCATACATATTGTGTATAACAAATATAATATGTATAACATATAAACAAACATGATGTGTATAACAGTTAGCCACTATATTTTGTGTAAAAGCAAAACATGCTGAATCGCACAAAGTCTTTAAACACGAAATGTGAGCACCAAATATTAGTATGAATATTCGGCAAAAACATTTCTAAGTAGAGTGTAGTTGCAAGTTATTTGAAAGACCATTCCATTCCGTATCACATGTTAAAAACTTATGCCATAGAGCGAATTGGGATTCTATTTTGGCTTTTCCAGTCAAAATTTAAAAAAAAAATCATAACTTTTGATTCGGTTCTCCGTTTCCGACTACTCTCAGTGCGTAGAACTGCTTGTACTACGACCACACTGAGATGAGCTTTCATTACTTGCGTGGACCACCGTCCACAGTTATAGAACAAAGAGAACGAATTCGTTCGGCTATAAAAGGCGATCGCTTACAGTTCAGACCAGACCAGACCAGACCGGAACAGTGCAATGCTTAAACGCTTCTGTATTTTGATTGAAGACGGAGCTTCTATAAAGTGTGCAATAAAACAACCGTAGTAGTAAAAATTTTATAGAAAATTTACTGTAATTTCAGGCATTTGTTTGTTTTGGTCTGTAAATTTCGTTGAAGAGTTTAAAAAAAAGAGGACTTACGAAAGAAGAAGAAATATAAAAAAAAAATTATTGTGTGCTGTTTAAAAGTGAAATAATTGTGTCGATGATAAGAAAAAGTATTCGAAAAGAACCATATTACAATTTTCAATTAAAAGGTTTGTTCTTCAATTAACAATTTTATTATATCTAATATAATATAATCGATACGAGAGCATAATTTGTATGGAAAGATTTTATCAATATTCCAATAATAACTTCGATATGCGTCATTGCAACAAAGTGCAGCGGCACGCGAATCGTCGGTATACTCGGTCTTGGAATAGTTTTAATTGGATATGGGTAAATCAGTAAAAGTTGAAGCGCTCAATAAATAGAGAAACCCTTTGGAAATGTTGCATCAGCTAAAAAATAAATGAAATGGAACGCCCTGAAAGTGATATGCTCTGATTGGAACTGCGTACTCTAGTTTAACGGCGCCTGTGCCCAATTCGATATAGAAATTAGTTGGCTCAATAAAAACTGACACTGCTTTAAAATTTTAGTCGCCGGCTGGCGTTCAATTACCTTTTGAGTAGAGGGACGAAGTGCTTTCAGTTCTGCTGACACAGGCGGCAGACATTTGTTTATATTTCTGAAGTGCATAGAACTTTGGTTCGCAGGTTTTTATGAAATTGAAGCAGCGCATTTTTTCTTTATTTCTTGTTTAGATATAAATAAAAAATATGTGCAGTTGTGCCGAAGTATGTAGACGCTACATATGTTCTCAAAAATACAAAGTTTGTGTGTATTTATTGTATGCTCAAATGGTTTAATTTATTAAAAGTGTGTAATAGATTACACTAGGCAAGAATTTGAAATAAAATTGTATTATTCCGGTGCGATGTGGTTGACCGATGTGTTTGACCGACTTCAGTAAAGGATAGGCTCCCAATTTGATAGAATTTTTTAAAGTATGTTCAGCGATAATTCTTTAACAGGTGGATCGATGGAGTTAGATGTTTTTTTTTTAATTATTTATTAGAAAGGGGTACCTAAACGGTGATCCCATATGAATTTGATTAAGTTCTAAGGATGGGATCAATAAGAAAATCATCAATTTCTAAAATTTCTATACAAATGTGCGATTTTGAAGTCGGTTCTTGTTTCGCTTGCGAACACTCAATTAATTTGTTCCAACGATTGAACCAAAAAGCCTTAATGTAGAAATGATAAAATGTTATGAAGCAAGTGTAGTTAAAATCAATGGATGGCGTGGAAAAAGGAAATTAGGCGTTTTATGTATTTTCTTTTTTTTTAAATTTACACAAAAATTATAAATGAGAAAGTAACTCTGTCTGTTACATTTTTAACACTTAAAGCGTTGAACCAATTTTTATGAATTTATGCATTTATCTATGTATAGAGATACATAGATGGCAACTTGGAGAGTAAACCAGACCTTAGAGGCTACTTTTTGTCACGAAAACGAATGAGCAAGTAACTGTCTGTCTATTACTTCACGCATAAGCATGATAGTATAGATATAGATGTTACCTTGGATAATGTTTGTAAGTTTTGTGTGGGGAACCAATGATTTCTCAAGTCAGGAATATAAAAATTCATCATATTTATACTTTTGCTAAGAAATAAAAAATGTTCCTGCGTTATTTGGACCTATCTAGTTAAAATAGTTAATAATTAATCCTTTTTTTTAAAGAACTATACATATATATATCTATTGAAAACTTTAATAAATATATAAAGAGCACCGGAACAAATAAAGACCGCTTAAAAGGGCCGCGAACAACTAGCTCCATCCAGCTAGTTTATAATAAAAGCAAAAAATATTCGATATCTTATTGAACTATTGGGTGCACGAATAAGTTTTAAGGTATTTGTAAAATATGAATTCGCATCGGACTATATTGTCACTATATTCAACTTGAAACTCCAAACTGCAGCTGTCAATTTTAGTACGTGTCGCTTTGAACTAGTGTAAACAAAATACGTAGATTTTATGAGTGTTGAATACGTTCCAACGTATGAACAATTGCGGAAAGTATTACTTTTCTGTTTAATTCGAAAAAAAAGCTGAAAGCAGCTGAGAGTCACCGAACGCTTAATGGAAACTTGTGGAGACTGTACTCCAACGATTAAAACGTGTCAATTTCAATACTGCAGACGAAGAGTATTCATGCCCAAAGAAAAAGTTTGAAGATGAATATTTAAAGGCATTGTTTGACGAATTTTCAAGTCAAACTTAAGATGAACTCACAAAATTTGTGGAACTTTCACAGCAGCCCATTTCACAACGTTTATATGCACTTCGTATGGTGGAAAAGCAAGGAAGTTGGCGGCCACACAAAATCAAAAAACGTTTTTCTTTACATTTGAGCAACTGCTCCAACATTCGAGAATAGTCGTTTGATCGAAGTAGCTAGCGATGGACAATATTTTGAGTAATTCATTTGTAACAATTTGTTCACAAGAAAGGCTTGAAAATTGGCAAAGAATTCTTTCGAAACTTTTTTGCGCTTCCAAAATCTTATATTGGTTCATTTTTTATATAAATTTTGAAAAATATTGACAGAAAACTAGAAATCAATTATCATCAGATTCTAAATTCTAGTGGTCGTTTTGTGTTTGGGGTTCAAACCTAATTAAAAAAAAAAAAAATAAAAATTAAATTGAGCTTATGATTTTCAAGTGAATTCAAATAGCGAAATTCTTCTGAAAGTCATATAAGAACCATTTTTACAGTTTACGAACGAATTATTCGGATTCGAAACCTGAATCACGGGCAATAGAATAAATTTACTGACAGAAAGATGAACTATTTAAAGAAGTCTCGTCGAGCAGAATAAATGTACATAAGTATATATTCAAACGATACTTCAAACGATACTTTATATTTTCTCGTTTAATTTCTTTAAAACAATGCAAAATCTACAATGAAATCAATAAACAATACAAAATGTTATATATGTAGTGTATTCAAAATGCAAAGAAACTCTAAACCAATTCGTTTACTATAGAATATAATATTTATTCTGTTTAATTGTAACTTTCCGAATAGCTCGTGTGCCATTATGTCGCATAGTGCACCCGTCTATCTGCCTGTGGTATTGGTCGCCGCCTCATCCCCTGTCGCCACTACTACAACCGCCAATCCCTCCGCCGCAGCCGCCACCAGTGATGAATCAAAA
Source organism: Leucophenga montana (assembly GCA_035044765.1). Taxonomy (NCBI): domain Eukaryota; kingdom Metazoa; phylum Arthropoda; class Insecta; order Diptera; family Drosophilidae; genus Leucophenga; species Leucophenga montana. Next base: position 688,771 of record JAWNNQ010000432.1, read on the forward strand.
TTGCTGTGCGAACCGGAGTTGGTGAGTATAAGCTGCCTCTTCAAAAATTTTGATTGATTTGTGGAGCCGTCTAATTAAATAAATTTAAACAATTATTTTCGATCTTTCCGCAAACCACAAAAAAATATTCAGTGCAATGAACTGCCTGAAGCGACGCAAAGTCAAGATGCGGAGAAGCCTGCAACAACGGAGACCAAACAGCGCGGAAATTGGGGTAATTCGCTAGAATTCCTCATGTCTTGCATTGCGCTCTCCGTTGGTTTGGGCAATGTCTGGCGTTTTCCATTTACGGCATTGGAGAATGGCGGCGGTGCATTTCTGATACCATATTTAATTGTGCTATTTCTGGTGGGTAAGCCCATTTACTACATGGAAATGCTGCTGGGACAGTTCTCGAGTCGTGGCATGGTGCAAGTTTTTGATTTTGCGCCAATGATGCGTGGTAAAGTAGACCTTCAATATGTATATAAAATATATTAATGCTTAGAATTTTAATTCATACAGGTGTTGGCTATGCACAACTGCTGGCATTGGGTGTACTGGCTACATACTATGCCTCTGTGATGGCCTTAACGCTACGTTACTTCTTCGACTCATTTATGACTGTGCTGCCCTGGAGTTATTGTCGCCCGGATTGGGGTCCACAGTGCATAAGCGCTACAACGAATGAAGACACCATACAACACTTAAATGGAACAACGCCAATTGGTGGCATATCCTCGTCGCAGCTTTATTTTGAACGTATTGTCATGAATGAAACTGATAGTTTGGCGCATGGCATTGGTTATCCCAGCTGGAATCTGACCCTCATGCTGGCGCTATCCTGGCTTACCGTAACGCTGATTATTATGAAGGGAGTACGCAGCTCTGGTAAAGCCTCCTATGTACTGGCGTTGTTTCCATATGTTGTCATGCTGATATTACTCGTGCGTGCGCTCTCGCTGCCTGGCGCCTTCGATGGTGTGCTCTACTTTCTGACACCGCAATGGGATAAGCTGTTGCAGCCACAGGTCTGGTATAATGCTGTCACGCAGGTTTTCTTCTCGCTGGCAGTTTGCTTTGGTGTCATCATTATGTATTCCTCGTACAATCGTTTTGAGCATAATATCTATCGCGATGCAAATATTGTCACCACACTGGATACCTTCACATCACTGCTATCGGGCATTATTATCTTTGGCATACTCGGCAATTTGGCTCATGAATCTGGTACGAAAGATATTGCTAGTGTCGTAAAGGGTGGGCCCGGTTTGGCTTTTATCTCTTATCCGGATGCCATAGCCAAATTTAAGTTTATGCCGCAGGTGAGTTGTTACTTAATGCATCGTACAACTTTTAATAAACTCTTTCTTGGAAACTTTGCTGCAGATCTTCTCAGTGCTCTTCTTTGTTATGCTCTTCATTTTGGGTGTTGGCAGCAATGTTGGCATGCTCAGCTGCATCATGAGTGTACTCAAGGATCGTTTTGTCAATGTCAAAAATTGGCTTATAGTTACCAGCATCACTGTCATAGGGTTTCTCATAGGTCTGGTATATATTACACCCGGTGGTCAGTATATCATAACGCTGCTTGATTTCCATGGCGTTACATTTGTCTCCTTGGTATCGGCCATTGTGGAGCTAATTGCTGTCGGTTGGGTTTATGGCGTAAAACGTCTTTGTCAGGATGCAGAATTTATGTTGCAGATAAAAACTTCTTATTATTATCGCATCTGCTGGTCACTGGTAACACCATTGGTGATGATTTTAATTTTGGCCTATATGCTCTTCGCCATACAACCGCTGAGCTATAATGGTCAAGAGTTTCCAATGAGCTATCGAAGTAAGTTTAAATATTGATTTCTATTGATTTTTAACTAAATAATCGTTGAAATACTTGTAGTCTTCGGCTGGTGTCTCACTGTTTTCATTACTGGCCAACTGATCTATTGGGCTTTGCATGCCATTTGTAAGCAGCCCAAAGGTTCATTCAAATCACGTCTGCGCAACGCTACAACACCCTATGCCGACTGGGGTCCACAGGACCCAAAGAAACTTATGGATTATCAGCTGTTTTTACATAGCAAAAATGAAAGTCAGCATGTCTATCATCGTCGTGAGCTGTGCTCTAATATGGGCGATCGTATTTTTGGTTAAAATTTTTTTAATTTAAAGCATGTTCTGTATAAAGTTTTATGTGATATGCTTTTTACTTTTATTTTCTATATCAAGTTGTATTGTATTCGTAGTCTCAAATATTTTTTGTACTTATTTAAAATCGGGTTTTTATCTTAAGCAGTTGTTATAGCGCAACCGGCAATGAACTTATATCAAATCAAATACGTACTCTCTTATTTTAATATTATACTGCAACCTCTTTTGGTGTTTCAATCTGTAACATCATTATACGCTTTACAAATCATATGCTTAGGTGTTGTATTAGTTTGTAATGCACATTGATCAGCTCGACAAAATGTAGGCATCTTTTCTAATTAAACAGTTCAAATTCTCAATATCGTTCGATTGTACGTTCGTCTGTATCGTGTTTAAGGAATGAATATTGCTTTGTTTTTCGGCGCCCGAGCAGGGTCGTGCTGTCTTTCTACTGCTCGCCGGACAGTAGCATAATAGTTCGCCATTTTATCAACATCTATTGTAATACACTTAACTTTATGGCTAGTATTACAGCAATGAACTATGAGCGCCTCATATCTTAAATGTAGCCATGCGTATTTCTTTCTTGGAAGAATATCGGCAGTGCTACCCTCTATTATTCGCATCACAGTTATTCTTAATGTCGGGGTAGTTAGGTACCCAGATTCGTTAAAAACCGTAATGATTCGCTAGCTCATTAAACGATCTTCTACACTCGGCAGTGGTTTTGATACAACTTTTCTAAATTCTTTTGATCTGTGCATCTCCAGGTCCATGCAGAAGAGTCGAAGTATTCCCAAATACACAGAGATAACACAGTAGTGGTTTCTCTAAACCTTTGCGATGTAGGTGTAACTTTGCAGAGTTTTTAGTACACTCTGCATTTCTTTAAGGGTAGATGACCTTACTAATGCCGAGCAGCATGCACATTCACCGTAGAGTAGGATCGGTTTAACCACAGATATGTAATGCAAATGAACGACAGATAAAGATTCGCCTTAAAATACTACTCTTCAAAGTGTTCTTTAAGCTTCCGTAAATCGTTTTTTATTTTTGTTTATTAGTAAGGCTTTATCCTTTGAGACACTTAGTGTAAGCTTTTATTCGCAAATATATTTGTATATATGTAAACAAAAAGGAATCTACAAAGATATTTCACCGGAGTGGTGCTTTTGGCAGACTTGGACGTACGCCGAACTGAGTGTCGACGTGAATTAATCAGCCAATAAAGCCTATCTTTACCCATAGCCAAGCGTGTGGTGACTGAAGAAGAGCCGATGGAGTTCCAAATTAAGGTATAAGTGATAAGTGTTTTAAATCTCTTATATAAACAGTAGAGGTCAGGGGACTGGCCAGCCGATCTTCGTGGGCCAGTAGCCGATCCTTGTAACTGCTGGAAAAAAGAGAATTGTTCTTCGGCACAACCGCTGATTAGGTGCAAAACATTGTTCTGTTTAAGAAGCCAGAACAGCTTCCTTAATTTTGCACAAGCACACGGTTTGTGGACCCTGAAGATCAATCATTCGTCTAGAAGAAATATCAATTATTTTGCTTTGATGGCTTGGCTCATCGCTATTGTATTGATGTAAATTAACGGAGGAATTCGCTTCTTAAGAGTGTGAAGCAGAAGTTTACAAACTTTTCACTAATGAGTTTGATGTTCCACCTTTTCGCACAGACTTCCCAGCTGGAACTGAATGGTTCATTGAAAGATAAGCTCAGTTTTGTTGGTGTAGTTAGTTGAAGATCGGGTAGTAGGAGCATCAGGTCTGGAATTGTATTGACACATTTTACAAAACAGTTTAAAGTGCATTAAAGCTTCGCCTTTATTAAACAAAAATTGTATCTTTATTTCTTGTTTATTTTTGCATTTGCATTTTAATTTGCTTTACAATATTTAATTTAAAATTTCTTTATATTTTATCTATGAAATTTTCCTTATTACTTACTTCGATGCATTATTCAGCTTTAAATGCTTGCATATAATTTGAATTTATTTGTTTTCATTGAAATTAGTTTGTTTTTTCAACATTTTTAGCCAAAAGTCATGTCGCCACAGGAACAAAAACAATTCGGCTTAATTAAAAGTTATTTTACGCAAAATTGTTTCATACACAAATATTTATATCAAATAAGTTGTCAAGCGCAAAACTATTTCTTTCGTTGGCATTTAAGTATGTGTCAAATTGTCTGACAGTCGTCGTTGTTTGCAGAAAACAGATTTGCATTGTGTCAGATGAGTATATGTGTTGAAACTTCCAAAACTCTGACGTTTATTATATGTAGTAACAGTGCAAAATCTTCATGGTTTACCTCAAAACCAGACCGTGCGGTCGGCAGGCATTGTGCATTGTGATTTTCTGGCAGTCACTTGTAAACATAAATCTTCAATCAGCGCCTCGTTTTACGCTATTTCATTCGTCACTCATTCTTTTGTTCGAAAAAAAAAAACAAAGAAAAATAATAAATGGCAGCAATTACTTCTGTTTCCGGCATGTGCCGCAATTTTCTTTTGCACAGTAACTCCATTTTGTAATCTGTTTGCTGCTTACAGTAAACTTTTCACGAAATCATCGAAATAAAATGTCTGCACGAATGCGAAAAGTTACAATTGACGCTCGAAACGCCCACACAATGTCCAGCAAAGCCGTACCAAAATGCTCAACGTCTCAAACGCCCATTGTAGTACGCCCAAAGCGTTTTTCAGTTCTCACACTGCCAGTTTATGTTTAAAATATTCATAACAATAAAAAAAAGTTTGAAGTTTTTGGCAAAATGTTTTCCATTTTTTTTTTTTTTTTTGGGTTTTTTCTTATATGTAGACCCTACCCTGTGCAGATCACTGAAGTCTATATGTGACATGCTTGACAACTAAAAAGTTTTAGACAGTTTTTTTTGCTGTTTGTGATTCTAATGTATTTAATAATTCATATCATTACAAAGTTAATATGTGAGTTGTGTAGTTACACACATACACACATACGAACATCAAACCATGAAATACGATAAATAAATCCAAAATTCGAATTCTTGTAAATTTTTTTTGTGTCATATTGGTACACTCTCAAAGGCAACGCCAAAGCAAAGTTATTTCATTACCTGCTGCGCGTTCGAGTTGCAGTTTTTTATTATAAAAGTTTACCAAAAGTTTTGTATTTTATATTTATTTTTTATACGCTTCTTTTATAATAACATATTGCGTAGTATCAGTTTGTTATAAAGTTTGAAACATCTTTGAAAACATTTAAAAATCTCCACCAAGGTTTTGTGAAAAAGTAAGCAAAACTCTAGCACTGAGGAAATTACTTTTAAGTGTTTTGAAACACTTTTAATTTGAACTGAAATCGACAATCACTTTGGTATTTAATCGGGCGGAATAATGGAATCGGAACTAAGGCTACGGTAGACGCACAAATTGTATCATGTTACGTTTGAAATTTACTCCGAGCACGAGAAAGTCTATTTCCCAGTCGAAAAAAATTGATTTAATGAAGACTGAACTAACAACTCTTTATCAGGCGCGTGACCATCGTCCAGAAGATCAAATTTGAAAAAAGAAAGCTAAAAAAGCACTGATCGACGGGTAATGCTTTGAGATACGAAAAAACAAAGCGTGAAATAGCAGCCGACTTTCCAAGTCGTGAAAAACAGAGACATCCACCATCAGAACAGACTTTCAAAGGACTTCAGACTTTTTCAGTAAAACTCAATCGTGCTATGTTTTACGAAAACGTAAATCATAGTGTTGGAACCTTTTGCATCTCAACAATACAAGCACTAAAATCCGTTGGATCTTATCTCGAACCAGATCAAGTGTTTCTTTTATTCACAAAACGACAAAACCAGAGTACCGCTGGGAACACCTATAGCGAACGCCGAAGCTCCAATAAACTGGTGACGTGGTAACGTGGTGAGCAAATTGTGAAAAGTCAACCTTCCTAGATAAAGGGTTGGAAAGTCATATTTGTAAGTAATGCAAAATATTATAGCACCATAGGCTAGTGTTGGAAAGATGCTGTGTTTTGGTGAAACAGAAATAATAGCATATTATAGAGTGCTTGTAGCAGCAAGTTTAAACCTCTTCGTGCCAACATTAAGCAATCAGCATATTAACCAATATTCTTTCTGTCACTTGCGCGTAGGGTATCAAAAACTTAAACTCCACTGTAAATTTAACATTTTTATTTGGTTTTATTAAATTTTCAGCTTTGGCACCTGATTTTTGCTATTTGTACTCTTTTTTCTTCCTCAACTTATTTTGTAGAAACTGCGCTCAAAGAATTTTCGTACTTCGAAATAAGCAGAAAAATTAAAGGCAAAATGCAATTTTCGCCGAAGAAGTTTTTTAATTTCCTTGCGCGGCAACAAATTCCATCCAAAAAAAAAACGTGCTAAAGTAATATAATATTATGCAACGAGTTTGAATTTTACCTAAAGCATTTTGTTGGCTGCTTATTTTTGTCCAATTTCTAAATATTTTCCAAAGGTTTCGTATTCACTTGCATTATTATTTCTGCAACCTGAAAAATTTGATATGCACACATAGAACTCGTTTTCAGCCATTTCGTATCACTTTGCGTTTAGTTTTCATTTAATTAACAAATTTGCGTTTTCAATTTCAGCCTCAGTGGCTGGCACAGTGCATGTCCGTGTATCCACTTGGTGGATTGACGCGCTTCCGCTAACAAAATTTATGAAAGTAGCTCAATGCAATAATGCAAAATGGCGGCACTGTTGGCGGATGATGATGGCGGCGGCGTTCATTTGTAATTGTTTTCATTGGCAACGTTGTCCTTGTTGATTTTTTTCTTTTTCGTTGCTATGCTGTGCATGTTCGCTGTAAGCTTCAATGATTTTCCACTGCAAAATATTTCCATGATTCGTTGCTGTGACGAAAAGGACGCAAAGGACATGCGTGTTCTTCGAGCTGCATATGGCAATGCATTGCATTATTTTTGAGCATAGTTGTAGTGCTGCTTTTAATATGCAAATAAATTAGAATTTGTTATTTGAAATGCTTCATTTGAAATTAGTTTTAAAACCGAACGAAAGAGCGCTGCAGTTGAATGCGCCCGACTAGGAGACAAGCTGTACCTAGGCTAAATGATTTTTTTTTAATTATAGATTTGTATGAAGGGTATAACCGCTTTATGTGTATATCCATTCTGCATATATGATATATATGATATCGTGTAGTAGAACTGTTTACATGGCTACATATTGCTTAAACAGTGCATATTTAATTTCATATAAATATAAAGTATATCCAGCGGTTGGCTCAATACACTACAGTCTAAGTATAATTTTGTATATTTTTGCGTTTCTGCATTTGTTATTATTGTCATTTTTCTGCAAGCCAATCACCAAAATAACAGCGCAGCGCATACAAAGCAAAATATGGAATCTCCAATCTCTTTCGCGCTATCAGAATCTTATCAACTTGTTACTGGCTGCTAGCATGTGTGCCATATCAATATGGATACTCTAATTGACTGCAATGAAAATAAGTCTGGGCGGCGGGATACAGCTGCATGTCGTAAAAATGTATCTCTAAAAAGACGTACATGGCTAGATCGACTCACCTCGTTGCTATTCAGACAAACTGATAAACATATTTCCCAGTATGTGTGAATGATATAATTATATTATTTAGAAAGTATTCATTTGCAGATGAGCACAATCCATATTTTATAAAAATCGATTAAATATTTTGGACGAAAAATTGAGTAATCGTCACTCACGCAGCGAAACAAACACGCATAGGCTTTACATGCACTACCAACGTAAATACACAAACATTAAAAGATAGCATACAAAGAGCTAGTTATAAGTTGAAAAGACTCTGCGAGCGCGAAGGAGACAGCAGTTTGTATACACTTCGCTGTGAAGAGGCAATAACAACAAACGCATAAAAACAGTTATTCTTAGATTACATACTATAAAACAGTTACATAGTATTAAAACGTTTTAAAGACACTGTGTGCAACGCTGTTAAAACTGTAGCACTGTAAAATGTGCTAGTGTGCTACTAAAACTTTAAAAACGATTTAGCTGCATTTTCCCTTGGAATCGAAAAAAAAAAATGTAAAGATCCTTTAATGCACTATTTGTAAGACATGCAGCAGACCATTAAGTATGATACTATAGCTACAAAAGCAACAACAACAACTTAATAAATAAGTACATACACACTTAAATGTTTAACGTTGTCGCTAAGTGCTTCTTGGCCATTTTGCAACATGTTTGCTTATTAAACTTTATAAAATAATAATTAACTTTTATTGCGCGCTTTGAGTTTTCATTTAAGCGAGAATTTACACATTAAGTACATCCAAGAAACATCAGCTATACACACACACAGATACAGACACAGATACCAGCAATAAGGACATCATCATCGTCATTGCCGTCGCCATTATTTTATTCATTCAGTGCGCCGCCATTTTCAGTTTCCGTTTGTTGCTTGTTACTTAAAGCGAATTACTTCCGTCACTTGAATTGTGCTGTTGACTTCCGTTGCGGCCGGCAGGCAGTCAGGCGTTCTTCTGCCACAAGTTTATAAGTTTTAAATATGTAAACCTAGAGTATTTCTTACGATTATAATGCTTGAAATTTGGTTTTAAAAATTGCATACTCTATAAGATATACCAGAGACTACTCTGAAGCAAGTCTATACACAGAAAAGTGTGAACACCTACATGTATGCCGAAAAAAACTGCTTACATCCTAATAGCCTTATAGCCTACAGTGAAAGTTCTAAAAATATTGGGTTTAATACTAAATAGTGCATACAAATGAGACTTCCACGTCACAAAACTTTGCACAGATCGTAAAAAGCACTTAATATTATCAAATCACAAAAACAACTGTAGCTCATTCACACTAATCCAAGTAATAAAAGCCATCTTAATTTCGAAAATTGACTAATACATCCAAATCTACGGATAAAAACTAAAATTATATCTAAATAAACTTAAGTCGGTACAAAATACAGCAATCCGGTTCACTTTAGTTGCCTTCACCTATCAACAATCTACTACTAGAATCAATAACTGGCAAAATATCCAAAACACTTTCGAATCGCCGCTAAAAACTAAAGTTAAAGATACCAAAAACATTTAGATACCTTAGCACAATTGACAAAACAATACACATTTGCAGACAGCTAGATCTACCATTCACTTCAGTCAAAATTAACAATAGCAAAAAGCACAAATTGCCAGATACTAACAACCTAATAGACATATCCATCACATCTTTTAAAAAGCACAACACTCCTAACACAATTTTCCAAAAAAAAAACTTCCCTTACCTCAAAAAACTCACAAATTAATTATAACTTCAACTTCACAGACGGTTCTAAATCATCCCAAATCACAGGGTACGGAAGCTCAACTGAAACAGAATCAATGAAATCGGTTCTTCTATCCCAAAACTCAACAGTATTCTTAATCAAAACAATTCACGCAGCCTGCAATTAATGACATAGTAAACTTCAATAACCATAACTTCTATGCACAAAAATGAGAACCCTACTAACTACAAAATCTTCCAAAATAAAACTAATTCCTCAAAAGCAATAGCAGTCTCCATAGCCGAACTATCCACAAAACTACCACTCACTTACACTCCCGACTATAACATCAAGCCATTAAAGAACACCAACTACAAAACCATACATACTTCAACATGGTACAAACAAGTAAACTCCCACAACATCACCAACATCAACATACCTCAAAAGCATACGCTAACTCTCTAGAAAAACGAAAAAAATAAATTCACAAGAAAACATCTTGGTTCCATAAATCTTACAGTCACTACATGAATCACAATCGAAGAAACATGTGCCCTTTTCGTAGTAACACCATAAATACCACGCATCACTTTCAAAACCTTGGCCCTACGCACTGGACACCCCAGCATCTCAACAACCAATGAAAACGTTGAAGCAGTGAAGAAAAATGTTATGGAGAATCGTCGAATCACTATTAGAAAAGTTTCTGAGGATGGCGGGATATCGGTTGGCTCATGTCATGCAATTTTTTTTGGATGTTTTGGGCATGAAAACTGTGGCAACGATGTTTGTTCCGAAATTGCTGCTGAATGACGAAAACGACGATCCAGAGTTGGTCAAAAGGGTCACGACTATTGACGAAACATGGGTATATGGTTATGATGTCGAAACCAAAGTCTAATCATACTAGTGGAAGCGGCCAGAAGAGCCAAGACCGAAAAAGCACATGCACCAAGAGTTCTTACCAGAAGGTCGTACGATCATTAAGAAATAATATATTGAAGTTCAGCGCCATTTGCGTGACGAAATACGAAGAAAACGCCCGGGTTTGTGACAGAACAGTTCATGGCTTTTTCATCAAGATAGTGCACCTCCTCAACAGAATCATACTTTTAAGAAAACTCTATATTGTTCACTATGTAAAAAAAAAATATACTAGTAAATTTCTGTAGACCTATAAATAAATAAATAAAATGCCTATTCTGAATCAACGCTGGACAGAGAGAGCCGAACGTGTGTGGATCAGCTGTTTCGTTCTCTCATGTACAAGCCCACACGTTCACAACGCGAGAATTCAGTTAACGGTAAAAGATGCAAGCTCTATACTCCATACACAAAATGCAACAGTGTTGGTGTGCGCTTCACTGCTCTAAAGCTTATCTTGTTCAATCAGTTGAACGCATAAAAATATAACGAAAATTCAATGCAATAATATTGTCTAGCAATTTCCTTTGATGCTGCTGGTTTTTACTCAAGTCAAAGGTGTTTATTTGCATCTCAAAGCTTTGGGAAAGGCAAACATTTCAATTGCAATTTCCACCATAAAAAATAGAGAAGAAACCGCTGTAACTTTTTTAGAGATATTCTTGCAAAAAAAAAAACCCACAGAAACAAAACCAAAAGCAAAAGCAAGATAAGCAAAGAAAAGCCATTTCCATTTACAATAAGGAAAACTCTTTGTCATTGTGCTCAGTTTACACCTGAGCTTTTGTTTTTGTTTTGGACTAGCGAACGCGCTGGCCTTCAGTCGATTGTCTTTTGGGTAAATTGACACTTTGGCTTCTGTGGAGTCGTCGTTTGTATGATATTTTTATGCGCTTTAAATATAGTGCGAAAAAGCTGTTTATCAGTTTGCGGCTAAAGTTTGCAATGTTGTGTGGGAGATGACAGAAGCCTTTGACGCTCCGATTTGTAAGAACGTCGCACAAGCAATGTCAGCACTTTTATTTAATTTAGGAAATTTTTATATCGTAAGTAGTATCAATGAAGGCATTTGTAGTATGTCAAATAAAATAAGTAAAATTAAGTTTAGTATTTGAATGTAAGGGCTTGGCCGTTAACTCAGAACTATCGTCCGTGTTGGCAATGTCGCCAAACGGTGTGGTCGTCATTTGGCCAATGTTGGCCGATGTTCTATGTTATTGTAAGAAATGGCTAGAGGTGCATCGAGGCGGGTGCAACGAGGAAGATACACGTCGGAAGCAGGACTACCAAATGGAAGGCAGTACATGTAACACATTATAATCACACGCGCAGATGTGGGTATAGACGTAGACGAAATTGGATCAACGAGTGTAAGCGCAGTCGAAGCAACACAATAGCTCACGGATGCAGCACGAAGGAAGTACACGGCAATACACGCGCAGTGGCTAATGAAAGTAGTAGCATACACGGTGGCGGAGGACGTTAGCAGGGGTGCGAGGCAGTTGGTGAAGCAGATTGTGGACGAAGTAGGCATTGTAGTAGTTTTGGTGACAGTAGCAGCGGATGGAGTTCTCTATAAAGCATGCGCGCCAGCCGTAGACGCATGTGGTCACAACACAAGCCAAATACAACCGCGTGAAACTTGATGTAAAACCTAACTTGATGCTGGTAAAAGGTAAATTTATTCTCTTCTGTTTTATCAGTGTCACCGTGCTGCTAATTACTAAAAAATCCCACGACTGATGATGACCATGTATGACGATGACCACCGTATCAGCTGTTTTTGTTTCAGTACATTCCTTGCACCTACTGGTCTACGAATGCTCTTCAAATTTTGTGGTGTAAAAAATAAAGAAAATGTGTCCATAACTATTGCAATCTGCCTCCATACACATAAGTTTACAAAGCGTTAAGCACAAATTTTGTAATATATAAAAACTTAGGAGCTTATCAGTTTAAATTACATGCGAACCAAATCAAATAGAAACTTAGTGTGCATAGTGTGTAGAGTTAATCAGGATGTTATCATAATCAATTTAATTGTTAAAATTTGTAGTAGTAATACGAGTAGTATTGAAAAATGGATAAAAAAGAAATGATCAAATATTTTGTGGGAAAAGCAATAGAGAAGGATATGGTAGGAGCTCAATTTCAGGCAGCGGATCTCTATGAGCAAGCCGTTGATGTTATATCAAAATGCATTGAGGAGGGAGTATCATTGAGTGCAAACATGCGCGAACTTTATAAGAATTACGGAACACGCGCCGCACAGTTGCGCACAATTATTGCTGCGAATATAAACCACGCAAGTCTGTTGGACAACAAGATAATAAGCGAGGGCAGCCGAAATAATGGATACGAAACTCTCTATGGCAAGTATATGGGCAATAACGTAAAAGAGATGATCATTATGGAGCCCTTGACACAGACTGATAGCGAATTAGCACATCTAGCGCGATTCATTGCAACCCTCATGTTTAATTGTCCAAATCTAAAATATTTTGCGTTAAGGACCAGAAAGGCCACCGATGCTGCAAGTAAGCAAGAGCCTTTCCTGAAGAAATTAAGCGAGGATTTGCTCAAATACAGCGCCATATTAAATGTCGTCTTCTGCGAAAGTACACTTACAGGCAAACCAAAGTTTCTGTTGAATAGCGGTATTTTCGTTGAGAGCAGCCGTGGAATTCATTTGTATGACGATGCTAATTTGTCTGAAAATGATTTTGAATCCTCCAGTTACAACTGTCGTAAGTGTAAATATACTGAAATTGAGATTTACTTCTCATCGAATATGGCAAACGCTGCGAATTAAAGAATATATATAGAGAGCGTTAAAGATTTTATATGTTTTTCTTTTAAATCCTGTTCTCAAATTCATCTCAAAAATTACTAATTTGTTAACGTTAGTAAAGCGCAAATAATAATGTATATACAATTAATAAATTAAGAACGAAATAGACATAAGACTTTTCTTTTGAATGCAATACTTCAGAGTTTTAGTGAGAATGTGTGGAAACTAAGCTTTGAATTTATGCAAAGTTATGCACAGTCTCGATTTAATAATTTTTCAATACACAATGCTGAGATAGCTTTTGGCTGCTAACCACCGTTCTAAATGATCTCAATGAAAGTAGAGAACTTTCGAATTGCTATTACATGCTCATTGATGTGTAATCTTCGCTATTTATAAGCTCTATGTGCTTTTATTAAGATAAGTACCGAAGTATAAAAATTTGTTCGATGTAAGAAGTAAATGAAATAAACAGTATCAAATTGTAAAGCCAAAAGACTAGGTTTTCTTTGATTTGGCGCCCGAGCAGGGACTATTTATTGTTCAAATATAAAAGCTGAAGTTGTGCGTCACGGAAACTTGATGTAGTCATTTGCTGGAAACAAGTCACGTCATTTTTGGTCACAAGGTCATATAAGAAATGTTGCAATGAACCGAGAGTGCTAGAAGTTCATCGATCCGTTATTCTCCTTCGTTTGAAAATTTTGATATTACTAGAAAACTAGTGCTTTAATTGTTTCCCTAAGGACTTTTATCCAAAAGTCCTCAATGACGTGGACATCACATTGACCATCTGTTCCCGTATCGGTAAGTGAAGTGATGCTAAAGTACCATTGATGCGTTTCTCTCAATCTGAGCGATTGGGAAGTAAAATTTAGAAACGTCTGTCGAAACATAATTCCGTGTTCAAATATCTTTTATATTACGGCATCTGATGCCAGGAATTTCTTTGAGTATAATAGCTCAAGCATGATAGTCTTTGCAGTTTGTCGCACTGACTTCTAGCACAAGCTTTCAGCGGTTTGGGCCACTAGACAAGAGCGGAGTAGTTAACTATGAGTCTTTGCATCGAGTCATTGTTCGAAAGAATCTTTTTTGGAGAAAGATGATGCGTTTACATGTCACGAAGGCCAATGCTGCCTTATTGAGAAAGTTCTTAAGATGGGTATTCCAGCTAACTTTCTTGTTAAGAACTTTACTTCGTTGGAATACCCGAAAATAATGTTCCGGATGTTCTCCTAACAACGGATGCTTATAGCTTATAGGGAAAACAAAAAAAAAATTGAATCTATTTTGCGTATGAAGTGTATAAGAATATCGTAGTAGTTGAACTTTTAATATTTGTTTTTTAAGTTATAATCTAAAAGTATCTTCGCTGTAGAAGTTCAGCGTCGCATCAACTTTAACAATGTCCTTACGTCGTGCTCCTTTTTTTATGCTTTCAAGTTTATTGTTCCGTCGGGAGCAACGAATGAAATAATCTAATGAGCTACTCGCTGTGCTCATCATTATATGCGCCTTTTTTTTAGGATCTTTATTTTTTGCATATTTTTTCTTATAAGCTTTATGGAAAAAATTCGATAATAAAAGTTTTAGTGCAATTTTTCTACTGCCACATTGAGCTCATTTATTTGGTTCAGTGTCTACATAAGGCATTGCTTCAACTGTTGAACTATTTGCTATTATACATATGTATTTCAATGTCCCTGTGTGTGTGTGTGTTACTCCTCTCCTTTGAATCATTGGCGCCTGTAAATATGCAGCATAAAATCGCGTCATGTTCAACGCTGTTGTTAAAGTCAAATTTACACAGAATACAACCACAAGGATAATGATGATGAGCATGACGATGAGTATGATGATGATGATGATGATAGTGTCGACGACTGAAATCCTGATGACTGTAATAGTTGTTGTCAGCAGTTTGTCACAATTATAAAGGGTTTTTAATTGGGTACATAACAATTTTAAATTTTAAAACTATTGCAAGCTTAATTTTTCTTCAGGAACTGTTAACGCCAAACGTCAATCAAGGTTTAAATTTTTTATAATGGCTCGTAAAGAGCGAGCAATGTAGCAAATTATTACTACAGAAAATCTTAGCGCTTATTGATCGTATTAATCGAATCTTTCGATTCCACGCCGTTCACAGGAATTGGGAATCTCTATTTTATGGCGAATTGGGCATAAAGATCTTGACCTCAAGAACTGAACCCTCTTGATCATTTGAAACGCCGAAACTTTTCCGAAAGTTTGAATAACTTTCAACGAAAAATCATCTTTAGGTCATCCGGAGGTGGTCTTCTGAACGAGATCGATCGAGACCTTACTTAAATATAGCATGTACACACTGCACCTGGAATAAATTTCACTCCCTTATCTCAATTATCCTGTGTTTTATTTAAATACAAAATTGTTGTGTCCTTATTGAACAACCCTTTAGGTACTGGTACATTTACTATGTTGCTATATATGCACAGATAGGAACAACTTGTAAGTTTTGACAGAACATTGGCGCTGTGCAAAAGTTTTATTCATTTTGCCTGCAGGCAACTGCTGTCATATTTAAATTCAAGCGCCTCCTGCGCTATATGTATCTCATTTTTATACTATTTCAGATATTATCTTGCAGTTCGCATCTACCTTGTTACGCCACAATGAAAAAAGAAAACAAAAATAGTTGCCAACAGCGGCAATTGTAAACGATTGAAGTGCAAATATTTTGGCTACAATTGTCATCGTCTTTGCAGTTGAGTTGCATGGCAAAATGGAGATACTTCTTTACGCCATCTATATGTGAGTACATGAGTTGAAGTTCAACTTTTAGCTTGTACTAAGACTTGTCTGATGTGACTGGCTGTGGTTAAACATCAGCATAATTGGCTGCACTTGTCATTTTTTTTTTTTTTGCTATGTAAACTTCTTTAAATTGTTTCAGTTTTCGGCATGGAGTATTGCAAAATTTGGCTGCTGCCACTGCATAATTTAGTAAAGCATTTAAAAGGCAGACAGCTACAAATCAAGTTTGTCCGTCTGTCTGTCCTGCAGTGTCTGACAATGTGCCTCATTTGTTTGCATATTCAAAATGCTCCTTCAATCAATTCTAATTAAAATTTCTGACAAGCTGTGAGTCTGCAAAATTTTATATGCGTATTTCTTTGTAGACTTTGTAAACTAAATAATTCATATGAAGTCTGAACGTTGAATTTATATACGGTATTTTTGTTAATATAAAACTATAAAAGACAGCAAATGATGGTAGCAAAATTTAAAAATGTTCGTAAATAAATTGAGTTTCTACATTGGTGGAGTTCTGTGTTAAATTTTCATGATTTGTTATGATTTGTTAGGAGTAGAATACAGGGTGGCTTATGTGAATATAAATATAAACGTTAAAACCAAATGAATATAAAACCAAACGTTGTGGTTACTGTTGAGCATATGTTCACTATTAAGCATAAATTGCACATCCAAACGGTTGCGTATGGTAACGACAATTTGAACATTCAATTGACGACGAGTTAGTCCAAAGTACCTGCTCGGGCGCCACTCGTATTTTTGGAGCCTGTGGTTGAAAATTAATGTGACAAACATTCGCTAAATAATGATTCGCTAAGAAATGATAGAAACCAAGAGCTGCATTTCATTGCTGCTCAACATTGTTCGAATCGCATTTAGCGAATTGACCGGCTCCAATGACCAATATCTGAACTATAAATAATTAGAATTTGGTGACTCTGAAATAAACGAGTAACTAACTTAGAACCACAAATTGCAGAGTGAGTCTCAACGTACGACTCATAGACGCACGTTCACGGCTTAATCAATTTGCCTCAAAGTTAATGTTTCTTTTTTCTCATTATAGAGAGCAGAGTTAAAAGAAACTGTCTTGCAATTCTAACACAACTAACGCAGCATGTTCACTAATTTCCACAGTGCAAGTTTATCATTATCCTACATATGTAGATTTACATTTTATGCAATAAAGTCTTTCCGCAAATCTATCTATCTATCTTTCTAGCTATACATTTATTGTGATTGCAGACTAGAAATGCTGTCTGACTTTTGCGGTCGCCTTTGCTTACTCAATTCTTATTAAAATGCCTGAATGTCTGCCTGTCTATGCTCTGTGACTTGCAGGATGTCTGTGCTTTTTAGCTTGCCTTTTATTTTCACTATTCCTGGTAATTGCTTGACGCAATTAAAACCAAATGCGGCGAACCACATGCACTTTCTTTTGCGGCTATAGTACTTTGATTTAATTATATGGTGCCGCATGTGCAGCTAAATTCAGGCTAAATAAAAGCGAATCAAGTTGTACGACTATGTAACTACGATATATTTGTATGTATATGCGTTTGATTTTTCGCTTAAGTTGTCAGTGCACAGCACCATTTGAAGTCGGCAGGGTGTGCGATTATTTTGCAATTTTCACAGCATAAAATGTGGGAAAGAGCCAAAGCAAAATGGTTATTTTTAGTTCAATTGAACACTTAACGCGTCATTTAGCAGCTGTTGAATTGTTTTGTAAGTTTTTCTGTGAGGTCAAAATCAAAAAAAAAAAAATTCAATATGAAAAATAAAGCAGGCAAATTCTTGCACACAATCAGTGTTACCCCAGGAACGGGAGTATGAAGCTTGGAATCTTGTACTATCGCATGTAGAGCACCACTTCAGTCTATTGTGGGTTGGCGCCAAGACCATTCTGTTTTGTCCAATAGGTATTGTAATCGTATAAAATAAATTTTTTTTAACACTGCTGTCGTCAGGCCTATACCAAACTAAACTAAAAGTGGCTGATAGCAAAGGGCAACTACTAAATCTCCACAAATTACAAAGTGCAGCCAGCCTAGCCATAACTGGTGCATTGCGTTCTACCATCCCTCCATGCATCATATGGAATCTGGAACCTGTAGGCATTTTAATAAAGCACACGGAAGCCAAGAGCGCAGCTAGACTCTGGGATATAAAACTTTTAAAGACTTGTTCAGAAGGCCACAGCACAGTCGTATACTTAGTAAAGAAAACGGCTAAGATTAAGAAGGGTGATTACTATGTTTCAGTGCTCAGAGTTTCAATAGAAATTGCCCGGCATGACTGGAAGCAAGGAATTCCCAGGTGGCAGTTCGAGCTTTCAATCTAAAGCGATGGAACGAAAAGGGATGAAAGCACAGGGGCTGGCATCGTTTCGGAGGAACTGGTAACCTAACTTTGATACATATCTACCCAACTAGTACAGCGTCTTCGAGACAGACTTCTGTGTGGAATGGCAGTCCACTAAACTAATTATCATCCTGGAGAAAAGTTCAAGAAACATATTTATCTATGTCGACAGTCAGACTGCAATCAGGGAATTGTCTTCGCACACCACAAAAAGCATACTTATCCGGAGTACTGTGGTAACCCTAAACCAAATTCAGCAGCACTCAATTGAATTCATTTGGACGAGTACGATAGGACGATGTTGGATATTCACAGTGCTTTCCAAGAGTTCGTCTGTAAAGATTAACTATGACCACCAGAGCATCAGCGAGTAGACAGTGGGCTACTGCGCCGAACTGTCATGTCTCAAAAGCAGTCTGGCCTGCATATCAATCGAATTTGAGTACTACAGGATATTGACTGGAGTTCTAACAGGGCACTGTACCATTGTTGAAATGATCCAATGGATGCGTGCTATTGAAGCTGAGATGGAAACTATCGAACACCTCCTATGAGTCTGCCCTGCATTTATAGGAAAACGCACTCGATTTCTCGGGGACCATTCTTTGAAGACATGGAAAGTCTGGTAAACCTGCCACTGGAGGATGTGGCACGTTTCATTGGCACGACCATTCTGTATTTCAAAGATGCAGCGCCCCAAACGTAATCAACTGAGACAGCTTTCGCTAAATAAAAATCGCAGAACAACTAGCCTCACAACTGGCCTCTGGGTTAGCTCGAACTGTGTCGAAAGGACTGTTTAACCTAACCTAACCACACCACACCTAAAGCAGGCAGCTAAGGAAGATGTTATGTTATGTTTATATAACTTATAGTTTGCTCACATTTCACTATATTTAATATTAGAAAAAGAAAGCTTTTCAGGACATCAACAAAGTCACACAAACCTAAGAAATTAGCAAACCAAGAAAAAACTCAACTGTGAAACCGCAAAAAATTATGAAATAATCAAACCACAGATTTATCCAGTACAAAAATTCTCAGCAGTCAAATATAAAACCATAAAGTCATTCTTTAATTTGATTTATTGTACAATTTGCTTGCTTCTGGTTCGTATATATCCTTTTATATTGTAGACGAGCTTATGGTTTTTGCATTGAGTGACTTTTTAATATAATTTTTCAATATTTGCAACTAAAGAAAATCTTTTTATTTTGGGGTTTTCGAACAAAAATCCTTACATATATTTATATTTTTTTTTTCGGTTTTCTGCTTGAGTGCAATAAAATTGCAGAAACGCGGCGTATGCGTAATATTTGACACAAATATTAATTATAGCATGTATATATGTATGTATGTATATATTTATGTATGTATGTATGTATGTATGTATGTATGTATGTATCTGTAGAAATTGCTATCCTATATATGAGTCTATAAAATGCTATAAACTGCAATTATCTCGAAATGTTATAACTGTCGCTTTTTGGCAGCGTTTTTGGGTGGCACATAAATCCTTCGACCAGGACGACGGCGTATGTACAAATGAACGAGTTGCCAAAAATGCTGTTGGCCTACATCGCTTGACTGTCAGGATGGCAGGATGGCATAATATTATCGAACGTACAAACAACTTAGCAGCTGTAAAAATAGAGATAACAATGAAAATGTGGTCGGCTGCAGGCAGAAGTTCGAGATTGAATGGAAGTACATAAATAAATCCTTTTCAAGAATGCATTCACGATGTATGCAGTGTGAAAAATATTTGAAGTTTCGATTCAATGCTGTTTAAGCTTAAATTTTATAATTAATTTACAGAGAATTTACAGAGTCATGCCCGTCTGTCTGTCTGTCTTTCTATGATACTCGTGTGGCTTTATATGATACTCGTATTCCCTCAAAAAGAACCACAGAAAATGCTTTCGCCTCGAATTTTCTAAATTTAATTCATAAAACAAAATTTTATAAATGAATTGTGTAGATTTTCATGCGAAAGTGTTTCTGTGGCAACCCCGATTAATCAGTTTCATTACTTGTTAATTGAAGAAGATTTCATTGGATTAAGTTAAATTGGCTGGTTTAGGTTTAGAAAGTTATAAAACGGCAACCAGCTCAAGCTATTGAAAGCGCGTGTTAATAAAGTGTGTTTTCATTGAAATATGGGATGCTGTTCAGGTCCGAGATCATCGTTGAGTTAGAGTAGCAGCTTGGTTGGGTCTAGCGGTAACAAGTAAGAATGCTGCGGACGCGAGTTAACGATTTGGAAATACTCCGCCACCATTCTCATGTAGTGGTATTTAGACTGCATATCATACTGTATTCTGTAAATTTTAAAGTTTTGAAAAACTAATTTTAAATAGACTAGATAAAGCTTGTTAACTGTGGTTGCGCCCCCGAACGGCAGTACCATGCCAACAGATTACGCATCGTAGCACCAATAGGTGGTGCTATCTTATTTCACTAGATAATGCCATCTATCGGTAAAATATGCATATAAGGGACAAATAGCAGTATTGTGGGCGTGGTGGGCGTGACAATCAATTTGTTTCTTCTAAAAGTGTTGCGTATGTATCATGCAAATCTAAAAGTCATCTTTTGGTGGTTCAATTTTGTATAGTCTCCGAGATATTGCCATACATACGAAAGAGGAACATAGCCATATCAATTCGTTTTTTGATGCTGATCAAGTTTCTATGTACTGTGTAGCTCAGTTCAGAGCAAGCCAAAGCAGATCCTTATAGCACACAACGCCGATGGCATCTTAATGCCGTCTCTGAAGATGTTTAGGTTTTGTGCTGGCCGAATTGATTCACCTCATCTAACGTGTATGATGTTTCGGCCTTGAAGCAATCCTAGCTTTAGAGTCACATAATGCATGGTGACCAATGCTCCATCATTAAAAGTACTATACGATATGCTGTATCAGTGAATTCAGTTAAACAGTGTAATGTTAGTATGTAGATTGGTTTGGTTTTGCGGTTTAAAAAAAATCCTGTACTATGTGGTGGGAAGAGAGAATAGACAGAGTGGTGTAAGTGGTTCTCCTTTTTATTTTACTTTTTCTGGTAACCGGAACAAAATCGGTTCTCGGTATTTGCATTTTGTATAACGTTTGAATTCTGAGGGTGAGGTCCTTAATAGTGGCAACAGTACAACTGATCAATCCCACTTTTACTCCTGAACTTTCTGTTCTTTTGAATACAAATATTGTATTTATCGTTATTTTTTTATATCGTTCTTTTCAAAGCTATATTTTCTTGTACTCTTATATCCAGGAGCACTTCTTGTGGTGTACCCTTATTAGAAACTTTTGTTGTAGCAAAATTGCCACTAACGGCCGCAGCACACGGAGAGCGGAGTTGAGTTCAGCTTAGTTGAGTTAATCCGTATCAAAGTGATAAGCTGTACGGGGGAACAGAGCATATTGTAAGTGAAGAGCTGCAGTTCTCCAAAAAGAAATGAGAAGCCATGTATGAGAGGAATAGTGAGAGAGCGAATATAATGTTATGAAGAGAAACAACAAATTACATATATGTATGAGAGAGAAGCCCTATTCGAATCAACTCGCTGACGTGCGTAAATCAACATGCATTCTTGTTTACGAGCGGAACTGTTAGCTAAGATATTCTTAGCTAAGCACGCAGTGTGCGGCATCTCATTTATTTCTGTGCGTATGCACTTTCAACGCTGTTAAACACAACTAAGCTAAGTTTAACTATGCTGTCTGTGTGCGACGGGGTTTAAGGATGTACCGAACACATTGCCTATCCAATTAATAATAGCTTCATTGTTGCCCATTTGACCAAAGCTATTTAAAGTTCATTCAGTGGGAAACTCTCAAAAGGCTTCAACAATATCATGCTAACTCATGAAAACTAAAGTCCTTATCAATCAGTTGAGAAACACGCTCCATATAGTGCGGTCTACACTAATTATCCTTTAAAATAGGCATGCTTTAAGTAGCCAACTCTTTAAGGCTTCGTTGTCATTGTAGTGCCCTCCACGGCTACCTACTGTCACAATGCAACATGATACAAAATGCGCAGCAAGCATCGCGACGCAAAGGATGCAAAAGGATACGCTTTACTTGATTTCAAAAGCTGCGCGTGGCTACTGGCGTAAAATTGTTTAAAGTTTCTATACGCTACTTTACATTTAACTCGCTTCATTGTTGGCAACGCCTAGAGACGAAGATGAACAAGTTGAAGTTGCACGAAGTTCAGCAAGTTTATGAAAAGTTATCAGCGGAAAGTTGAAAAGTTTTCCGCAGTCGCCGCGGAGTTGTACTTCGTGTCAACTCTTCTTCTTTTTACTAAAGAACATTTTTCAGGATCGTAGAAAATTGCGCATAGAATGTTTTGCTTCTTAAAACGTTTTGCTTTGACAAACAAGCAACACAATGAATGGAAAATGAAATGAAAAGCAGAATTTGCCACAACGCGCTTTTCATAACCTTAAAAAATCTACAAAAAAAAAAAACAAAAAAAACAAGAAAGAACAAGAAAGAACGCTGCAGTCGAATTTTCGCGACTACGAGATACCCTGTAACATGTTTAAGGCCCTTTATATGAACTATAGATTACATTTTTTAGCGGTTCGATCTGAACATATTTGTACTTAAAATAGAGTGCAAGTTTGTTTGGGGGCTATACATTATAGTAGTCCGAACTGAATCTATGTGATGTATTTTATTAAGTTTCATGTAAGATGCATAAAATTTAGCGTTTCTGACGTAATTAACAAAAAACCAAAATAATTTTCATACAAAACAAAACTCACTCAAAACTAACTAACAAAAACTCTTTATTTTAATTCTGTATCTCTTATAGTCTCCGAGATCGGTTCGTTCAAACAAACGGTTGGTCGAACGGACGGACGGGCCAACATGTCTATATCAACTCGTCTTCCTATGCTGATAAAGGCTTTGTCCCGCCTCCTTCTGCCTGTTACATACATTTGCACAAAATTAATATACACTTGTACACTGTGTTTACAGGGTATAGAAAAAAGAGATATGATGCAACAGTTGCCAACTATAAATAGAGTATATAGATAGAAGCGGGAAAGGGTTTTTGGTCTTGTATCTTTTAGCAATTGGAGCGCAAACTTTGCCATTTTTATCAAATCACCAAAAAGTTTTTTGCAATTTTACAAATTGTTGTTGAACTCATAAATAAAAGCGTGGAAATTATCATGAAGTCGTTTGCCAAAAAAAAAGACAAAAAAAAAAAGGGAAAAAATCGAGTCCAAAAACGAAAAGAGTATGGAAAAAGTTGACATATTTCATGTAGTTTGGTTTGTATTTTTGCTTATTTTGATGGCATAAAGTAAAAATAAACTTGGCGCTGCTGCCAACAGCGGAAGATATAAAACTTCAATACAAATGCAAGTGATTGAAATATCTATATACATATATACATATATACATAAATTCATATATCGTAGATGATATTGCAATTGACGCTGCTGTCTTCTAAGTGAAATGCATTAATTGAATGCATGCCTCAGGAAATTTTCAATAACATTTTATTGGAAATGTCAGAGATACATATACTGAAGTATGAAGAAAAAAAAGTATCTGCGCAACTGTCAAATGCAGTCAACGACTTATTTGCAGCTTTCAACTTGTACAAGTCAGTTTTGACAGCTAAATTGTCATAGTTGCTTATTAGAGCGCATTTAAATGATTTCGATTTAAGCGGCTTAAGTAAATTTATATTTTATATTTTCTAGCAATAAATTGACTTACTTTAGTATTAAAATTAATGAAGTACTCGTAGTATTACCAATATGAGCATATTTCAATATTTGACTTTAAGTGACACCATAAGTGGCTATTTAATTTGCTCATAGACTTAGTATATTTCTCAATCCGCTTAGTCTAAATTTCAAGTATTATTTGTCACATTAAATTGCTACTGAGCTGATTAGCCAGCATCTTAAGTACAAATTTGCTTTATGCAACCATATGCTGGGCGTACTCGAGAGTTACTGGCTTTCTTTGTTATACTCAAAAACGAATTTCAAACAAGGACAAATATTTGTTTTGTTAGAATCTAAGATTTAAATTGTAGAAATTCGATAGGAACAAGTTGTCGTCTCGATTATCGTTTCATTGGTAGTTCGAAAAGCACTTTGCTCAATCTAAAATGCTTGAGATATAAACATCTTCATCGAGTCCCTGTTCGGGCGCCAGTTAAATATTAGCTTTAGTGAAAAGGAGAAATAATAGAGAATATATAGGCACAGTGCCTGTTGAATACTGATTTGTTGCGCTCATTGCAGCCTTAATGAAAGCACCTTTCGTAAACGCAACGGTTATCCGATACTCGGGCGCTGATTGCCAAGTCATTAAGAGTCAGCAACGGAAGCGTGATCTGCGCTTGTTATCTTGGATACTCTATGGGGTTACGAACAAAATAAGCTTCCATACTATGTTTCATTCAAATATCTCAAAGATTGAAAAGAATTAAAAAAAAAAAAATATAGAAAGGCGGACAGACGAACATCGAATTGTCTTGATCAAGAATACTAATGATTTGTATTGTCTACTTCCAATGTTTATAAACTTTCAAATAAACTGATAATACCCTTCTCACACTTTGTGTGATCAGTATAAAAAAAAAAAAAATCAGTCGACGATTAACAGCTCGCTTATAGTTTCATTTGTAGTTTGAAAAGTGCAAACGGCGTTTCTTTTTAAAAATACTGGAGACTAAAAATTTGTTGAGTCCATGCTCGGGCGCCAGTTAAATATTATCACAAATAGAAAGAAGAAATAATATTTCTGATTTATATTGCGCTCACACATTGTGGACTTGATTCCCACATCAGCCACATATACTTATATCCTTCATATTCTTCAGAGGAAATAAGACCTCACACTTTGTAGCGATTTTCACTCATTCTCAAAAGCACATTATGTAGTACCAAAAAAAAAAAAAAACAAGTGGAAATGTTAAAATACACCCTTTGCACGTATCATTGATTGTCTTTCTTAATACTCAATAGCGCCTAAGGGGTCTGTCATGTTATGAAATGACATTATGACTGCAACTATCGTTTCAAACTCTCATTTCATATACAGATTGTTGCTCTAGTTATGCAATTTCGTTGAATTATTAACAAAATTCGTACAACATATTTGCTAATCAAGCTCATTGCAGCGCAAAATTTCAATTCCAATTAGATTTGGTGTCACTTGAGTAAACTCAAACGTTCGATTTTGATTTTAACTTAAATAATTTATATGCAAATATTTCATTTTGATATTATAAGTGGTGAAACTCTTTACAATGTTCATTTTGATATACATTTAGTTTCTTAGTTTGCTTACTTCAACGAATTCTAATTACAATTTTATGTATGTACAGTGTACACGTCTCATTAGTGCTATAAAATTTTTAATATTTTGTGCCAATTAGCTGCAAATACTTAGCAAATTATACTTAAAAAGGATTATCTATAGTATAGCTGCGTGTTGAAACTTTCATAAACTTTTAACTTTAAAGGTACTCAATTCTGCGTGTACGTGCCTATGAGCATCTTCTGGATAGTATGTATAATGAAACTTCAAAGGCGAAACTTTGTTTCGTAGCTTACTAATTAGCTGGCATAATCAGCATTGGCAATGTGCATTTGTACGTGCATTTGATAAATCCAATCGGAATTTACTAATTGTGCAAGGCATTTTGTTGAATTTTAAGAAATTCTCTTCAAATGCAGATTAATTGTATTTGTAATACTTGCTTGCTTAAAATCCTTTGAGAGTACAGTGTCTGTATGTGTGTGTGCAAGTTAATTAAGCCAAAATGTTTTAAGTTTCAAACAAGCCTGATTCTAAACTTATCACTTTGCATAATCTGCGCATTAAGCATATGTAAAAGTGTGTGTGTGTGTGAGTCGTGAGTTGATACTTAGTTTTTATTTTAATACCCTATGTTCAGAGTACCCTATGTTCAGGCGGCCATTAAATCAACATCAATATTTTTCATCATTTATCGCCATAAACTGTAACTAAAGCCGCACTGTTGATTTGAGTTCATTTAATTACGCACATTCGTTTTTGTTGGAATTTACCGTTTTACCGTTTTACCGTTTACCGTTATTCGCATATAAGTTGCACTCGATGTAGGCGGTTAATCTCAATTGCCTTAGATTATTAAACGTAACTGTAGAAATTATCTCAGATAATTTATCAAGTGATTTTGAATGCTTTTGAGCCTTTGTTCGCTTTGTTTGTATTTAGAGTTAATATGGTGCTTCTATTTATATGGCTAAAAAATTAAATTTTGTATATAGTGTACTGACACCATGGTTACGTAACTTCATTGTACTCTAATTTACATAAAACAAGTTGAAAAACATTTTGTATATCGATACACACCCTGCACACACCCTGGTAGATACAAAGTTAGTTAGTTAAATGATCATTAAGGAAGATGAGAATATTCTTTAAATTGTTTGCTGAAGAGAGGCGTGGAATTAAACGTGAGTCGAATAGTGTGTGTATACAGACATCGCCAACAGCATTGCATTAATAAAAATATATCATTTAGAAGGTATTCATTTACAGATGTGCACAATATACATTTTATCAAAATCAGTTGAATATTTGGGCGAACAAAGCTACAACAGTCTTCACTCAAATAAAAACAACTTTCAAAGGCTTTACAATATGTAAAAATATGTAAAATAATAGAAACATTCGCACCACTCAACTAATGCTATGGTGTAATGATAGAAGACGGTTGCATGCGAGCGGTCAGTGACCAGTTGATAAAAAATCGCGAAAGAAATATGGGGCTTGTTCGTTTGGTGAGCGTGAAAGAGAAAGTAAGATTGCTGTTTTTATTTTGTATTCGTGATTCAAAAATGAGAGCGGGAGTGAGATGCAACGATCTTATATGATTACACCATAGTTACTTGTACATTTGCAACAGTATGCACGAATAATAGTTATGTGCTGCTCTGGTACATGCATTTTACTGGAAATTGGGAAGAAAATATGGATAAACATCTATTTGTACCAGGAAAACAACAAGTTTTTTTCATCGGATTTCTTTATTTTAATACTCTGTTTATTTTAATACTCTGCCTTTGCACTAAAAGCCGAAACTCACGTAGAAATTTTTTCACAACAATAATTAATTTTTTTGCCGAAAAATCTACAATACTGTCTATACAATTCAGTCGCTTGAGTCCACTGCTATCCATTCTAGTTTAAGTGCAGTATTGAATATTTGAAGAGCAAGCGTGGTTAAGCTAGACCACAAAAGTTATGAAGAAGCTATGTAGAACACAAGTTGAAAAGCTTAGTGTTCAGGAATGTTTTGAGAAACATTAAGTGAGATGGAAGAAAAAGGATGAATTAATACGATATGATGAAAGCTTTAGAGTTCAGCATACACCCTCTTTGAAAATTTTGAAGACAACGTTCAAAAACAAAGGTTCCTTAATGGTTTGAAACGAGTTTATAGAAAAAAAAATTTGTTCATTAAGGAGTCTCCCAACCATCTCAACTATTAATGTATGTAAAATTTATGTTTGTTAGTATAGAAAAAAACCGTAAATATTAAGAAATTTCCACAGCCTTAGTGGAAGTACCAAACTTTTTGTGGTTTATTGATTTCGATTACACAGATTTCAAATTTCTCAAATCATTTTAGAACTCTTTGCGAATTATATCGATTCCCGGGGTACTAAATCTGACAGGGGATGGACATTTAGTTTAGAAAAATATTTTTTTTGCAAGCAGAAACAAAAGGAAGAAAGGCTGACAGAAATAAGTTGATATATGATGTAGGGTGATAAGTAGAACGAATATGAAAATGTGCCTTCGCAATACAATTTTGAAATTTTCATACGTTACGACGATAAGACAACATTGTAAAATAGTTTACTAAATAAAGTTGGAAGACAGATTTGGCATTTCATTGCAATGCCAAGTAATTTTGTTGGACTTGCTGCATAAATAAAAATATCATTGCACATTGGAATATATATGGGTACTTACTGAACTATTTTCTTAAAGTTTGGTGCAAACCATGTTCATTATTTTATTTTTACAAGCTAATAAACAACATCTTTATATTGTGCTATTGTTTTATTTATAGCTACTGTCCTATCCACTGCAAATAGGTGATTAAAGCTTCGTTGTTACCAAACGAAAACTTTTATAAATATATAAAAACTTTTTTTAATTTTTCTTTTTTTAACTTAAAGCAGATTTTAATGAATTTCAGATGCCTGGCAACCCGGACAAGCAGAGCAAAAGTTGAAGATTGACAAAAAGATTTAGTTGCATACTTTCAGGCGAGTGCTTACTGATACAGAGAATTCGATAGAGCAGCATGTTGGAGTGTATTAAAAGCAAGCGAAATGCTCTAAGGATAAATTCTGTGATATTTAGTGATACTTCTTATAGACGCACACACATTGTATAAAAATATACGTATATCTATTGCTCGCCTTCGCCAATATATCATGTTGCATACCAAAGCTGTCAAGGCGTTCTTTAGTTTGTTTATATGTTGGTATCGTACATATATGTGTATATATTTGTAATAGAACTAAACGACATCTATATATACAGAACACAAAAATTGCACTCAGCTTCAGTTTTGAAAAATTGCACATATACAAAAAGTGGCAAAGACTATACAGATAGAGTATCTAGTAAGCGAGCGAAGTAAAGGCAGCATAGCTATTGTAGATGGTAAAGAAGACTCAGTAGCATGAAGTGAAGTAGAGTTGAGTTTGAACAGCGTACAAAACAGGACACTTGACTGGCGATGCGGCTGCTGTTGCTACTGCTCCTTCTTGAATGCTGCTGCTCCAGTTACTCTGATGCTGCTGACAGTAGCAGCAGCAGCAGCAGCAGCAGCATCACCAGCAGCATCACCAGCAGAGACAATTTTCAATTAAATAAATTGCTTTTTTCAAACTTCATTTTTTCATATTAAACGAGAGACAGCAAATGACAGTAAATGTTATATTGCACAAAATAGTTTAAATAATTTTGCAAAATGATTTTAAAGCTTGTAAAGTGTCCTGTATCAATATATATTGCAATACTCGTAGTATATGTAGCACACTTTAAGGCGTTAGTTATGTTTTTTATTGTTTTAAGCATTCTCTCGCCATATCTGAACTATTTCTTTTATTATGCTGTCCTCGCTTACAGATGCACCATTAGAGTAGTTGCCCCTCATCGCAAATCTTGGACACACAAACAATATACACGTATGTTTCGCGTTCGCTTCAATACCATTGTCACACCCTATACATCACTGTCATAATTATACCTGTGCTTAAGATCTGCGAAAGGTAGAAGTTTTTATAACCATGTTCTCTTGGAAGCCTTTTTTCGATGTTAGGTAAAAGGCGGTTCATCTCGCCTTTGCCCCACTAATACTCCGGGCATCAAGTCAAAGACGAATACAAGCAAACATTAGATGAAAACTCATCGGACTCCTATATGTTAATGATTTGGCTTGTGCCGCATCTACTGAGAAAGGACTTGCAAGATGAGGAGGCATCAACCTCCAAACGTGAAATTGATATTTGAAAAAATGAGACACTGTCCTCCACCAAGTTTTGCAGGCCTATAAAATTTATATTTCAAGGGAGACTGAAGAAGTTGTTTTAGAAGAAGTAAGTGCAATAAGATAACAAATTGAGTAACTGCAGGCCCTAAAATTGAAGGTCAATGAACAGAGCATATTTACAACCGTGTTTTAAGCATGATTGGTGGAATAGTTAAGTTTTAAACAAGTAAATTAAACTGAAAACCATAAACATCGTTAGAACATAATGAAGCTTATGAGTTTGGAGTTTCTCCATTACATACAATAATACGTTTTATGAAAAATATACTGACACTCAGTTACGATTTAGATTATGGGCCTACAGGCACAGTACGAAAGGAGGAAGGAAAAAAGAACAAATGTGTTCAGGATCAATATAGAAAAATAGAATTAATTGTCGGTCAACCAAAAATGTGTGAAGGAAATACAAATGATGGAAATGATGGAAGTTCTGGTGTGTACCATGAACTAATCAATTGGTCAAATGACTTCTTGTAATTAATTTATTCGTGGTGACAAATTTGGATAATACACACAGGAAACTGAAATTTGATATAGTAATATGCCTATATATAGGAATGCGATTGAGATCAAAATCACTCACGTTCCTATTCGTTTGCAAAGCCCAGAAAGGCCTGCTGCTTACTGTACTCGTATGGCTGTGTTCAGTTTGCTGACCATAAGCTGATGGAGCACCATGCCAGTAGTGTCGAGCAAGCCTATACGATTATGGCTCTTCCAGAGGTTTATTGAGCTTAGGGATGAGTACCAAGTTCTGTACTATACAACTACTTTCGAAAGACACTATAAATGGAATCGAATCAGTTCCTGGCGATTTGTTGTCCTTAAAGCGATTTCTACTAAAAGTGGCGTTAGGTAGTTGTGTGTGTGTGTGTCTGTAAATGTGTGTTTGAAAATAGTAAGCCAAGCCAAACTGAAGGCCAGCAGCGTGTTAATAATTGCGCAAACTTTTTTCAACAATAAAAAGGATATGCAGCAGTGTCCTTGCTGCTCATGCACATCCTGTGCAGAAGCTTCATGTTCATTTATCCAAACTGGCGATTTTTTAGTTATAATCCGGTAATCTATGAAATTCCTGCTGTCGTCTGCATTGTGCCAACTTGAAATTATTGTATGCCAGGCTGCCCACTGTCCTTGATGTCCTTTAGCTAGCGTTTTGTCTGTATGCTTTCTAATCCCTTTTATGCCACTTTGTTCAAATTAAAGCTGGCAAAGTACGTGTAAATGCCATTGCTGTTCAAATGAAGCAATAAATTTCAATGTAGTTTCGAATTATATATTTATACTCAAATACTCAGGAAATAGTAAAGCTTAAAGCCTGAAGTCGATGCTGATACTATTGCGATTACTAATAAGAAAAAGTAGATGAAAAAAAGTTAATTTCATTAAGGAAATGAAAAAGTCATATATCATTTTCACTTTTGGCTCGAATGCATGAACGGAAGTGAGTCCATTAGTACGAAGGAGCAGCAGTGTTGAAAGACACCATCACCAGCAGCAGCAGCAGCAGCAGCAGGTTTTGAAAAAGGTTACCAAGTGCTGTTGAATATTCCAAGTGCCTCAAGTAAAATTATGTTGTAAGAAATTATGATTGCCACGTGTTGAAAGCAGCGCAGAACACAGCAGAGCAGGCAGAATAGGCAGAACAGGCAAGCATATCCTTCGCTTCAAAGAAAACGTGATTGAATAGGAGAAGTTTAAGTGAAGATGCTTCTATTTTTGGTAGCAACCAAATAGCAGGCCAAGTAGTCACGAAGTATGTACATGAGAAGTGCTTCTTAGTTTAAGGACACACAGCAGCCGTTTAATTTTTTCATGCAAATATTAGCGCAGAAATTGAGGCTTAAGTGTTTTTATGCCCTCATTTTACTCAAGATGGATTTTTTTTCCTTGTTTCCACTTCATTTAACACATTTCAAAGCAGCTTTCAATGCACGAAATCAAGTACAAGAAAAGTAAAAGTCATTTCACTGCTGCTGCTGCCTCCTTAACTTATGATCCTGCTGAACTTTAAAGTCATATATAAAAGTTGGCTTTTTGGCTTTTACGCAATCATTTTGACGCTTGATTGAACACTTTCTTTAGTAAAATAGTTCGAAAAGAAGACTTCTATGCACTTCTAATTACCAAATACATCACATTGTTGAGGTGTTAACTGCCAAGTTGCCATTGCCATTGACATAATTTGATGCGTATCATCTTCTCAACTGATTGTTCGGTTTGTTCTTCAACTTATTGTTGATGGCGAACTTCCGTTCGACATTTATGGGCTGTAATTAATAGATATTCCCAGTTGATTAGAGCAGCTCAAGCGTACAAAATGCGCATAATGTATTTAATGCCGATTTGAAATTCAGTTGGCGTAAATCTTTTATTAGACAAGTAGTTCAGTAATATTGAGAAGGCATTGAAACTGGAATCGATTTTTGTATTTTGTAGTCTTAGTGTGTGCCATAAATTATGGTTATTCCCAAATGTTAAACTGATGCGGAATTTTAAGCGCATTTTATCTACAAGTAGTGGCCTAATAAATGAGAGTAAATGTGGTCGAAGTAGTCGATTGTATTATACACTGCACATTATGTGTACAAACCCAAAATCAAGTGAAATTTTCAAAATAAAAACAAGAAAAACTTTAACTTTGGGGAAACCTAAGCTTTAATACTCTCACCTTTTTTTTTTTGTTTTTGTTTGAAAACGCTGGATATTACGATCATAATAAGCATCCATTCTAGCTTTGTGTCAGATATGTCAACAGTTTTTACAAAAAAATGCGCAACAATATCCGAACTGACAGACAAACAGATTGAAATTTGTAGATCGAAACATCTCGTCAGAATGAACGAAAGCATGTATACTTTGTGAGAACTCTGATGGCTTTTTCAATGCTTGACGAAGTTTTAGACAAACAGAAAATAGCCACTTTAGACTATATATAATGGGTATAAGAACCCATTTGTCTTGAATGATATCACGTACCATAAAGTACTTTTGGGCAGTTCTCGCCGCTATTGGCATACCTTCACATTCACATAATTCAACCGCAAATCTTGGTTTCCTTTTATTGAGATTTGCTGAGAAATGGAGTGGAAAAAATGTATCTTACTATATCGAAAACTTGTCAGATATTTAATATTGTTCAAATTGATATGACGAGTGCTGTGTTAGTCATGTCCGTCTGGAGCTGCCTGCTGTCTATATTAAAGCAAACTAGTCTTTCCATTTAGGTTTATATTTGTTTTCAAATTTGGTTTAGAAACATTTTCTAACCAGAAGAAACACATCTGCAAAACTCTTTGCGACTACAATATGTAGTTTCTTTTTTTTTTTTACATATTTTGAATACTTAACATCGAACTAATTTAGATAAATTTGATATAATTTAAGAATTTTTATTTTTTTGTCTATTACGAATATGGAATAGTTCGACGTGTTGTAAAGATTTATTATAAGTAAAGCTAAAAATTTTGAAAACTTCATTTAATAGAAAAAATGAAGCAATTCGTTTGATGCCGCTTACTTTGATTGCTGTTGCATATATTTGACTGCATATCTTAAATTAACACGCGCACCATAAGGACACACACACACACATGCCTGAGCTAGAGCACATTATTTATATAGCATACTTGAAGGCGCTGCCGCTGCCGACATCAAAGCCGCCCACAGTCAAAACATCTTTGTCAAGCGTTCATTATGCAAATTGTGCGAGAACCACGTTTCAAACTAATTTGTCACTGTCCTCTCGGCCGGAGAGAGTGAGGACAGTGAGGACAGTGAGTGAGTGAGAGAGTGAAAGGAGTAGCAGCATTAGTAGATCAGTACACGGCACAGTGTGTTGCAAGTCTGTCATTCAAGCAAACAGTTGTAGCATTTGAGCCTTTCATGCTACTCCTATTTCATCCCATTTCATCCTCCTATTTAGATGCGAGCATTTCCTCGCCTGTGTCAGGCTAGTTCCGGCTCTATCACTTTCATTTCTGGCAATAAATTAACAGCCAAACATACACACGCACACACACACATACACCAAATTGCTTGGATAGTTGACATGCCGCATGCTTGTAAAATGATAAACACGCCAAGGTGACCGTGCCGAACTGAATCTGCTGCTGTTTCTGTTTCTTTGTATCTTATACTTGTATAGTGTATCAAATAAAAAAAAAAAAAAACGTCATGACGTGATAAAAACCAAGTGACGAAAGCCTACTTGCAACTTAATATGTAAATAAACAATCAAACAAACCAACAATCAAACAAACTTACACTCAAATAAACGAACAATCAAGCAAACAATCAAACAAACGTTCAAACAAATGAAGAAACAAACAAAGAGTTAAACAAATGAAACAAACGTACAAACGAACAAATGATCAAAGAATCTGACAAACGAAGAAACCAACAGTCAAACAAACGAACAAACGTACAAACGATCAACCAATCTGACAAACGAACAAACAATCAAATAAATGAACAAGCATACAAACAATCAAACAAACGATCAAACAAATTAACAAACAAACAAACGATTAACCAAATGTACAATCTCACAAATGTAAAAACAATCAAACAATCAAACAATCAAACAATCAAACAATCAAACAATCAAACAATCAAACAATCAAACAAACGAACAAAGGCACAAACGAACAATGCGAAGAAACAATCTGACCAACGAACAAACAATCAAGCAAACTGACAAACGATAAAACAATGAAACAAACAAACGATCAAACAAATGAAGAAACGTACAAAGCGAACACAAACGAACAAACAATCAAGCAATCTGACAAACGAACATTCAAATAAAAAAATCAAACGATCAAACAAAGTAACAAAGTAACAAACAAACAAACAATCAAACAAATGTACAATCTCGTAAATGAAAAACAAACGAACACTCAAACAAACGAACCAACAAACAGTCAAACAAACGAACAAACTATTTCATCACTCGTCAAAATTTTCAAAAATTCAAAACTTTTGTACGAGTTGTCCGATTTTCTTGATCTTGGACTCGTTGGGCTCGTCTCGGTTTTTTAAAGAATTAATAAAAAATATTGATAATTATGTGCCCAAATATCCTTTGAGGGAAGGTATTTCAACCCCCTATATTTAGGATTGTGGTGATCCGATTTATATGTTTTAGAATTTTTCAAATGTACATTTTAAGACATATGCATTGGTATATCAGTAAAAACTTCGTTATTGCGCGTATAAGATAGTGCTCCTACTGCAACCATATGTGAGTGGACTACCGTCCACAGTGATATCCTTAAAACGCCACTCACAAATGTGTGTTTAAGTGTGTGTGCGCGGAAATATTATGAAATGAAGTTGTGCTGCCTGAATTCATGATGTGATTTTCCGGCTCAGTCTGCTCTCTCTACTCTAGTTCTACAACAACGTCGCATGTCCTGCAGCACTGAATTGTTCAAATTCCCAGAATGTTCTCACATTTATGACAGGTTATATGCATAATCATTGTTCACCAAAGTCGGCTATAGTTCGCTATACACACAGAGAGAGAAATGATGTCCTTGCTGAGCTGAGCTGTATGCGAGCGAGCGAACATCGCGTTGACGTTCTTTCATTCAATTTGGCATGCACGTCTTTGCGTGCATTTGGGTTAGCGCCTACGGCAAGGCTATTACAACACAAACGACAAGCGGCTTCAAATGAGCGCCTTTTGAATAGCGCACAAGGCGTGCCAGGAGTCCCACTGCGGTGCGGTGCTGTGCGGTGCGGTGCGGTGCGACGCTGTTAAGCACAATCAGCGACCATGAATGAAAATGCTATTCATGCTGCATGATGCCCAAAAGAAAAGTTGTTTGCTGGAAAAAGAGGGAAAGCTGCTACAGTTTTGCTTTTCCATTATGCGACGACGACGACGACGATGCCTGACAGACTTTTTAATAATGCTTTGCTGCTAACATGGCTCCATACTTGTTACATGAACGCTTTCAGCATTTAATTTCATCTCATTAACTTGTTAGTACAGCTGCATGGACATTCGCATTAAATTGTGTTAATGAATTAAGTCAAAAGCATTTAAATTGCTTCATTTGATGTGTTGCGTTGTTTGTGGGAGAATGCTTTGAAACTTCATTTGCCCCCCTTTGTGTATAGCAGCAGCTCCGTTTCCGTTTCAACTTTTCAATCGTTTCTTTTGCATACCTTTTTTTCGTTTCGCTGTTGTTTATTGACGCCACTCACCTTTTTTATTCAGTTTTGTTTTTTTTTTTAATATTTTTTTACAGATAATTATCGCACAATAAAAACAATAAAGCCCTTCAACTGCAGCAGCAGGAACAGCAAGAGCTTACAAAAAGCACAAAGGACAATAGCGAAAATGTGAGAAAAAAACTTCATTGTAAAAGGTGAGCTCGAGACTTATCTACAATGTGATGCTTTACTTCTTCTCCTTGCTTGTTTTTCATTTTCAATTCATTTAAAAAAAAATATATATACATAAAAAATCCAGCAATCAAAGCCAAAGGACACAAAAGAAATGCACTTTAAGCGCAAGATAAGCTGAATTTATTTGTCTGCGGGTATTGACAAAGCTTTGTATGCACAAAAAAAAAAAAAAAGTTGAAGTTGAAGTCATCAAGGATATCAACACCTGCTTTTGTATAAGCGCAATCCTCGCTGTTAGTTCAACCGCGCGATAACATTGAATTTGATGAAGCTGATGCTTTTCACGACTTAAGAAAAGTAGCCAATTACAAAGTGTGTAGGATTTTATAATATATATACAGAAAGAGAGAGAGAGAGAGAGAGAGAGAGAGAGAGAGAGAGAGAGAAAAGATGATTGCACTTCAAGACAATTCTTTTTTTTCTTACCATACACCCTTTTTACTTTAGATGTCCTTGTATGTCCTGCACTCATATGTATGTGCATTGAGTAGCTTGCATACGCATATCAAATTTAGAGACTAGTTGGGGTTTTTTTTGCCTTCAAATCGGGACGCATGTGGTTGATAATTCTGGTCCTCCATTCTTTTCTTCCACTCACTTCATGAGAACCTCATGAGAGCAGCCGACCTTGGAGTATTGTGTACGATATTTTACGCATGAGATGAGTTGTAGAGCGACTAATGCCGAGATTGGTGAATTTCTTGCAGAAATTAACATCTTGTACGTGACTGTTTTGGTCAACAAGAATATGAATGTCGTTCTCCTATCGTAATCATCTGGCATGACTCCATGACTCCAAAATCGGTCAACAAAAAGAATGTTGAAACCTGAAAAAAAGCATTGGAATATGTGTATTGCATTGAATAGGTATTTCAGGGAGATAAGTTCGTATGCAGAAGTCGACATTAGTAGGGAAAGTTGTTGATTGCCATTCACATTGGAATGTTCAAAAACGATTCTTCTGCAAACGTCTCATACAGCTCACAGACGCCCTGAATATCCGTTCCGATGTAAGCAAATTGTGAGATGGCAAACATTAAAATGGTGAGTAGAATTCATGATTCCTTCCTTAATTGAGAGTTGGTGCACTGCAAATAGACTTTTAGTAGTGAAGCCACAGAATAAGTTGAGGATACGAACCGTCTTTGATATAACGACCCTCGCAAATGATTTAAGGACCATGATTTACGATTATTCACCTGGAATGGCCCAGGTCTCTATAGGTATGGTGCAATTATACAGCTAGTTGATGTTCTCGACAAATAATATGCTAGCATCACTGTAATACAGGAAATGCGATTGATAGGACTGGGTTGCTTTAACTAAGTATACAGTGACATCTAATATAGTTATTATGCGAGGAAGCACGCATTTGGGTACGGTTTTGTGGATAGTAGGAAACTACGGCTAAATACTAAACGGAACGGAAGAGAAAGTCAATGCGGCCAAGGATGTTCTAAGCTAATTGAAGGCAATGCCGACGATATAGAAGTATTCTAAGAATCACTTGTAAATGATGGCTCTTTCTATAGCCACCGGACTATAGCGAGGTCAACAAGACAGGCTTCGATGAGCTGCCCGCTGAGTTATTCAAAATCGGTGGTGAAGAATTGGTAAGACGTAGCAATGCATGCCCATATCGAACGAAATCAAATTGCTTTTTATCCTATCTTTAAGAAATGAGACCCTGCTGTCTTGTACGAACTACCGCTCGAACTATGGCTCGCTTACTATTAGAATGGATCGACAGGAGTTAACAATTTTCAATCTTTTCTGCCTGATAGCCATCAGCGCTTTATCAACGTGGGTAATCCACTGTAATAATTAAAAATGAATAACATTATTTGTGTGCGTTACGGACTGCACAACTTCATTAATTGCTATGTTGTTTAATACTAATTCATGCTCAGCGTTTTATATTCGCTTTGGCTACAAATATTCTTATCTACTAACGCTAAAAACGTCATATATGTTTGTAGGTATAAAGCTCGAAAGCATATGAATATGCAACGATGACATATTTCATGGCCATTGTTCGACTGCAACAAACTGTTGCGTCTTATTACTAAACGACGAAATGCTGTTGAAAGCAAATTGCTTCGCTTAGCGCATATAGTACTTTGTGTGCTTATTAATTGTATAAACACTTTCATAAATGCAGCTGAATTGTTAAAGAATTATGTTCCATAGTTCCTTCCCGTGAAATAATAATGCAAGCAATAATGAAAACAAAAAAATAATAGTATTCAGAAGTAAACCATTTTGTGCTCTTTACTTATAAGAATTGAGCTTAAAATATGATCTTCAAAGTGTCGAAATCGAAGCAGAAATATTTAGTCAAGATCGTACCACACTGTAGTTGTAGTGTTCAACGCTTCTTGCATTCTCATACAAAACAGCACTCAATGCTGCTCAGTCTAAAGTATCATAGTATCATAGAGCACTCAAGGTTTCTATTGATTTAGTTTTGATTTTGAAACAATGTTTTTTCCTATTTCAAAAAAAATGTAAAACATTTTTTATGGACAATTCATGTGGCAAAATTTTAACCTTATTTTCATATTAAATTGTGACGCTCTCCATTTCTGCGAATGTTTCATTTAATGCTACAGCGTTGCGCTTTCACTTTTCAGACTTTGCCGGAAGTTTGTGCCATTTTCTATAGAAGCAAGACTTCACAGCGCTGCTGCGGTGCACTTTTCTATGCCAAGTTGCGAAAAATGTTATTAATATTTTAGTATGAGACCAAGTGAAATGAATTTATTCCATCTCTACCCATGTAAGTAGGTGAAGTGCAGGTGAACTCTTTTACAAAATGGCATGGCAAATATTAAAGCTGCAGTGTAGAACAAATTCTGCTGACTTTATCAACTTTTTGTGAGAGCATGGGAAAAAAATGCTGCTAGAGTTCATTAAAAAAATTCCTGCTGCAGCACATGCCGTATGCGTAATTTAGTCCTGCTGATGCTTTTGTTGCTGCTGCGCCTGCAGTTCAAAACCAAAGCAAATGAATTCCAATTGGCAATAAGGAATTTAATTTTCACATTTGTTGCAAAGATACTGCATGTCTGTGTCTGTATAGAACTGTATTCAGTAAATGAACTCATTTTGATTTGTTGCAAATTAGAAACTAAATTCAACCAAATTTGGCTGCTATACTTCATGATAAGCTTTCAATTGGCAATTCCACATGCTTCAATTCCCATTTGAAGTCATTTAACACCGCATTCAACTGCAAATCATTCTTAACTAATGCAATACCCAATTTTTTTTTTGTTTTCACCCATTTTGTATCCTTTTTGAGCATTAAACTCGTTGTCGTGCAAGTGATACACATTTTGTTTGGCTACATTCCAAACTTCAATTTGGAAGTGCTCGGCTAGACAGTGGCTCTGGCTCTGGCTCTGACTCTTTTAGCCGATTTTGTGTAATCATTTGGCAATTACAATCAACTTGTTTGCTGCAAACCGCACACGTACTAATAGCCAAAACCAAACGATTGACCAAGTGTACATGACCGACCAGCAGTGTAGTCAGTGCAGTCAGTTGAAGCGACAGGACATAGAACAGGCCAAATGAAATATTTTTCTTTTTCTTTTTGTTTTTTTTTTTTAAATTTTACTTACTATAACTGTGTCGAAAATATTTCATAAATATTCG
Organism: Leucophenga montana; assembly: GCA_035044765.1. Classification (NCBI taxonomy): domain Eukaryota; kingdom Metazoa; phylum Arthropoda; class Insecta; order Diptera; family Drosophilidae; genus Leucophenga; species Leucophenga montana. The sequence continues at coordinate 728,768 of JAWNNQ010000432.1, forward strand.
TTTGCATATTTAAATTTTGTGCTTTTTAATTGTTATTTTGTTACACATGGTTTGATCTCTCATACTTCTGGCGAATCCTGGCAACTCCTCCGGCAGCTCACTGCGTATGCATTTAAGGCCAAAATCTGTGCAAAACTTTCACTTTAGGCACAAAAATGTTTTTGCCACAAAACAATAATTCCTTTTTTATACGCTTTATACATAGTATTGAAAGGGTATTATAAGTTCGTCAACGGGTTTGTAACGCTTGGAAGTTGGCAATGACGATACACTCAAATTTTATATATGACCCAAATTAGCTTAAAGCGACTTATCGATAAAGCTGCGCCCAGCTTTCTGAATAGTTGTTACTGTGCATTTCATTCGCTTCATTAGTTTTAGAGATTTCGCGCAGAAACTCGGTGCGGAAACTTCTTGCTGTAGCAAACTTTTGATAAGAAATATTGTGCTTCTTAAATTAAAACCCATCACTTATTTTCGGGTTTGAGGAATGAGCATATGTATATACTAGCTGCTATACGCGAAGTTGTATGCGTCCACTCCTACAAAACAATCAACAAACAAACAGGAAGTACCTACCGCATCCGATGTGCGAAGCTTTGCCCCTTTTGTTTTTCACTTCTATGCAGGCCATGGCACCGCTGTTTTTTCAGTATATCATATTTTTCTCGGTGCTGTTTATATATGTACCTAATCTAATTCATACACGTCAAAGAGTTGATGAGATATAACAAATTTGGACTTTCTGTTATATAAGGTAGGGTGGAATCACCAATTTTTTCTGAATCTATATATATATATAAAAATGGAAGTATGTATGTTTGTATGTATATATGTATATTCCCTATAGACTCCGAAACCGCTCAACCGATTTTGTTCAAATTTTGTGGCAATATTCAAAATAGTCCCGTGGGTGATCCTGAGAAGTTTCGCGGCTATTGGATAAATAGATTTTTCTAATGACGATAGAGTACGGCAACAACATTTGTTTCATTTGTTTAACAGTCATTTTTTTTTGCCAGTTTTTCATTCGTAAATAAATAAAATTGTAAGCGATCGATCGACTTATTATCGCTTATTATTTTCATTTGTTTTTCAATTCATTCATTGGTAGGGGAAGCGGTGGTGGGAAAGGGGCATGGTGGTAGGAGAAGCAGGGGGAATGGCAGCAACGCGCTGAGGGCAGGGGAAAAGGGGTGGAAAAGTAAGGAGCAGTGGGGGAAGAGGAATGGGGAGCCTAAGGGGTGGTTAGAGAAAGGGTGGAAGGGACAGAAGAGGAGTGGGAGAATTGGAAGTAGAGTAAAAGGGCATTGGGAACGTGTGGCAGGGGAAAAGATGGGCAGAGGGAAGGAGAGGCAGCAACGCGCCGGGTACCAGCTAGTAATATATAGCCATAAACATTCATAACGACAAGTCGTTCAGAAGTTACACGATCTCTAAAAAACTCAGGTACTTTATATATATAAAGATATTGAGAAGGTTTCATCCTTTCCTAACCTTCTCTCCTTTAATACTATCCTTCTACGTATGTTTGGAACGCAAACGACTTGTAAGTCAAATGCATATATATAACATATATAACTCAGGAAAATTAAAAAAAAATGCTTGATTTCGACAACAGCGCCACCTACTGGGTTTAATTATCCAGGTGATACCATTTTAACCGCCTTGTAAAGGATAGTGCCCAATCTATATTTCAGCTTTATATACGCTTACACATAAAGTGCATGTTATAATTTGTTAGCAGTTTATGCATGTACAGAATTAAAAAAAGCGGTTTCTGCTGTCAAATTTTTTTCACGCGTGAGACCTTGGTCAATATGCAGAAACACCCACACAAGCTGAGAAACAAAAAATTTACAACAAAAAGATAGCGACCGCGCGACAGCGGAAAGATGCAGCGTACCAATACATGCTCACTTTTTGTCACTCACTTTCCGAGAATCCCTGATTTAGAGCATTGCTGTTGAAAAGGAAAGCAGGAGAAAGTGTGTGTGCTTTGCACAGCGCGATGTTTTCTGTGAAGTTTTCAATAACAAAGTCAAAGTTAGGCTTGACAAGGACTGAGTAATGATTTGTAAAGTGTACCAAAGCATGCGTTCGTTCATATGTTTGTGATAGCACGAAGCTCTTCGTCTCCCCGGGGCTATGACTGGACACTGTTGATTTTAAGGCGAAAGCGTTTTCAGCGTCACTGTATTATCTTTATTATTCGATAGTTTTAAGACAGAACGTCGAATTTCGCCGACTGGGAGAAATCTGGTAAATAAAAACATTACGAGCACTTAAACATATTTGGAAGCTATGGTTAATGAAGAGTTAGAGAGAGAGAGAAAGAGATATGCATTTGGAAAATAAAGTGTTAGCAATCTGTAGCACGCAAGCATGCTGCTCATTATCATCCATTATAAATGCTAGTAGTAGTACGCGCAATTATTGATTTGTTTTCACTGCTGAGTTCTACGTTACCTAATGAAACAGCTGACTGTGCCTCTGCTAGTTTCAACTTCTAAAAATTTGGAGTGCAAATTTTAAAAAGAGGTTTATTCTGGCTAAAACAACATAACCTCACATCACATCATTATTCGTATAGTCTCTCTTTATCTATATATATATATATATATTTTTTTTTTTAATATTACAGTTTGAAAGTAGATCATGTGAAGCGTATTAAAGCATCGTTTCTGCCGCATTTAACGATTTTTCCTGTTCAATTTTGTGTGTGTGTGTGTTTTTTTTTCTTTTGTTCAAGCCAAACTTTCTGACACTTGTTTTCACTGCTTTCAAGCTTTACTCTCTGACAATAATTTATTTAATAATTTAAATTATTCAGAGGCATTTGTTATGCTTTACTGCTGCGTTGCACTGTTGGAGTTGAAATAAGTGAGAGCCCAAAAAATCCAACTGACAGCAGACAAACCGAGAAGTGAAAGCCGCGCCAAGGGTACACCAAATCACAAAATACCACGCAGTGGAAAGGGATTCTCTACGCAAGGCCTCCATCCTCCCTCCTCGTCCTCCACCTCCTCCTCTTCTCCACAACCAAAAATATTTGACAAAATGTAAAATGTTTTGTGTAAATGTAAAAGTTTTTAACTTTACAGCACAGGTATACATCAAGTGGAGATTTGTGGCTAGATATGGGCAGAGTTCCTCCTTACAGTTTGTATGAAGTTTTCGTTTTTTTTTTTTTTATTTGGTAGTTTCTCTTTGAAACATTTATTCAATATTAATTTGAAAATTCTTTGCTTGTCTGTTTCAATATTTATTGCATTTATCGTATGTGAAGCCATAGCGAGTAGGAAAATTAAAATTTTATAACTCTACTTTATGTTCATGCATTTTGCTAACTATCTCTCTATCTAAAAATCTATCTATTTTTTTGTTAGCTGAAACTGAAAAATGCTGATACATAACAGCAATTTGGTAAATAGTAATAATAATACACATTCTATAGCTGATATTGCAACATGCTTTTCATTGAGCTGTGCATAGTGTAACAGAAAATTGTGACTGAATTTGCTGTACAGAAACAAACACTCACACAGAAAAACGACATCATGTTGCTTTTTCATTCAGCTTATATGAAAGACCACCTGTGGCGAAATTTTCAAACAAAATATTTCAAATAATAACAAAATATGCTGAGAAATGTGTGTGTTGGAAGATGCTAAAGCTGGAAAATATATTGCTTGCTATCTAAATAGAAGTACATTTCCTGTTCATGTGCTTTCTAATTGAATTCAGATTACTTTACATAAGGGAAACGGAGATATTTTATATTTTTGAGAAAAGTATCTCCATGATTTGCAGTAGATTTGTTAGTAGTAGAATAATGACATCAATGTATCTCAGTATATCTTTCATTGTTCTTGTATTATACTCAAATTGTATTGTATTGTGGTAAGTATATTGTATTATATTATATTCTATATGCATTGATATATCTAATTTTGCTGGTTTTCCACTTGGGAAATTACACTTTTGCTGTTTAAATTTAAATGTCGAGCTGCGTCGATTGGCATTAGATAAATACATATTCGGACAGTGATGCCTTCGGGGAAATCAAATGTGCTTGTCATGTGATAATTGTTGAAGGCGACAGCATATTTAGTGAGCATAGACAAGTTTTAGAATAGTTAATCGTTGATTCTAGTGAAAGCAAAATAGCTTAGAATTGGCATAATCGAATGTTAAGAATTAAAGATTCGAATGCCAGGAAAGAAACTAGATCTATAATATTAAGAGGCAAATGCATTGATGTCTGCTACGCTCGCACTGTACCACTGATTTGCAAATGTGCACAATTCACGTTTTATGAAAACCGTTGGTATATTTTCGGCGTAAAATATTTTAAAAATCTTCACTCACAAAACGACACAAAAGACACATACAGTGTTTGCGTCAAAATACTCACTGACACTTATGTATGTTTTGTTCACATCTCTCCCTCTCTCCTTTCTTTTTCACATAGAATTCTATACAATTTAGAGCCGTTGACACGACTTGACTATATATTTTTGTAGCGCATTTTTCTTTTCCAATTTACGACTTTTACTCAGCCTATAAAATGTATTCTATACTAATACTAATATCTTTAAATATATTTTAAAGATATTAGTATTGAAGCTGCCAAAAAACAAAACAAACAAAAATTTAATTTTTTATTAACATTTTTTCACAATTCACAGCAAACTTGTTTTTTATATTGGAATGGATTGGCGGCGCTCACTTTCATCCATTTTTTTCTTCTAATTTATACTTTGTATGCGTTTACGTTTGTGCGAATGCATGGACTGTCCACCTGTTCAGCATTTAACAGCTGTTTGACTCAACCGATCAAAAATCAACGAAGTAACTTAGTCGTGAAATTTACTACTAAATATATTTACAGTAATCTTGGAAATACGTATGTGTTGTACAGTGTGTATCTTAACAAAGTTGACATGAGTTTTTATTTATTTATTTTTATTTTTATTTATTTATTTTTTTTTGTCTTGCATTGAGTTGGAAGTATAGTATGCAACCTATAAAGATAAAAGTCAATTCCAGAACTAGCAAAATATGCTCAACCAAAATTTTTCTATGCTGTCTGCTTACCGAAAAGAGATCGACGAAAAACTCTCGTTGGTTGAACAAGACCGCTTTGAAAAAAAAAAAAAACAGAGTTGAAATGTCTTTTCGCTTCTATTTTAAATCGTGTCCGCATGCAAAAGTTTTTTTTTTTTCTGACTGCCTGTAAAAAAATACCACTTCTTGCGAGCTCTGGTCAATTCATTACATTCAAGACATCTTTTTGGAGCTTCGCAGATTTTATATACTTTATATCTTATTGAAAGGAAACTTACTGTTTAGTAGTTCACGCAAAGTGCGGGCTCTTCTTCCGTTGAAAATATAACAAAGAACACTGAAATTGCAATTGTAAAACATGCATTCATCGAACCGAATCTGGCATTAGAGTCTTATCCATTACTGAGTCGACTTCGTTATAGTCCGGTAGCTCTATAAGAGTGTTATTATCAATTAGTGATACTAGAAAAACTTCTCTATTGACAGCATTGTTCTTTTCAGCGCCTCCAAGTTGGTTAGAGAAATGACTTTTCCTCTCCGTTTTTCTTGATAACGCTCTCTAACGCATTGCTGCCGGTTGCATATTCCTTTTGTGAGCGATGCTTCTTGTCATACCAAGCATGTGTCAAAGGTCTGGTATCAACAATGATGTCCTTGGCAGCTGTTCCCATAGAGGTGATATGTATCCACTGCTGACATATATCTTCATAAACCGGTGTGGCCTTGCGGAACAGTTGGGAGAGTCTGGCTGACGTCTAGCTTTCGTTCAGTGTTGGGGCGTTCACCATGTTGATCCTAGTACGTACCTTGGCTTCGGCAAGATAGTTTTCTGAGTCGATGTTGGGACTTCGTATCTTTTGTGCAACCAACTCCAAAGTCCATGATTCTCTCCATTGCTGGATGTAGTGCGTGCACGCTGAGAAAAAGTAAACGAACTCAACGACCTCTAACCTTGTTTACAAATTTATGTTACAAAAGAAGTGTTTTGAAATATTTATAATTTGAAATAAAATCGACAATCATTTTGGTATTTATAAGTGGGGAACTATGGAATCGGAACTAAACCTAAAGTACTATTGTTACCTCGATGCTTTTTGCTGAACGTGACGGGAACAATCGCACTTTTGGAAATTCAAACTAATGGCAGAGTGTAATTTGTAGGTTTATCACTAAGTTGTGTTAAAAGAGCGTTCACAGTGTTCTGTAATTACTTTAAATGTTTTATCTTTAATCGACTAAGTGTGAATACCTTAATTCTGTTGTCAACCTATTGCATTTAGCTGTCAATGTGTATACGAGCATGTATCTACAATATACATGTAGATACTTTAGTGTGTGGGTTTTGGCTACTGCTACAAACATTTTCTTTGACAATTAAATGCTACTCAATCTCTTTCTTCACTAAACTTTATACAAATTATTTTTGGACTATGCACACTTCAACAAATTTCCTGTGCAACGTTCAATACACTTCTTGCTAGAAAACTACACCAAAAGTGTTGGGTGCAAATGAGCGGAAAATGGAAAATACACGCATCAAACACTCCCTTTTCACCTTTCAAACCCTTAAATTTTCCGACTTTGATTTGGGTGACGAAGTGGAAATGTTCTAAGCAAATACATCAGTTAGCAACGCCAAAGCCCAATCGATAATTTCGAGGAAACACAAAACGAAAGGATGCTGTCCCGATGCTTTGTTTGCCTAGCTCTAGTCCAAAGTAGAGAAATTGCAGCATAAATAAATGTATCCGTATGTAGATACATTTATATTGTAAATATATATACGATTGTAGGAATTTATTGTATTGTATTTCACTTGCTGACAATTTTTATTTCATTTGCTTAGCAATTTTATCGGCAATGAGAGCAATTCAGCTTTCGTATGGAACAATAATTCTTGTATTATTTTGTACATTTATTTATTAGTTGCGAATTTTTTATTTACGATATATGCAAAAAGGATATATAGAGTAGAGTAGAGCTCAAGTTGGCCGCAACTCGAAGCTCATTACTACATACTGTAGCAGCCGCAACGAATGCATTTACGAATATATCTACAATGAGGCAGTTGTAGATACAGATACTTATGTATCTCTAGCTGCCAGTGTGACAGTGTGACTAGTAGCTATAGCTATAACGAAAGACAGAGAAACTGGATGCAATTGCTCATGACACAATTTCACAATTTCCCTACACACACACACACACACACACACACACACATATATATATATATATATATATATATATATATATATATACATCATATATATATATATATATATATATATATATATATATATATATATATATATATATATATATATATATATATATATATATATATATATATATATATATATATATATATATATATATATATATATATATATATATACTTGTATGTACGTTAGTAGATTTTATTTTACAACTTATATATCTGTATACCCTTCACCCAACCTATTGCTGTCTGTTGCTGTTGCTGCTGCTGTTGCTACTAAGAGATTTATGCACAATTGTCCTTTGAAATGTAATTTACAACAGTTCTCGTAAAGAAATTTATGCAATAAAAATAAATAAAATTCATTCATTCATTTTGAAATGGAAAAGTCATTAAGCAAAAGGATTTAAATATATTTACATTGAAGAGTAAGTAAGTATCGTAGCATCGGAGCAAATTGTTACCAATGCCACTGAAGCAAAGAATGCCCTTCTCGGCTCCTTGCCGCTCTTTTTAATTTAGCTACTATTTTGAGGCTAAAGAGTTTTCTGTCAAATGTCATGAACCTGCAAAAAATTTCAGTTTACGCAGTTTTATCCTGTTCTATCTCGTTTTCAACACACACACACACACACACACACACACATACACGCACAGAAACACATTCAACTTCGTTTCCGGTTGCCATTTTTTTATATTTATTTTTTTTTTTTTTTGTTCGTTATCTTGTGCGACGCCGCCCATTTTGGTTATCCATTTTAGATATTCATATTTTCACATTGATGATATTTTCAACTACTTTCGTATGCATTACACGTAACGCAGCTACACGCCACCGAATGTCCTTCGGTTCTTGAGCTAAACAAGAAGGAAGTGAAGCAACGAGACACCGCATAGCTGTAGCTTTGTATCTCTATCTACATAACGTATCCACAGATATGTAACTGCTTCAACGTGTGTGTGTGTGTGTTTGTGAAAATTTGCATATTTTCTGACTTAACACATCCTTCAAAAATGGGGCAACGCATTTGCAATAGCTTTTGCTATTTCCACTTTATTTTTTCGCCATTTCTTTCATATTTCTTTGCATACTTTTAAGGTGATTTTAGGTTTCCTTCACACTTGCTGCGAAATGGTTTTTATTTTTTTTTTTGTGCTCAGTTTTTTCTTTTCTGCCTTTTTATTTTCTGAGAAGTTCAAAAGTTAAACAGATTATAGTTAAATGGTGCTGCTTGTTTATACATTAACATAAGATTTCTTTATATAAACAGTTGACAAATGGTGTTCAATCTCTTTGTTTAGGATTGCATTACTGTGAATTTATACGATATATAGCAACTAAAATAATACCCAACTTTCAACGGGAAAATCACTGCATGTACAATATGATTACAACATATTTTATATATTGTATGTGGAAGAACAGTCTTTGGATTATATCCAGTCATTACGAAAATCAAAAGAAAACTAAACTGTTGCATACTTTCAAGTGATGCCTATGCTTTCGCTCTTAACTAATGCTAGACTGTATATATCGTCGCTCTTATCACGTTTTAACATTGAAAAAAAAAAACCGGTTGCTTGTGATTTTAGGAGCAGATTTTTCAGGCAGCACGTTCAACGATTGAACTAGAGATCGCCACAGGCTGTAGCAGTAATTAGTGGCAGAAATTTACAATCCAGTTTTACAAATTTCTCCAAACATATTCTCTTTGGTAACGCCATATTCGTGGTAATGTGCATTCAAACTGGAAAATTTTGGTGAGAGCTTCAGTTGTTTCAGACTCTTTAGGCACGTTTATTTCCGAACGATACCTGCTCAGATTAATAGTGCAAGCATCGTCTGCAATCTTTACTTGATTCACATTTTAAATTGTAGACAATTCCTCTTATTTCAGCAAAACTGACTTTAATTTCAACCAGTGATAATATCGTCATGCCATCAGAAGTAAGTTTTCAATTTCCCCTAGCCGATCCTCACTCCATAAAGAGTGATCTAATTGGCGTAGATATTTATCTCCATTATGTAAAAATATAATAAAAAAATAGTTTTTGGTTGGATATTGATTGGTCTAATTTCTTGTCCCATCCTGCTTTCAAAAGTTAGCATGAGTCAACAATCCTGCATATTGTAGAAGAGATAGACAAAAAAACCTCAGGTGAGATTAGAGGTAGAGTATAAGCTGCCAAATTAAAAGGAAAATTTCCACCCAAAAAGAAGCAATTTGGAGGCATGATGTCGTACGCAGGGAGTGCTTCTTTGCAACAATTTGGTGAATAGTCGAATGATATTTTGGACGTGCACTTCTACGCTGTCAGATCAGCTCTGCCAGAGACTTCTTTCTCGGCGAGTTTAGAAAAGTTCGTTCTACGGCGCCTACGTCCACCGCTTCTCTGTCCACCGCGACGACCCGGTATCCTTCCCTATTGGACAAAAGGTCTTTGTTGTTTGTTGTGCTTGAGGTACATTTTTCGGGTACATAACCTCAAATATTTCAAAATCCTGACGTGATGGGTCAATTCTGACCCCGGATTCGGATTATATGCAAATTACTTCGGAAATGACCCTTAGCTTTCCAACGTTCTTTAGAGATCTTACAAATATTTAAAACCCAATGCAAAAAGGCAAAATAATGCTAACTGCACAGTACCTTTTCGAACAAGCCCAAGTTCTCATCAGCAGCTTTTTGTTTGCTTTGTCATTCACACTTTCGATTGTTTTTACATTACAGCGTGAACAATTTATCTATCATAATATTCATTCTGTAACACGAATAAAAATTCGAAGGTGAAAATATTATTGCAGAGTTTTTGGTTTCTATATTCTCGGCTAGTAATGTGACAGCATTTTGCGGTTTTTAAACAAACAAATACGTACAAACGTACATGCAACCATTTTATTTATAGATGTATATATATAAAGATATAGTAGGTATATACTCATATACACATGATTACAAGCATGACATCAAGTGTTTTGTAGGCTTCTCTATATCTCCTTCTATCTTTCTCTCTCTCTCTCTCTCTCTCTCTCTCTCTCTCTCTCTCTCTCTCTCTCTTTCACTGCCGGTGCGTTCCGGCTCGCTTGCTGTGTGCAATCTCCGTTCAATCTGTTTTCGATGTTTAGCTAAATGTTGCGTGAAATCGAGATAACAACTCAATTATTGAGAAACATTAGCACTCACACACATACACACAGGACTATCCCTCTCTCCGTCTCTTTCTACTTGCCGTTACTAACATTATCCTTAGCGCTCACAACAATACATAAGATTGATAATTTTCATTGCATACTTGGCGGCGTTTATGCTCGCCATGCTTCATTCTGCATATATTTATTTATGATTTTTATTTATTTATTTATGGATTTTTCATTCAAATTGCAAGAGATTAATAACCATGGCTAACCTGAGAGCAATTGTTCTGTGGCTGTCATGGCAAAAAAAATAAAAAATTGAAATTGAAAATGAAAACTATGGCAAACGGAAATATTTACAACGATTCAAAAGATTAATTAAATCCAGTGCGCAGCCACTGAAGCCAATGTTGTAATTAAATAAAAAAAAAAAAAAGAAAGGCATATGAAAGCTATTAAAGAAAAATAAATAAATTGTGCGGCTGAAAATGTGGAGAAAGGAACAATTTATTGTTAAATTAATATGAATATGAATCAAAAGCATTGCTTGTAGTCCATGACACTATTTACGGCGTTTCGTATCAAATGTCTATAAATAATGTATGAAAAGTATGTTTTGTTCGTTTACACTAGCAAACATTTAATTATAAAACATAAATTTAAATTATGCTGAGGTATATACCTCTCGAACGAAATTGACACGGATTGGTGGATTTAAACCGAACTGGTAAACCGAAAGTTTGTGTTTCCAATGGAATAACGGCAACGGAATCATTCAAAATGTTACAAAATTGTTTTCAGGACTCTACTCTATCAAGAACGCAAGTATTTGAGTGGCATAAAGCATTCAGTGAGGGTCGTGAAATCGTAGAAAACTAGCCTCATGCAAGTCGTTCATTCACCTCCGTTAACGACAAAAAAATCGAAGAAGTGATGGAAATTCTGCTCGAAAATCGTCCTGTGGACATTAGAAAGATAACAGAGACACTCAACGTCTCTTATGGATCGACTCAACTCATTTTGGTTTTTTTTTTGTATGAAACGCGTCGTCGCCAGACTCGTACCAAAAGACCTGAATTTTTTTCATTTTTTGCACATGCATTGCTGCTGGATTGTGACGGAGTTTTTCATCGCACAACCAGATTTGGCACGCTGTCACTTTTTTCTGTTTCCGAAACTTAAATATCCGCTCCGGGGAAGGCGGCTACCCCGGCCGGGGCGTATAGCAAGTGTATGAAAAATTGGATTAACCGTTGGCATGCTTGTATTGACTCAAAAGGAGCCTATTTTGAAGACGATAATAAAGATTTGTATTAAAACATAGTTTATTTTAACCAGTCCGGGTCTATTTTGTACATCTCCAATTGCATAGATCTTAAAATACCTAATTATTTTACTTATATAATAAAAAAGAAAAACTAATTATTCTTAGTAGTTGTTGTATCAGCTTGTGGGCCACGATCAATATGTATAAGTTAACTATTGTATATCATGCTAAAAAAAGTGATCAACTACATTGGACAGGACGAACCGTTGAACGCGTGGATCCTGTTATCCAGAGAATGACCACACTGAGGACAGCAATCGTTAATGCTTATCCCGCTTCGTGCCCTATAACACACAAACATATTTCTCAATCCGGAGACATTTTTTACTTTTCTATTGAAATAATGCTCTCCTCTGTTTTTTCTTCGGGTGCAAATCTAGATATACTCGTTTAGTAACATTTGTTCTCGTCACGGATACGAATTAGAAAAACTCTCGTGAGGATGCTCGTGATTGGTATGTTTATTCCTATACGCAGCCGAGAAAAAATGCTTCGATAACAATTCTTTTCAATTCTTTTGGTGAAAAGAGCGCATCATCACTTATTCATGCAGGTGGTCTGTATGAGTTATTTGTAAGCAACCAGTACCATTGAGCCTAACTGATGTATGGAGTCCAAACAGCAGCTGCATACATTATGACAAAGCGTCCAAAAGTTTTACTCGGCAAGCGCCATTAGCGCGTTGCATCTCAACTTTAGCCGATAGTTCGTCTTGGTAGTTTGAGCCAAGTATCTAAGCAGCGGATCGAAAATTGTACCAAGTATCATCGGATACTGAGCTGTCGGATTACTTCAGCTAACATTGTTCGACCAAAACACTTCTGCGAACTAAACTGGCAACTGTTAAGCATTTAATTGGAGATTTCTTTCGAAACTTCGGCATACAACACTGGGTTAAAGTATTCTTCACTCCGGCAAGCAATGCAAGTTGTGGTTGCGTGTAACCATGGCATGGTTTTCTCCGTAAACACACTGGACATAAGTCCAAAAAGAAGAATAATATGTAGTCGCAGTACTTCTTAGTTTCTTTTTGCAATACACTGCATATTTTCTCCAGATCAATGGGTATAAAGCCAATTGGCGACTGAACTTAATTGTACCTTATTTCTTAACCCTAAAGTAAGATCCTCTTTGAGTAACATGTGTACAGTTCTTTGACTCTATATAATATGGATAACGAACTTCCCTTTGAGCTGTTATGTTCTGCATTGTACTCTTCTGATACATCTAAAACCCAAGAAAAAATTGTTCAACGAAACCGTTGCGAATCGTGCGCCTTGTGTTTGTCTATGAACGTCTTACTCGTAATCCGTCAAAGTAGTTACGAGTTACTCACCCTGTGATTGCTTTATTACCATATTGATTCTAACTCACCGAATCTGATGAAACTCACGCCCTCTATCCTATGCTACTAGTATTTTAACTGTGATCTCCGGAGCAGCTCTACTACTTTGCGACCAAGCACACAATTCTACTAATATAATTTTTGAATTAGTACTTACCATAGTTTTTCTTATTATACTTCGGAGTTACTTGGCCGCCAGCCCGAGCACAACTCACAGTTTTCTGCTTAAGCTTCGCCTTTCATACTTTACTCGTTATGCGCGTCGATCAGCTATGCCAATGGCTGCGCGTTCCGTTTCGAACCGGTTTGTTTTACCGTTTCATACAGATCGTGAATAGACGGCGCTGGGTGGTCATGTGTTCATGTGATCGGGCTGATTTACAGTTTATTATTGTATTGTGCCTTTAATATTACGTTCTTGTTATTGCATGCTTTTTAAAGAAACCAATTAGTAAACTGAATTAAACCGAGTATTTAAGTTAGTAATTAAAAATATCAAAGCGTTGCTCTTTAGCATACTACTATCTCTCTCTCTCTCTCTCTCTCTCTCTCTCTCTCTCTCTCTATCAGTTGTTTATATGCATTTAATTTGCATTTAACATTTGCAATAAATTTAATGCATTGGATCGAATTGAACTGCATCGAATCGCATTGAATGCGGTTGGCTTTTAAGTATTCCGAACAAAATAATATTTTAATATTTATTGTGCACATATGCACATTAAGCAATTGTTTGTTTATATGTTTGTTTGTTTGTTTGTTTGTTTGTTTGCTTGCTTGCATATTTGGTTCAATATTGGCCCATTTTCACAGCGCTTTGCATACATAAGCCATGGCATTTACTTACAGTATACCAAAGCCAGAGTAATTTATGATAAATGCTTTGAAATAGCAACCGAATTGGAATCGAAACTAATAATAATGGCATGCAAACGATAAATGAGCATCGCATGTAAATATCTAGTTTAGTATTGTGTAATGTGTATACGAATTGAAAATCATTCGAATGCAAAACTGCGCATAAATATCTCAAAATTACAAAATAAATGCCTTCAGGAAGTTGTTAAATTTAGTCGTGATGAAATGCAGTCAATACAACGTCCTGAGTCCTGAGACCTGAGTCAATTTTTCATAGCATCGATTTCGAGAAATGGCTTTCGGCAGCTCTTTCCCATTCAAATTGTATACCTTTATGGCGTATTTATTTTCGTTTTATTGCTGACGTCACGTTCTGCATTTCAATGAGATTTTCGATAACAAAAAATTCGTAAGGATTCGAATGGCGCTGAAAGCATAAGCAGCACAAATTTGCTAAATATAAAATTTGTATTAGGATTATTACACGCCCACACACAAGTCCTTTACCTAAATATACAATATGTTGGGTGTTTGAATTAGTTCATAGCGTTTCGGAAGTGGTTTTCTCGGTTTGAATGTGATGATTTTAAGCTGGTAGACAAGGAACAACTCGCGTCAGTCGAAAAAGTTCTAAGATGAAGAATTGGAGGCATTGCTAGATTAAGATCCATGTCAAACGTTTCAAGAATTAGCTGAATCATTGGGATTTAACTTGTCAATGCTCAGCAAACCACTCAAGGACATGAAAGCAGGGAAATTGGGTGCCATACGAATTGAAACAAAAAGATGTGAAAAGTTGTTGGTACACCACAAAATAGCTACTTGAACGACAGAAGCGGAAGGAATTTTTGCATCGAATTGTGACTAGCGTTGAAATTAAAATTTAAAAAATTTGGCCAAATATGGCTTGTCTGCACGTCGCACAACTTGTCAAATCCTATATCGAAACATCCAAGTGTAAGGTTGCACCAAACTAGCCGTATTGTCTAGATATCGCTCTATCTGATTAACACATAGGCCAGGTCGGAGGAACTCTTCACTTCTTGCAATTTTTGCTATTTTAAGAACTGCTTTGACGGGTTGCAATCTTAGAAAGTGCTTTTCAAGACGAGTCGTTCTTCTGACATATGTGGCCAGAAAGATAGAAAAAACTTGTGCCTAGCTATGTACAATACATGGAATAAACTATTTGTAACCATTGTAACCACGAAGAAAAAAGACGCCATATTCGGAAAAGAAGCGCTACCAATTAATTCAAACACCCAATACAATACTTTGGGCGCGCATTTTACGCATACTTAACTCTACTGCTCTTTAGCAGCAGCCGTCGTGCGTGTTGCTATTCATTTGAGTCCTTTTGCCCATGCCTAATTTTATACTGCGTACTCATATTCTGCATGTTGTTTTTATAATTATATGCAAATATATAAATGAGTAAACCTAATAATATAAACAAACTCATTTACAGCACTCGAGTGTGCGTGGGTGTGCGTGTGTGAATCTTTGTGTTGAAGTTTAATATCCTTTTAAGCCTTTTGCGTTCGTTCGCTCATTCATTCACTCTCAAGATTTTTATCACTTTTAGCACATCATTAAAAATAAGAAACTTGCAAATTAGCAAAGATGCTCACACCCTCACAAACGAAAAAAAACCCTTTTATACTCTGTGACAAATTTTCATGCGAGCAATTTTGTGGCTTATCAAAAGCGAGGAGAAGCGTTGCCTCTCATATGTCCTGTGCGTTCTTTCGTTCTTATGTCTTCAAAGAAAATTGGTTTTGTCAAAGTTTCGCTGCGCTGCTGTTGCTCTGGTGGCAATTTACATTTGTGAAATTAATTTATTAAGTTTAGGCAGCGACTTAAAAGTTTTGGCACCGTGGTCTGCAAATGGGTTTCAACTATATACTATATACAAGTATATATACAGCTATATTAAATTCTTAATAGATAATTTGAAGCCATAGTGAATGGCCACGTGAAGCCAGTCTAATATTGTTCGGTTCATCTTTGTTACTGTTTTTATATGAGACCATGAAAAGTATTTCTATTTTGCGATATGAGATGATGAACCAGTTCTGGCTAGCTGCAACTTCATTTTCCTTCATGGTACCTCTATGATCAGCACACGACTTCTTTACAGCTAATAGATAGTTATTTGATTTGACAGGGCCAGACTTAAGCCAAGGTTCCAATGAAAACATCAACTCACCAAAATTAAATTACCTTGGAATACTCAATTTAATTTCGGCGTATGATCCATTTCAAAGAACACGGAGCAAGGAACATGGAAAGCGGTCGTGTTAATTATCTGTCTTCTTTAATTTGTGAAGAACTCATCGAAATCATGGCCAAGATGGATCAGAGTCCAATGTAGTCCAATGATAAAAGACAATTTTTATCTAGTGTTAGTTAAATATAGTTCTGAGGAAGTAAATATAGAAAAACTGACACTGATTGTCAGATTAATGGAAGGGATACCTACAGTTGAACTTATTTTGATTGTGATACCCAATTGTAAACATACAATGCTTGTAGAATCCATACACTGTCTTCGTTTTTTGCCAAGGACATACTTTAAATTTGTTCGGAAATCTGCCGTTTGTACTTGCTCTGTTGCTCTTTATTTTTTGAGTTTGTACAACAGCTTTTTTTTTTTCATTGCATCCACTGACCGACAACAGATTTTTAAAGAGTAAGGATCATCCTTGAATACAAAACATGAAGCCTGCCAGTCAGATTCAAGAAGTATGGATAATCTGGAAATCAGAAGTTTACAGAAATTTGACACGATGCGTAAAACAATGCGTTTTGTAACAATGACTCCTTTAGAATTGCATGGAAAAGAAAGAAACAAAGTCTTTTCTTACCCAGAGGAGGATTTGAATTCAGGTCGCGTTAATTTCTACAAGTTACCGAATTGTCGGATCTATATGGTCTTGGTGCCGGGGCCACACAAACCAAAATCCGGCACTGATTCGGACTTTGATTCTCTTAGCACACTGGTTCAGTAACTTCAATGCAGGGCTTCAAATATCGATAATCGCATATCAATCATGACTCTGATGTTCCGACCAATGATTTCCGCATTGTTAAGCGAACTATTGGGGAATTTTTATTTCCTAATGCGTGCCGTAGTGGACTCTAAGACCTCATTAAAAAATTCAAACCATTTTGGCCCACTGTGCCATGTCGTCGTATACATCGTGTACAGTTTGGAGCTATTTGTCTTCGGCTTAGTTAACGCGGCACATGCGTAATCAAATCAGAGTCACTCAAAAACGACGACCATAATGGGTTGGACAGAGAAAACTGGTAGCTTAATTTTATCACACAGAACTCAATCAAGTTGCTGCTGCAGTATGTCTTATGATCCTTGCATACGTAGTGTGAATAATAGAACAGAATGCAGATATATTGGTTTCGTCATAAAGTTTGTAACACCCAAAAGAAGGATATGTCAAAGACCTCGTAAATCTAAGTCCATATACAAGTAAGCGCTATCGTCCAGTTGCTCGACTGTACATATTATACCCTGCCCACGCCATAATGTTTTCACATAGATAATTTATACCGCTAGTTTCTCTACATCTACATAGTTTCTCTACATCATCCCTAGTCAAAACTTTTTATTTTTATTTTATGTAAGTAGATTTGTATTTTTCATTAAATGTATAAAGGACAAATATCGTGTGAAGTATTTTATAGCTTCGGTTCCACCTAGGTTAAAGTTCTTTCTTGTGTTCTCTTTTTTTTTTTTTTTTTTGCTACAAAAGTAGCTTTCCATCTCTCAACTGCACCGTGGCAAACTCTTTGAGAAGAAATCTTTGATGGTTTTAACATAAGCAGCTTCATTACTGTCAGCAAGAGTTCAACTTCATTATGCGTTCGTCTTCTATGTCGAACATTTTTGCAGTTGCTGCTGCTGCTTTTGACCATTTTTGCAAAAGTTTTGAGGCATATTCGAGAAAGTTATGCGAAAATCTTGCAAAGCAGCCAATGAGAAAGCGTATTAATTTAAAGATTTCAAAAGCAGCTACTCAAAGTGATTGAAGAAGATGCATGATAGATATTCTGCGAAGATTTTATGTAACATAATCGGTGCTAATGTGGGAGGAGATATATTATACACCACAGAAAACTAAAAAAAAAGGTGTGAGTGGTGAAAACTCACAGGACTTTGGTGTGAAACATGCTATTCATTGCATTGAGAATCAGCAACGAAAATCATTATCACTATATGCAGTGCAACAAACACACTGGTGTTACAGGAACCGCTTTCAGCTCAAAGTCTCCGGATTTCATTTATAAAACAAAATTTTATGAATGAAATTTGAAGAAATTGAGTAGAAAGCGTTTTCTATAACACCTCCAATTGACGAGACCCACCCATTTGACGAGAAGTGCGTTAGATATATCAGCAAGAACGATGGTGCAGAAAGAAAACATTTAAACTAACTGTGTATATTGTATATATCCATGCGCTTGTAATTCATAACTAGTTTTAACATAGCTCATACTAAGTTAAATCTGATATATCTTGAAGTCTGTTTTATAGGCTAATCAAACTGAGTACATTTTTGGGGAACGTATGCAATGTATTGAAGATGTGAAACTGCATTTCACATTGTCAATATCTAACATTTGTTGCATGGCCTTCATGCTTGCAGCCGTCTGCATATAAATATGTAAATTTTTACGAGCATCTCTCAAATCTGCAATATTCTCTTGCCAGATATCTTTTAGTAGATTTTCCATACGGGTAGTTCCCGAGTTATCGAATTAGATTGAATCGAGGTTAGTTACTAAAGTACCCAATCTACATCGTTAGTTTCCATCATTAAGTATGTGTTTGTCAGCCATTGAAAGCAGACAGACGGACAACAAGCTTGTCGATGCCGAAATTGACTTCAAACGTAATCCTGTGATACTTTAGAAGTAGCGTTTGTTATTGGTTAACCGCAATATTGTCAATTTTTTGTGCCGTTTCCTGAACGTGGATGAAATCCATTCAGTACATCAGCGATCAATGCTTTTCTTTAGTCAGATCGTAGCGGTAAATTTTTGATTTCTGTCCGTCTGTCTGCCTTTCATATCTGCTTTCAATGGCAGTCAAAGACGTAATTAACAATGTAGATTGCCTAAAGTTTCAAATTAGTCTAATAACAGATGAAAATTCAATATCAATTTAACTTCGTATATGTTTTATTTAATTAATCATGTGGCGTAGATAATTGAAAAAAGTTTCTGTTAATTGAGTGCCTATGTTTTAATTATGCAACTTAATTGCCAAAAATTAGTTGAAGATAGAGTTGTTCAGTGTGCTTGGCTTTAAACCTTCACACAATTAAATCATTAATATGATATTTCATTGAAGTGTTCTGTAGCGGTTGGGCTTTGCAAACTGATTAGATATTGATATAGTTCATGGCAACCGAAGCTGAAGTAGTAGCGCACAAAAACTCGAAGCAATCAATAATTCAATTGCCGTGCATTGTATGCAATATATATGAAATTCTGCATTATCTTTGTATTAAGTCAGCACTTAAACCTTTTGCATACAATAGCGTCTGTCCGTCCGTTCGTCCGTCTGTACATAAATGCTACACTGCTCATTTGCATGCATGCATACATACAACTAAACGCACTGTCACAGTGCGCACTCGAGTTGCATCTAATGTATGTGAATGTTCAATTTATTGTGACAATTTAAGTGGCACTGCGGCGGCGGCGACAACGTCGGCGGCATTGTCGCTGGTGAAAGTGTTGCACGAACAGCTGCCACGCCGCGCCCCACATTGCAATGCCACGCCCACACACATCTGCATACACACACACAAACACACTCAACGCTGCGTTGCAAGAAAGAACATTAAATGTGAACGCCTGCTGTGAATTTAACGAGCGTTCCAAAACCAAAATGAAAATAAGTGCGACGACTAAAATAAAATAAAAAAGCATACTATACACTCAAGCGCTGCGTACGTCGTTGTCCTTGTGCGGAGCACAGTCAAGGCGTCTTGTGTCGCATAAGTGCTTTCGCTGCGTTAAAAGTAAAAGATTATGTGCACATTAGCTATTGAGTATGTCTCAAGTTGTCCTGGCGCGTACTTCATTGCAAACACTTTTGCTTTTTTTCTCCGATTTCTCTTTCTTTTTTTTTTTTGTATTTTGTTTACTTGCAGCAAAATTCACTTTGAAGTTTTTACGTTTCTCCATTATTTTTCTATGTAATTTTCTTTTGGAAAAAGTTTTATGCAAAAACCTGACAGCATATTTCTGCTGCTATCCCAAAAAAACTTTTGTCAATTAAAATATGCAAAAGAAATGAACTAATAAAAACTTATTTGAAGACTGAAAATGCAACGCAGAACATTGGGCAACACACTTTGAGCAAAGTTGAGTTTGGACGTTGAATGAAGACGCAGTCAGTTGAACAGATAGAAGAAGTCCTGTAGAAGTATTTTGTTGTTGCAGCAGCCACTGTTGCAAAATTTCAAAATTTTCCAAAATTTACAATTTGAAGAGCTGCTGCTATCCTGCAATTTGCACTCAAAGCAAAGCAAAGCTTTATTTACACTATGCAACAAAAAAAAAAAAAAAAAAATGCACATTTCAAACTTTTACAATTAATAAATTATTTATAATAAATGAAAGCAAGCATTTCTGTGCAGCAAATTTCATTCCTTGCACAAAAGTTATTTATTTTGTAACAGATTCCAAGAAATTATGACAAATTGAAGTTTGTGCCTTTGAAGATTGACTATGGAGAACTTTATTTGCTGATTTGATTAATTTTTTATTTTTTTTTTCTCACTTACGGCATAAAATTTGATACAGCCCATCAAGAATGTAATAGCATTCGAATTATTAATATCGAAACACTACAATTTTGTGCGAAATGCGTTGATTGAATATATTCTAAAATAAATTCATTGTATCTCAGATGTCTTGGCTCGTTGATATGACAGCTTCAATTCGTGCTGGTACTACACATTTCTACACTTCAAGCAATTTGATTTGCTTGATTGAAATAAATTGACAGGGTACTTCAATCACTTTTACATGCGAGGGCAGTACAATAAATTAATTGAACTACAGTAAAAGAAAAGTTAACGTAATAAGAGTTGCTTCGAACTATTGATTGAAGTATAACATCTTTAGGCGCGATATGACGAGTAACTCAGATATTTTTCTAACGGAAGTAATGTTTTTGCGCGGAAATAAAGAATTGGTCATGCGTTCGTAAATCAACTATTGGTCATGCATTTATGTGTTCGCGCTTGTTAAGGCTAAGCTATGAATTTTAAAGTTAGGGTAATGGGTGGCGTGATCGTTTAGAGTATGGTTGCGGGGACATACAAGGGGATGGTTGGTGGACGTTTTGTAGGAGTCGTTTTGTGTCTAGTCTTTTAGGATTGGTCTGTGGCCGAAAAAAGGGACTTTTTTTTTTTTTTTTCTTTTTTTTCGAAAATCTAGCGAAAATCCATCGTGGCATCAAACATTTCTTATGCAATTGCTCTGCATACATATTAGGATAATTCAAAATTTCAAGTTTTAAGGCTCTTCATTTTAACTGAGATCTCATTGTTCAAACATACATATGGACGGACGGACATGTCCAGATTTACACAGCTTTCGACGCGGATAAAGAATATATATACTATATGGGTTCTACCACGCCTATTTCTACGTATTACATACATTTGCACATACCTAATATACCCTTGGCCTCCAAAACTAAATTTTTGTTAACATTCAAAGCCTTGTTAGCATTAACCAAACTGCATTATTCTCTCCTTGGGTTTGTAATCTTCTCTGTATGTGATGCACTTGTACATAAAAAGCCACCATGTGAATTTGTATGGTTAAATACTTTGTTCTTACAATTTACAACTATTTGTAGACATGTATTGTTAGCAGTTAATGTATAGTTTGGATGACTAGATCAACCAGATGGACCTAAACGGAGATACATGGTTCGAGAAGCAATGGATGTATTTCGAAGAGTTGATTCAAAATACTGCGTCTACATATTGTGTTGTGTCAAAATCGATCGAGCCGTTTAGACTGCAGAGCGTGGCATAGAATATGTTAACAATTTTGAAAAGTTTCAATGAATCACTCTCTCTTAACTACCCTCCTAAATTGGCAGTTAACTCTGCTATAAATTTTATTACAATATCTGCTGCTTTTCTATAACAAATCCAAAATATAGCAATATAATTTTAAAGTACGATATGTTTATATATATGTATAAGTATATATATATGTATATATATATATATATATATATATATATATATATATATATATATATATATATATATATATATATATATATATATATATATATATATATATATATATATATATATATATATATATATATATATATATATATATATATATATATATATATATATATATATATATATATATATATATATATATATATATATATATATATATATATATATATATATATATATATATATATATATATATATATATATATATATATATATATATATATATATATATATATATATATATGTATATATTTATATATAAACAGAGAGAGTGAGGAGAAAAAAGAATTCTTCTTAAAGCAGCCAATTGAGAAGTAAATGTACTGTAGTTAAGTGGATATATTTAAGAGTTTAATCACGAATCGATATTATGCGCTTATACAAAAATATCCATATACATTTTTATTAAGGATATCCGGTACACACACACACACACACACACAGTCGTTGGTTGTTCAACTAACTGCAAATAATAACGCTTTGAAGTAATTTTCTTTTATAGATTACTTTTTATTGTTGCAGACGTTTGCTCTCTATTTCGCTTACTTATACGCTCGAATCAAAAGTATTATCCTGGCAATTTTTGTGTTAACTTGGCTTGTATTGGTTTCGCTTAGTGCTGTTTATATATTTCTTCGATATATGGCATACGTACGTACTGATGTTTCCATCGTATTTGCTGCTGAAATAGCTTTTGTATCAATTTGCAATTATGTTTCAATCAATTTTATTGCAATATAATCTTTGAGCGGAATATCAACGAATCGATCGCATTGAAACTAAGCAGATTGCTTTTTCATTTCAACAGCATTTATTTATTTATTTATTGTGCTAAACTTTTTGTTTTGTATGTGTGTGTGTGTTTTTTTTTTGCCAATTGACTTAAACGCTTACTTTGCTTTTGTCTTTTATTGTTATACATAAAAACTTTTAGCCAAGCAAATATTTTAGCTTAAGTTATGAAATATCTCATTACACACACACGCAACCACTTTCATAAGCCACTTTATTGCAGCAAAAAACGCCTTGGCGTCGACTGCACTTCGCTCTGTGCTTGTTATGAAGCCATGTGTCTCATATGTCTTTAGATAAATGAAGCAGCTTGTTAGGCGCACAACTGCCAGCATTCTTCTCTAGTATACAAAGGAGAGAATAATGCAGTTTGGTTAATGCTAAGAAGGCTTTAAATGTTAACAAGTCGCTGCACTGGGACCCACTGTACAGGAGCGCAAAGGGTACTGGACATTGTGCATGTTTATGTACAGCGATATGTTTTTTATGACATACCAGGGCTGGAAACTGTTTACTATTTGGTATGCAGTTCGGTTTTGAAACTGGAAATCTTGTCTTAAAAAAAAATTGCAATTATTCTTCTAATGGCAGTGCAGTGGAGACATGCGGAGTGGCTGCCAAGGAGGTCATTGGTTACACCAGATTTTTTACTCTTGTTATGGCGAAGAGTGTCGCCAAGCTAATGCAGAGAAAGACGCTGCTAACAAAATAACTCTGAAATCATGAGCAATTAGAGAGCCATAACGAGAGAAACGGATCGAGTAGAAACGCTATTTCAGATGCAAAAAAGGAGCAATAAAAGCTTGAGGCTGTTGTGAGATGTTTTGTGCTCGAAAATTTTATCAAAAGGTCAGGCAGCTGTGCGAAGGTTTTAAGTCCGGAGTTTCTTGCGCCAATAACAAAAATGGAGGGCTGGTTACAGATGCACAGGAAATACTGATACTATGGAGAAGCTATTTCTCCAACTTACTTGGAGGCGATGAAGATAACAATGTTACCGAAAGAGAATTACCAGACTGTATCAAAGTCGACTCCAGACCAAAGACGTCGACCAGTGACCAAGTTTTCACTATACGATAAATTATGGAGAAGTTTCTTTAACGCCCTACCTGAACTTGGGCTTCCAGCAAAGTTCGTTCGTCTTTGCATGATGACGCCATCACACTCGGAAAGTTTCGCCAATGTAATGAAGAACCTCTTTGAGGTCTTTGATACCCAGTCTCTATCTCTTATAGTATCCAAGATGCCGTTGTTCAAACAGACGGACTAGCTATTAAAGCATTTCCAAAATGCCTTGGAAGAGGCAAAGAAGGCATTTACAGACTTGCATGGCGTCGTTTTCGTATGTTTTCGTTTGATCAAAAAAAAAGATTTGAAGTTTTAACGAGAACAAATAATAGTAAACAAGTGCAATTGAGTATATTCTTTTGTCTGTCTGTCTGTCTTCCCTCTCAGCTTCTACCAAAACTACTTTTGCATGTAATTAGAATTTCATGGTTCGTGCTCTAGCCTGTATGAGCGACGCAGTTGCACAGGTATGAACAGACAAATCTGTACACAGATACAGGATATTTTTTTCTACGCTGCCAACTGAAAATACAGAAACCGAAAAGAACAAAAAAGACAGCAGCTTTGCGTGATACTCCACGGTGTCAAACATAAAGTGCGCAAAAGTTGGACGAATCAAGCAGTGTCGAATACTAACGGAATCGAATTGATTCATTTGGTTTGATTCTTTGGTCGTATCGAATCATATAAACATAACTTACAACATGTTTGAACTTATTTGGTTCGGTTGCAACATTTTTTAAAGAACCAAATGAAAAATATAAATAAAATTGATTGGAGGCATTTGTCAAGCGAGTGTACTTGCTTTTGCTTTGTTTCACTATTTTTCTCGGTTCGGTTCTCAGCCGTATTCGAACATACATTTTTCTTTTTAAAGCTATTAAGAAACAAAAATTTATAAGCAGCTTTCAGCAGATACACACCACACAGCCGTACGCAACCACCCCTTCCGGCTTCGATTGCATTCCAAAAAATAAACACTCAAACAGCCTAGAATGACAACTTCATCAACAACTTAGGCAACTCTTACAATGCTAAACTTAATGAAGTACGAGTATGAGTGGAAAATAAAGTTCTTTGGCTTTGCTGGAATTTATTTACTTAATTTCGAAATTAAATTCTGGCATTAAAACGCATAAATGACACTCGAGACAGCACTCATGCATGCATATAGTATACGTATCTACTCGTATTGTGTTTGTTTTTCTTATCAGAATGCCAGCGGCGCATATAGACAGAACGACAGCCAGAGAAATAGATATACACGCACATGTATATATATATATATGTACAAGTTACATACAAAGTATACACAGATGTATACAGAGCCAAACTACTCGCATGTCATGCATGTATGCCGCAAGTCAAAGCATGAAAACAAAAATGTGGGAAAGAAGTTTTCTGCAAAAATTTTCTTGACAAGCCCAGCCACAAGGGAATACATATATATACCAAGGCAAGAAGCATATATTGCAGTGGGTGGTGCAGTAATAGGGGAGGGGGCGGAGGCGGAACTAGAACAGACGTTGTCTATGGGCTATGAAAGAAGGCGACGGTGGCGGTGGTGCTTATGTTGCTGTCTTAAATACACTCAAAAGTCAAGAGTGCAGAAAAATGCATGGCATACAAAGCGCAGGCATGTAATGCGTTGAAGAACAAGGACATCAATGGAAGTGTAGCAGAAGGAGCAGGTGTAGCAGTTAAAAAAGTAGCAGCTTCTTTGCATATACATACATACATACATGCATATAACAAAGTGTATAGATGAGTACTTTTGAATGTAGGAAGTAGGCTGACTGACTGACTGACTGCTTGTTTGGCTGTTGTGTACGCATGTAGTTGTAAGGACGAAGCGCTGCTAGCGATTAAATGTTGTTTGCTATTTGACATATGACGTGCATTAGCAGCAAAGTCAAGGATTAGCGGCGTTCTTGTCTTAAGCGAAGAGCGCAATGAAAAAAGGATACGGTGCAAATGAATATACATTCCGAAATGAATATAAGCAGATATATGGTGTATATAGACAGCAAGTGATATAGTATGTATATCTACAAGAAAAGGCTCCGCGCTATCCTATTAGGTTAGTTAGTAAAATCTTAAAGATGTTGTTGCGCTTGCTACAAACTTAAATCTATTTTTCACCCTTCTCATGTTAATGAGCTATTAACTCTTTTAAATGTTGAGCTATGCATTTTCATTAGGTGATTTTTTGCAGTTTCATATAAATACATTTTTGCTGTTGTTACTTGTGTGGGGCTATCTCTTAAAGTAGGCGCAAAGATACTGAATGAATGACATCTACAGAGAGTCTTCATGCCGTTTCAGAGAACTTTTATGTGAAAGCTGACGGACTAGTTTTCGTATTCACACCCAGACGGACATGCAGTAGGAGAGAAAAACGAATATAGCTAGATCGACTCGTTTGATCAAACATATATAAGTATATATACTCGTAAACTTGTTCGGATCTTTGACGTCTACTTCTGGTTGCTACAAATATTGTATCAAAATTGTAAACTATGCACATTATTTCTGAAGAGTAAAGAAAATCTAATTGAGCAACAACGAGAGAGTGGCTAATAGAAAAAGAGAGCATAATTGTGTGAGCCACCCGCTCGTATATGTAAATATTCACCAAACAGAGAGCCAGTAAAGGTGAGACTGTATTTAAATGTAGATAAGTTAGGGAGATTATATTAGAGATGTGAATCTACTGAAGTTATCACAGACATAATTTTTTTTTCTTTTTTTCGCTTAAATGAACTCGACTTCGGCATTGTTTTTGTTGAACAATTTGGCTTTTAACGAAAAACTTCGTTACGAATATAATAAAACTGAGAAATAATAGTGTATGTATATGAAACGTAGACAGCCAGCTTAACTTAGCAGCTGGAAGCTGTGCTATTTCTTTTAGCTGTGCTTTGACTGCATTTCGGTCCAACATTTTGCGCTTATTATGCACTTTTTATAACGGAAGTAACTTTTTCGCGCGGAAATAAAGAATTGGTTATGCCTTCGTAAATCAACTATTGGTCATGAATTCATGTGCTCGCGCGTATTAAGACTAAGCTAAAAATTTTGAAGCTGTAAATTATATTATTAATAAATGCTACTGTAAACTTTAATATGACATATTTTTAATATGACATATGTTTAATATTTTTAATGTTACCTGCAAGTAATACCTCAACAGTCAAAGAAGTTTTACTTCAACACGCGTACAGTTCGACGATATTCGATGATAAAATTGAAAACTAAATTGAGAGATTGAGTCTCTCTATACTGGACAAACTGCCTTATCCCGACTTCAGTAAACATATCCTTCCTTCTTCATGCATAGATCATACGTTGATAATCGTCTAGCATCTAGTTCTTAAGTCGATGCATAGTTTCTATGGTTGGAAGCTCAAATGAGGTTATACATATTATTGAAACATTGTTTTTATCGCTCTACCTCTTGTAAATCTGAGACTAGTGAATAGCCAACTTCATCTTTGATTTATTAGTTGCAGTTGTTCCTGTTAATTGATTTATGTATGTATTCCTTCTTGATCGTTTTTTATCAAATTCAAATACAGCGGACTGTGTAATATTCTTTTCTAACTTGTTGCTCTGTTTCAGTACTCTACAATAATTGGCAATATGCATCGAAAATGTTAACATATCCAAAAGCTACGTTGCTAGGGTCCTTGACTTTGTCAATGCTTTATTTGAGTGGAAACTTAAATACACTGATTTGACTTTGCATGACTCGCATTTCAGCAAATTGAACAAGGCGCGCCATGAAAAAAATTGACAGAAATCTGCATATGAATGCATTTGGTGCCTAAAAGTATGCAGCAGATGAGCGCACAAAAAGTGACAGCACTTTGCATTTTTACAGTCACAGCGCAGGAGAGCCAAGGACAATTCGGAGTTCACTTTTTGGAATAATGTACGTATGTATATGTGCACCTCAACTGCTGACAGCTGCTGCCATTTACTTTTGCCTACCCGCATTTAATTTGAATTTTACATTTCGCTTTTCGTTCGCGGTGACCACTCAATGCAGCAATTCAATTTTTACGAATTGCCACATGGAAATACATTTATACACTGCTCCTGCTTCACTTAGCCACTTGCATGCATTTATTGCAAGCGAAAATGTTGTCCCACTCCTCAAAAAAAAAAAAAAAAAAAAAAAATCCAAATATGTAGCGACAAATTTTAATATCTTTAACGACTGACGTTGTCAGTTATAGCAGCAGCAGCAGCACCAGCAGTAGCAACGCGGTATAAAAGGACTTTTCGCAGGATTTGCACAAGCTCCATGAATATTTATGAAGTCATACATATGAAGCGCGGTCAATGCAAAGCAATTTAAGTGCCTGATGTATTCTCTACTTTTATTCTCTCCTTTTTTTTTTGTGAGTTTTCACAGCGTTTGAGCAGAAATAAAATAAAAGCTTTTGGCTTATGTTTGCAAATTGACTTTATATGCCACAGCGCCTGAATGTATGCAACTTTTGAGTGGGTTTTTCAGTTTATTTCTATGGTAATTTTCATATTACGCATACGCACAGTTGACGAATCAAACTCAAAACGCAACATTTCCGCACAATAAAAACAAAAAAAAAAAAAAACAAAAAAACAAAAAATCGCTACAAATGTCGCTAAAACTTCGTTCTAAAGAAGAATTTAATCTGCGTGAATTTTACGTCAAAAAGTTGCAATCGCCGAAAAAAAAAAGAATAAAGGAAATGCTGCAATCCAGTTGCGCTGGAAATGCAAAGAAAAATACTATAATAAAGTTTTAACTTCGGTATAGCCGTTGCTTTAATACACTTCATATTATTTTCAGTTTTTAAATAGCATTACTTGATGTAGAAAGACTGTACTTAGAAAGAAGTTCCTTTTGTTCTGGAATATGAGAAGGTATTCAACACAGCGTGACTTTGGAAGCTACTTTCGAGCCATACAAAGCCAGCTAGGTCGTTGGGAAATGGACAGAAAGCAGCAGGGAAGCAGCATGCTGCCTCTTAGATGCACACTTCCCGGGCTACATAGAAGTCTCTGAGCCAGAAAATACTTAAGACCTACTACAGTTCGAAATACCGAATAGGTTAATCACTACCAAGAAGATACAGTGGGCTATAGACTTATTGGAGAGCAACAAATCCTCTGGGTTGTACGGTATCTTCCCGACCATGCTAGTGACGACTAAGCATATGATTGGCTCATGCCTACAATCCATATTTGAAGCATTCTGAGGTTGACGGCACCGTTCCTGTAACATAGAAGACATCACTAGTTCTATTCCTGCCCAAAGCGGGGAAATGCAGTCACGTGCAACATTTGAACAGCAACTGTATCTCACATGGGGAGTGGGAAACCACTACCATGACGAAGGAGTAACTTGTAGGCGCGATCCAGCGTAGAGTTCTCTCACCTCTAGTATGGAACTTAGTTGTAAAAGAACTGCTTAATAAATTTCGCAGGAAAACTCCCAAGATAACTGCATATGCTGACGACATACGCATAATTAACACTGGCAAATGTCCATCAACTCTCAGTCTTAGTATGGAAGAAAAGGTAAAAGAAGTAACCAATGCGATCAATGCAAAGCGAAATATGCTTGGCTTTTCACCGACTGATGTACTGGATCTTCATTTCAGTACTACCACCGATACTATTTAATGGAGTTCTGATATGGTGAAAGGCCTTGAAGACTTGAACCTAACCTGAACTATACTTTAATGCGCTGGTTACTTTCCTAGTGTCGGACTATTATCATTTTGCATACTACACGAGTTTATATATCTACCAAACAGTCACTTAATTTTGCTTATAGTATTCAAAGTCAAGCTGACATTTAATTTCACGGACTGTGGTCCAGCTCAGTTTTATATACTACGGCTTAGTTTATGCCTTGATAACACTTTTTGCAATGAGTTTTTCAAATGATTTTTTTCGTTCGTTTTTTTGTTCGACAGTGCAACTCTTTATGTCCTTCGCGATTTGCTGCAAACGCGAACATCATGTCGCAAGTTGGATAAAAAGAGCTGAAGCAAGAAACAGCAAAACGATCATAAAATGCTGCCATTGGCGACAGTTCAACTAGCTGCAACTATTGAGCTTACCAAATAGCTTCAGGACTATAGATTAAATTTCATATGCGCGCGCTTTGTAAAATGTGATTTTTCAGCTTTTTGTGCGGCCCGGTACCATTTTTCGGAGCGTTTTCTTTTTCTTCTTTACATGCATACATGGCATATGAGTGATATGCGAGTTTATATGATACCTGTGCCATTTATTGGTTTGGTTTTTTTGTAGTTACCTGCTTGACAGTCACATGAAAGCATTTTAGACAACGTTTCATTTACTTTTGTGTTTCATGGCACTGCATATAAAACGATAATTGCTGTTGCCTCTAACAAAAGCAGAAAATGGTGGAGGAGGAGAGAGACAGAGGTAGAACGATATAAAAAGGTGTTGTTTTTGAAGCTATGTATTCTTCGAATAGTTGGCGTTTTATCAACATGGTCCAAATATTCATATTAATTGATTTTGATGGAAACATAGCATCATAATACTAACTTCGATCTCATTTTTGGAAAAAAATTAATCTATGGTGCCACCAGCACGAAGACCACAACACACAGTGCACTTTTGTGTGTGTAATAAAGCCTGACAATTCTCTTGTCTCACTCCAGAAATGTTTATTTTTATTATTCACAAAGCCATTAAGCCGTCTTCAAACACCCACCGAACTACCGAACTACAGCAGTCTCATAGCTTTAATTCTTGAAACAATTGGTTTAGAACGAATATCAAACTAAAGACCGATTTACGTTACGCTTTCGTTTGAATAGTACTACCAATAAATCACTTTGTGATTAAGTCGATAAGTCCCGTCAAGACGCAAAGAACGCTCTTGAGACTTTCGATATTTTTTAATTTAAGTGTAATTGATCTTTAAGACAAAAGTAGTTCTTTAGTCATACTTTCGAATGTATAGAACCTTTATCTTAGCCCATATGGAGTAATAAGTTCCAGTACTAAATTTTGAATAAGACGCAAAAATGTACTCACATTCTTGCTGTAGAAAGCAGGAATATATTACGGCGGGTGCAGTTAATTTATAGGTGATATGTGAGGTCCATGCGGTTCACATTTTTCGGGAAGCAAATATTCAGTAAAATCACATGAAAAGTCAATCAACCGAAGCACATGACCACGCAACTTCATATAGCAATGATTTTGGCGAAACGGTAGAACAACCCGGTTCGGAACGGATTAAGTGACCACTAGCAGAGTTCGACGAGCAAAATATATAAATGCGAAGGTGTTCTCGGCCCGCTAGCCAAGTAACAAGTGAAGTGTTAAGTACAGAGTGCAGGGGCAGCATAACTCACTTTTTTGAAATGTGCGCCACTTAGGCTGTAGGGATCGTAGCGTGGCAGGAGTAATACCTTCCAGGTCAGTCGGCATCATGCGTTGGAACAGTAAGAAGCATGCGTTTGCCGTCGAGGCCTACATTTGTTGTGGGTTCTTTTTTCAGATATGAAACTTATTTTCACTTAAAAAAAAAAGCAGAACATGCTCTAGTGAGCTGACACCAATCCCCGACAATTGAATGAAAAGCCTTTGCATTCACCTAAGGTCTCAGTCTGGTGTACAATATACTCAGGTATGAGGTATGATGAATTGAACTTAGGAGACATTTGGTACAAACAGGACGGAGCAATGGCTCACGCTTCAAGAGTTCGATGGCTGTTTTGAGGAAACACTTCTCGGAGCGCTTCATCTCAGTAAAAGGTGAGTTGGAGTAGCCAGGATGCTACCCCAATTTAACTCTGTGCGACTTTTGTTTTGTGGGTGTTTTTTTTTTTTTTTGTCAACCGCCCAAGAAATATACAAGACAAACATCGTACATCAACAGAAGTTGCCAACTTACCCGCTGATATGCTGGTAGAGGTCATGATAAACGTCAGAAATCGGCTTCTTCAATGTATGAACAATGGGGGCATCACCTACATGAAATGATTTTGAAGACTGTGTAAAACGAAACTTAATACGTTGAAGCTACATTATAAAAAATAAATAACACAAAATCTGATTCATAAATGGGTATTATTGCGTTTTGTAAAAATGAAGTTAAGCTGACGCACCCTATATAAAGAATCGAAAATTAGGGCGAGAATCACGACTGCTTCGGTGAGTCACAATTAAGACGCAAATATGTTGTGATATTAACACGAAGGTCATAAACAAACACAGGGTGCACGATACATGAGGGTGTCCTTTAACCACGGTTAATACATTGATAGCTTGTCAACAGAACCCCGTTGGGCGTATCAGAATAGAGGACAAATCAAATTGTCACAGTTCAAAGAGAACTTCCATATGCAGTGGACGATACTTTTCTTTCGAGGCGGTGCTATTAAATTGAGTGTGAATGTATTTCAATTGAAAGATCTACCAGTCGAAAACAAATACGGTTTACAATAGAATGAAATCTGTATAGTTACATTTAAAAGCTGTCCAATGTCGTCATATGAAATGAAAATAGCGCATACAACATGAAATTGATGCATATCAGGAGCAGCAGCAGCAGCAGCAGTAATTGAGTCATTGTTGTTGCTAGCATTTCATGCAACAAAAGCAATTATGATATCATTAGTCCACTTGCAACATCGCTCAACTACCTGCAAGCCACTGAATGTTGTAATTTGATGCATTTGTGAACAAAGCGCTGCATTTATCATGCGAAAATGATACGCTACAGAAACAATGTATACAAAATGAGCATAATGCATAAATTATATGGAGCAGATTTCATATACGAATATGTATCTATGAGATACAAAAACAATACGAATGAAATTAAAACGACAGACAATGAGTTTTATTTCATTTCATTCGTTTTTTCTTTGTTTAGTTTCGTGCATGGAATGAGTAGCTTAAAGTTGAATCATTGTGCATAAATTGTAAACTACATGCGAATTACTATTATCTGCTTTCAAAGTCATTAAATGGCGAGCCAAAAATGAAATAGTTCCATACAAAATTTTGTTGGCAATAAACTCGACGCGCAAATTGTTGCCAAAAAATATTTTCAAATGTTCCAAAACAAAAAAAAAAAAAACAAAAGAGAAAAGTGGGTTGTATAAAGTATATCATTTCACTAAAACGTACAAAAATATGAAGAAGTTTGAGCCAAATGGAGGCGTGTTCCAAAAGCCAAAGCAGAGATAATGGCTTTTGATTACAGTTTATGGATGTCGCCTTTGGCTTTTTGTGCACTATGTAGTTTGAAATGCTGCGCGCTGAGTTTAGTGGGCGGACAGTTGCAGTTTGTATGTATCTCACAGATACAAATACATCTACGTATCTATGGAATAAAGCTGTCTAGTAACAGCACAGCGCTCATATGGTATGGGAGTTACACACTCAACTCAACACAACGCTTTGAGCTATATATGCATACATAATTTATGCATATGAACATTTCATTTTTGCTACAAAAACAAAATTATAAAGTTTAACTGAGAAAATATATATATATATATATATATATATATATATATATATATATATATATATATATATATATATATATATATATATATATATATATATATATATATATATATATATAAACTAAACGAAAAAATTGAGGCTGCATACACTATACTATATATATTAAGTATGAGTAAAAATAAATCGAAGTAGTGAAAAGCAGCAGCAACATCAGCAGTCGAGTGTAGCGTGCAATTGACTTTATGCAAATGCAATTATAGCGTACCGCATTGACAGTAAACAGACACACACACACACACACACTCACACACACTCACACACAGATAGACTTACACACAGATACATACACATAGTAAGCAAATTGTCGTGCATGCTTAAAGCGTGTGCAAAAGTATCTCACAGTGAGTGTAAGTATTGAAGATAAACAAAGTGAAATACATTTTCATAATGTAAGTGAATAGAAGAAGAAAATTGAATAAAATCTAATAATAAATGCTTTTATGCAGCCCTTAAGCACTTTGCTGGTGCACACATTCTCCCACAGTTTTCCTATAGAGCAACGCAAGGACTACAGACCGACTGGCTGGCTGACTGGCTGGCTGGCTGGCTGACTGGCTGGCTGACTGGAGGTCTTGAAGATTCTATACTGACTCACTGCCTAGCCAGTTTTATGCTACAGTCTGGCAACGTTTATTGACGCTTTGTTTATGTACTGAATTTATACACGTTGCGCAAGTTGCTTTTTTAATTTTTTTGTTTTTTAGTTAAAGACAACAAAAATTAGTTTAAGTTGCTGCACAAATTATCTTTAAGTTCTTTTGCATGTCAACGACAACTGAGCATGTTAGCATTGCTGCTTTAGTCCTCTTAGTGTAAGATTTGGCTTGGCTTTTGTTTGTATTGCAGCTCAAATGTCTTATGTAGCATATCCCTACGAATCAAACTCAGCTATAACTGTACTGAGTATTTTCTTAGAAACAAGTAAGAAAGAAAGAGCAATAAAAAGAGTTATCTATTGATTTATCTTATATTTCTATTCCTGCAGGATTCATAGTTTAAAACGGAGTACTTTTGTTTGGAATATTTGTAATGCCACGTACTCTCCAACATTATCAATCAAAAGAAGGGGGACAAAAACAAAAACTATCAAAACGCCCCAAATTGGCTCTCTCGAGTAGCGGTTTGCTACTAGCCATTGGCGCAGATTTTAAAGGGATAATGTAACAACAATACACACAGAGAATACTTTGAGAAATAAAGCCTGTTCCATTTCGTTATCATTGGATACCAGATATTCGGGGAATACATATGGCGTTTTTCAATGAAGCATGCTATAAAAGCAATCTCATTTGCACTGTGCGGTCAAGCTAACTGATGATAGGTAAGTGGCAAACCTTGAAACACGTGAAGCAGCACGTCCTTTTTCTGTGTAAACAAAAATGTTGTTCATTATTCCTTCTTTTCGCATTGATGAACAATATAATATATATAAGAATATTTCTCAATGTTAAATGTCCTTGAGCCAGATAAAATTCATAAATACATTATAGGTCGCTATAATAATAATAATATTAACATGTATATATATATTTATATATTCATATATAGTTATAGGTATATGCATCATGCATTTTAAATTCAACTTAATGTGATGAATTTAAACCATTGTTATTGGTTTGCGTCGTTTTTCTCTCTGAGCAGACCATGGGAACCGACTGGTTTATACGCAAAAATGTAACAACAGATACCGCAATGTGCTTGGTTGCTTTATTTTATGTTCCTATGTTTTCAGATGGCAGATTCTCAATGTCTCTCGAGTTCTAACGCCACCATCGTTAAAGAAACAGGCTATAGAACGAATAGTTCGGCCATGGTGGTTTAATGTAAAACGCCGTATGCGCTCTGTTCCTGCAATGGTGAGAGCGTTCCAGCGAGACAGAGATAGAGATAGAGAGCCAAACAGAATAGGAGAGTAAATAAGAGAGGGTGAGCGGGCGCTCTCAATGCCGCCCGCCGGTACCAATAGATCAAAAGGTGAATAAACATTTCTTTCTTACGCCTTTTGAAAGTTCGTATTAACTCACTTCGTTAATTCATTTGGTTTTTTTTTTCTTTTATTAAAAAAAAATATTTTTTTTTTTGGGAATTTGGAGACGCATCTTTTATATTTTAAGTATCTCAATTCGACTCGCAGATTACTGAAATATATGTAACCTCACTAAATTTTCAGTGGCCTCGTCGTGGTGTTCTCTGAGTATCGATTTAACTTCTCTACCATAAATCGGGATAATGCAATTTATAGGATAAGTATCCAGGTAGACGTGGCTTCTTATCATCCCAGACACCAGTCTATGCAAGTGACGAACGTCAACCACAGCGAAACTACTTAACACTGAAATCGAAATACCCAGTTCGATATATAAAACGACAGTTTTATACCCCGCCCTCGATGTCCGAGGGTATACTTAATATATGCAGATGTACATAATAGGCAGAAATAGACGTGGCAGATATATTCTCAATCAGCATTAAAAGTCATGCCGATATAACTGTGTTCGTCCGTCTAACCGTCTGTTATGTTTGAACACCAAAATCTCCGCGACTAAAAAGGATGAGGTAGTAGATGGCGAATGCTGTTCATTATACTACCCAGTAGTGAAACTGCAAAACAATTTTCCTACAAAAACTCAAAAATGGTGTGCAGTATTGTAAGGGTACTACCCCACTACGCTCAATAGTAGATGTGCATGAAGCGATGTAGTAGATGTGTAAGATGCCGCCATATCGAATTTAAAGTTGATATTGACGTTTTCCATACAAATGCATAAAAGTGAACTGTGGGTTTATATGGGACTACCTCAAAAAAGTGGGCAGGACACGCCCCTTTGTATATATATGTATATGAAGCGGTTGTCCATTAAAATCCACAAAATCAAATTGCAAGCCAATATTGGTCTAAATGAAGGATTTTTTCATAAAAACACACAAAATTGCACGGTGGGTTTATATGGGGGCTACCTCAAAAAGTGGGCGGACCACGCCCAATTGTCTATGTATGTTTAGCGGCTGTCTCTTAAAAGGCACCATATCGCATTTCAATCTAATATTGACTTTAATAAAAAAGTTTTTCTTACAAAAAGTCAAAACTGGACCATTGGTTTGTATGGGAGGTACCCCAAAATAGTGGGCGGGCCACGCCCGTTAGTCTATGTATGTTAACCGGCGGATCATAAAAAGGCACCACATTGCATTTCAACCTAATATAGACTTTAATAAAAAAGTTTTCTTACAAAAAGTCAAAAGTGGGAAGTAGGTTTGTATGGGAGCTACCCCAAATAGTGGGCGTGGCAGGTCAATCTTGATACTCTATTAAACTACAATAAAAAGAAGAATATGTGCAAAATTTCAACTGGATAGCATACAAATTGGTCCCCAAAAAATGCTCAACAACATACAGGCGGACAGACGGACAGACAGACGGACATGGCTAGATCGATTCGTCTCGTCGAGCTGATCAAGAATATATATACTTTGTGGGGTCTAAGATGACTCCTTTAATGCGCTACAAACTTTCAGACAAACTGATAATACCATTTCACACTATGTGTGAATGGTATAAAAAAAAAATTCGTTCAAAAAATCAAAAATGGAGGAAAGTATTTTAAGAAGAGCTATGGCATATTTATTTATTACACATTATCTGAGGTGGGAATATGATCTAAATATCCAAACTTGAAGTCTCTGTCTCTTATAGTCTCCAAGATCTCGTAGCAGATCTCATTAAGTATTATATATAATCTTCGATATAGCTGTTAACTTGAGTTCATATAATTACTGATGTTCGCACACGAGTTGCACTCGATGCAGGCGGCTAATCCAATTTCTCTTAGATTATCTAAACCAACTGTAAAGTGAAACTATATCGTTTATAGAAGCATCACTATTCTACTCAATATGTAAAAAATAATAAGTGCATGCAGTAAGGCAATAAATATTATTTAATTATATTGTAACTATTTATTTAATTAACTCAATCGTGCGCAAATTCTTTCATTATGCTGCCTAATTAACTGAGTATATGCATAAATTAAATTCCGAACGCACGGAAGAGAATGCTGAAGATATTTTAAATAAATTTTAACTGCACATTCCTTGCATTTGAAATTGTAGTTTATCGTTTGAAAATATGCCGCGTGAAAATACAGGTGGAATGTGGCGGCAACTGCCCTGCCCCTTAGTCTAGCAGATGCAGCAACTGCAGCAGCAACGGTGGGCGTTGCCATTTCAAAATCAACGTCGGCGTTGCCGCCTCTAATCGTCTGTTGCATGCACCGCAACACAATTGCCAAATGACCTGCATTCGATTCTGAGTCGCTTCTTGCCATGCCTCAAATCAACTTTCGGCGCCATTTTCTTTTGTTTCGGTTTCCGCTTCCGCACAGAATCTTACTGGCATTTTGTTTTTTTCATATTACGACTTCTTCGTTTCCTTTTCAATTACGTGCAATTTGTACTCTGCATTCTAATTTCTATTTCTTTTGGTTTTTATTTTTTTAAAAGTACTCATAGAGCAAAATTCAGCACAGTTTTTCTTATGCTATTTTATGCGAAATTCTTGTGAATTTTTTAGTTTAATTGATGCTTTGCATTGTTGAAATAATTTCTACCGCTTCGACTTTTTTTTTCCAGCAATAATAAAATCAGCATTAAAGCTTTAAGTTTCGAAGGAAAAAAGGACCATTAAATACAAATTGTATTAGCGTGCTATTTGCAGCCTTTCTCGCAGCTGCTGCCAATTGCGGAAATGTCCTTTATTGCCTAGTAGTCGCATAGCAACACAGCAGAGCAGAGCAGAGCACAGCATTAGTGTAATAAGGAAATCTTAAGAAAATTAAGGCGCAAAGTAGGATGCAAGGCGACAGGAAGCCAAGTGGAAACAGTTCAAGGCCTTCGTTTTGTGGTATGCAAGCTGCTTAGAAGACATAGTTGTGCCTAGGACAATGAACTTTGTTTGCCAGCAGAGATAGTTTAGTGTATACTCGTAGTATATAAAGGATTTTCCATTAAGCGTATCTGAAGTTTAAAATTGAATAAAAGAGATTTTTGAGTGAGATATTTATTGCGATTTCAAGTATTGCGATTTAAAGTAGATTTAATACCATTACGGCTTCAAAATGTTAAAATTACAATGAGCTTCGAGGCTTCGTTTACAGGATTCGAAAGATTGAATTTTGTATATCTTTTTTACATAAGTTGGGCTGGATCGCACCAATGGTTCGAATGATGTGGTTCTCCAGTTAATCAATTGTTATTCATTTGTTGCCCTCAGCGATTTAAAGTAGCTTCAGAGAAATAAGTCTAAGGACGTTAAATCGCACGATCTTGGCGATCATTGCATATTGCCTCTTCTGAAAGTAACGCGTTCGACGTGCTTTTCCTGCAACAACTTTAAT
This sequence comes from Leucophenga montana, assembly GCA_035044765.1. Classification (NCBI taxonomy): domain Eukaryota; kingdom Metazoa; phylum Arthropoda; class Insecta; order Diptera; family Drosophilidae; genus Leucophenga; species Leucophenga montana. The sequence continues at coordinate 767,869 of JAWNNQ010000432.1, forward strand.
GTAATGCCCGATGTGTGACAGGTTCACGTCCAGCTTCATTTCATTTAATTAAGGATTAAAAAAGTCAGTTATCATGGCACGTCTGGTCATTCTTGTGTCAGAAGATGTTTGTCCCAATGGCGCTGCTTGACCGAAATTCACTCCGGGTGCAATGGAGCTTGATACTGCTGTAGAAAACTCTATTTTCTGCTTGTTCATAAAGCCAAACCGCTTCATCGCTGAAGATTTTTTCGCAAAATATTTGGAAGCGTTTCGGACTGCTTCAGAGCTCAACCAGCGAACATACGACGAGATTGGTCGTCTTGGGGTTTCATTTTTGGGGCCAATTGTATCTTATATGAAGCATGCTCAAGTCTTTTTGCGACAGTCGACAAAACTTTGCAGAAAGGTTAGCTCCTTGTATATTTAGAAACAGCAGAAGTATTCTCGCTTCACTGCATTAATTCGTTCGGTTCGCTCGGTTGCACGATTATTATTACAGGGTGGTTGTACTACGATCAATCTAGGTCTATTCCACACTTACCATGGTACTTATAATACCTATAACACTTCATCCACCGCCGTCTGCTTTAAAAAGGCCACAAGGTCATTTAGATTTAGTATTTGCATACTGCTCCTAGTAAGCTGGTACTGCCCCACCTATTTAAACCTCTGGACAATCTTCCAAAGTATGTGCCGTGGACTCCTCGATCTCTAAACAGTATCTGCAAGTAACTATTTTGTTAAAAATCCGGATACCATGCTCAAAGTGTTTTTCCGAAACCCACTGCAGGTCTCCCCTCTTGTCTTTTCTTACTATATGGGTCAACAATTTTCTCAAAATTCATCCCTTCCTTTTTCTTTAGGATTATAAATGTGCCAGTACCCGGACTGCAAAATGTTTCCGAGCCAAAAAGCGAACTATCTGCGCCTTTGCTCGCTAATTTTGTCCGCCTCCTCGTTACCAGGTACAACCGCATGGCCGGGTGTACAGTATAACGTTAGTCTATTTAATCTTCCTATCAATCTTCTCCGATCGCCGCCTGAGTAGCAGAGAATATTGCAATATTTTTATTCCTATACCCTCTGCTTACGGCACATTCTATGGCATACATTTCTGTCCGAAGTATATTACCTAGTCTCCCTAAAGATTCAAAGTAGTTCATGCAGGGTCTGAAGACGTCAGCACCTGCTACGTCATCCGTACGAGTATTATAATTGAAGTTTATGTTCGTCCCTTTGTTCTTATCGCTAAGTTTTATGTTAAACATTTTGATGAAGTTGTACTTCGAGCCGAGATTACTGCTTAAGCAATTATCGAATATACTATTACTACTACCTAACCTCAATTTAGTTTTATCTGCCTGTTGTAGCTTATGTAGGTGCAACGGCATTAGGTCCAGGAGGTCATCCCTTTTTAAAATCTTAGGTTTACAGCCCTTACGATAAGTGTTTTTTCATTTGGTAAGTAACATCTTCAGTAGATCAACAACAATCAGGTTCCACAGAAGTGGGATACTACACCCGCTATGGGCAGCACTTTGCTGTTTTGACAGTGATGCATTTATTGGAAAAGTCGGTTAAAACCTTCCGAGAATCCAATAGATGTGGCAGCCAATTGGCATAGCTGGGGTCGAACCCTTTGTTGTACAGTACTCTAGCAACCTGCTGATGGATTGTGTTATCAAAAGCATCCTCAACATTCATATCCATCTGCATAGAGTTGTCTCGGTTGGACGACCATATTGGCTGTAAAAAATTTGTAGCTCGGGAAAAGTTTGGCGCACAGAATACGAATATTTAGAATAACATGGTGACTATGACGAACCACCAGTATCGAAGAATGTCAGGGAGGACAACTGAAACGCTGGATTACAATAAGTTATCAAAGTTCGCATATAACTATTGAAAACCCCTTTACAACAGTGCATGATTTAGAAATAAACTAGCATTCCTTTAAATGAAAACCAAACAAAAAAATAAACCAAATACATTTCAGATACGATTTATGTGCCTTATACAAAATAGTTTCTATAAATTTTGCTAGATTTGTACATTGTGCGTTTGGAAAGTGGAGAGCAACTAATATCACATAATTTTAGCTCATTAAATAAACTTAAGCAGTCACACGCTATACGCTAGACTCTGTCAATATTTCGCTTCATATACATATACATACATACCGCTATGCGAACTTAGTTTTACGAGTATATGTAGCGCAGCAATGCTTCACTTTACCCGATTTGCCTGCACTGGCAGTCAGAGCGTGAAAATATCGTATTGCGGATGCAATAAACTTCAAATTTATGAACATTTATGGCAATTGAATTAAATTTCAATGCAATGTGATGGCAAAATGTTACCGAGCTGAGCTGTACGAGCGAAAGTGGCTGCAGGATGCGAGCGGTATGTGCAGATTCTCGTATAATGCATTTGCTGCACTCACTCTGTCATCAATTCAGTCAGCTTCAGTGAGCTGCGGTTGTGCTTGGGGTTTTTGCTACGCCTGCTGTCTGCAGTAATAACTGTAATTTTTGGCATAGATACACTTGCATACAGATTCATAGATACATTTATATACTCGTACAGATACATATATACAATATATAAGTACAGATATCACAGATACATTGCAGCGCATGCTATTTTGAGCATATTTTATTATGTGCCACATGACTCATGAATGTTCTGTCCGTCCGTCTGTCTGTCTGTCTGTCTGTCTGTCTCTCTGTCCGTCCTTCTGTCTCAGTGTCTATCTTAGTTCTTTAATGTGTATGTATTTGTGCTACATTAAATAAATAATATTTATGTTTTAATATATGAAATTCGTGCGCTGCGGAAAATGAAGATATGTTTCTTGTAAATGTATCTTATACTACGTAGTCTTTGTGGCCCAGCTTGAATTATAGTTTCAGGCGTTGCGTCGTCCTTATGCTATACTTAACTCAATACGTACGAGTATATGAATACTATAATTCCGGCATGCAGTAATATGCTCGGCTGAAATTTCAATAAATAATTTCTGCATGGAGAGTGTGTTAACGTAGGGGCACATAAAACGTTTTCCAACCCAAAATCTTTGATGAATTATGCACAGTGAATGTGAAATAAATTAAAATGCATAAATAAATAAATCAAGTTAAAAAAGAAAAAGAAAACAGAAAAGTTAAAAGCTGCACCACAGCACAATTCAATTGAACAAATTTTCCCAGCATTTTCAGCAGAGTTCATCCCATTAATGCAACTCTTAAGTATAATCTCATTAGGCGCTGCATACTTCAACTCCAGCTGCGTGAGTTAAAGTATCTCAGTGCTCAATGCTATTTAGCTAATTAGAACTGTGAGTATTTTTATTTGTAAAGAACTCAAGAACATAAGTGTAATTCAATCGACTATAAATGCTTTTTTCCTTAATTCAGTTGTGTGATTTTATTTTTTCAATGGAATACCAAAGTGTACGGCAGAAAAGTTTAATAAAAAAAGAAAATTGAGAGCTAAGAAACGGTTTGAGTGCTGATATACAACATAAAACAGGCGTTCTGCGTTTGCATGCTGTCTGTTTGAACATTTTCACAAAATCAAACAGAAATACAAGAATATTCTTAGAGTTTTTTTAACATTTTTTTTTTTGTAGATACTTGAAGATTTTACATAGAAAAAAATATTTTTTTCCTTTTGCAAATTATGATCTATGCTTATGTTTACGTATATAACTGATTTTATATCTAGTTTTTGCATAGAACAGGTAATCTGCAGCAGTTAAAATTTAAAGCCAAATGAATTGGAAGTCGCTTCTAATAAAAGAAGCAGGAAGAAGTTGGTTTTTTCTGTATAAAAACATTCGTATTTTCTTTTTAACTGCAACCTCAATTGTATTGTATTGCAAAACTTGTATTACTCGATGAGAGCATCTAAGATCTCGACTCTAAAGAGTGAGAATAATCAGAGATTTTTGATTATTACTCACACAAAGAATTGTCATTGAAAGAAAGCAGCTCACCGATTTTGTTTATTCCAAGTTACATTCAAACAGATTGAAATGAAGCAATGAAAGGTGTTCTAAAGTTATAATATTGAATCTTAATTAGAAATGCTACTTTACATTCAAGCTTTCCGTAGTGGAAATTATAGTTTTGTAAATATAGCGGAAATGTGTGTTTCTTTACCTTGTATTCTTTGTATCATTAGATTGGCTGGCAGACATGATGTGTATAACAGTTGTGGACAAGACAAATATCAAAAACTGCAAAAACTTACCCAATTTCGCAACGAATTATCACATGAAATAGTATAAGTGTAAAATTTTTAGCTCAAATCGCCACTTTTTACTTTTCAAAATTTATTTTGATTTTTTACATTTTAGATAGTAATTGTGCAATGCCATATAAGAGTACATTTAAAAGTTATATGCAACGTCACCGTGCTCCAATACCGCTTAGTCTATTTTTAATATAATATATTTATATATTTTGGACTGGGCTGATTTGATTTTTTATATTTTTCCACCGTTAACTGAAATTAACCGTAAATCGGTTCAATTCGTTTAACGGTTTTGGTTACAAAAAAATCTTAAAAAATAAAAAATAAAAATAAAAATAAAAAATTGAGAACCCAAACCGGAACCGGAACAAGAATCAACATATTATTTTGTTTTTTAACCGGAACCGAAGAAAAATAAAATGAAAGAACCATACCGGAGCCAAAATATTTGTATCCCTACAATTTCTCACTTTTATTATTTTCGAAAATAAGTTGGGTTTGTATGGTGGCTATCCCTAAAAGTTGGCGTGACATGCTAATTGTGACATAGTATGTTCAACCTTGGAACGTAGGAAGTATTCATACGTGATTTCAGATCGATATCTTAAAAACTGAGGGAATTTTTTTGATTCCTATAGACAGCCTATAGACAGATTTGTCTCGTCGAGCTGTAACGAGTATATAAGAATATATACACTTTATGGGATCGCCGATGCTTTGTTTAATGCGTTACATACTCCGAAACAAAATTTTAATAATATTCACACTATGTGAAGTATGCTTATATTTACCTACGCTTGAATAAATAATAATAACAATTTGTTATGTGCTCCTTGGAACGTTGGTAATAGTAATTATTCTCATATTTTTTAATATTGACCAGTAGCGGTAATGTATGGGTATATAGAAGTTAAAAGCCAAGAACTGTACAATAATAAATTGGAACCTGTACAAAATCTTTTACCGAAACACACGTTTCGGCACATACCAAAAGCGGAAGCAAAATCGAAATAAATTTCGGTTTGATTCCCTAGTTTTAGCATTTCTTTTACAATGGTTTATAACACTTTAGTAAAAACTTCGTTAATGTGCGTAAAAAATATGTTAAGGCCTCGTGCTGCAGCCACCCTGAGGAGGCCTTTCGTCACTTACGTCGACTGCCATTCAGATGGATTCAGAAACGTATCCGATTTTAAATTTTTGGAATGGTTTTGATTTTTGTTTTCACTTGGCATTGACAGGATTTTATATAAATAAATTATCATAATAAGGAGTAGTTTCTTAATATCCGGATAATAAAGCACTATACTCATAGGTCTGTTAAACAAAATTTATATAAAGAGAATGCTTGAGACATAGACCCTTTGGGAAAATTTCTCAATGGGTTGTTAACTAACCGGCACATTATATTTAACGATTTTTTTAATACGATAACTGCTGAAGCGTTTTGCTTTGAAATATTATGAAGGACTACGCTGGAAACAATTTCAGTCAACAGTCGATTGCCTGCCACCAGGAACTTGTAATAAAACCGTTTTCAGTAGTAACTATAATTTATAATTAATAAACAATTTAAATTTGTATTTCAATTAAAAGCAAACATTTCATTCACTTGTCATAGCAAAAATCAGCTTTTCGACTTTAGCGTTTGTTAAATGCCAGAAGCATTTGAATATTGAGAACTTGACATTGTGTCAACTATGTAAGCCTACTTTGTAAAACAGTTTGAAGCCAAATCATCAGGAAAATCTATGGCGTACACAGTGTATAATATAGTTTTCACTTGTTTTTAAACATTTTCCTGAACTATTACAACGCAAAATAGATTTTACACATGATTGGACATGCTAAGTTCATTGCTAATGCAACAAAACTTAACGTTTACGCATCATCGGAGCACACCTAAATAAAAGATTGCATGGATGCATACATCGTGCGCGAATGTTCAATCAAAATGTTTCCAAAATTGTCTAACACAGTGGAAATCTAGCATTCAATAATCAAATGAAGCGCTAAACAAGCAATATCGAAATTCCATGAGGAAATTAACTCAATAGTCAACATTATTTTCATTGCTGTCGGTGCGTGGAGTTTGACGCCGATGTGAATGCATGTGAATGAATGTGTGAATATATTTGCGCAAATGCGTGATTGTCATATTTGATTGTTGAGCTGCATTCAATCAAACAACGCCAAACAGTACCGAGGATCTGAGCGGCTCAGCGCAACACATCACTGTCATTTTGAGGCTACTAAGCGCTCAGGATTCAATTGAAATCAAATATGCAACAATGTATTGCCACATACTACTGAGTACTTATGTACGTATACTACTATGTGTATACTAAGTATGTATCTAAGTGCATACAAATAGATTGAACATTAGACAATCGATTGCTGTTTATGCGCCACTTGAGGTGTGTACGAGTTATGTCACTCACGCAGAATGCAGAATGTAGCACAGAACATGGCATGGCAAAATTATCGCCAACCAATATCGTATAACGTACTATACTCGTAGGTTTATGTGTGCACAAATAATTTACAAATCGAATTACTCAAAGCACTATCATGCATATAAATATAGGGTTTTTCAATAGAGACATAAAATTTTTTTATTTTAATACTAACGCATCCTTAATTTTTTTCTCAGCATCTGTTAACGTCAAAGCTTCAGTCAATGTTTACATTTTCATCGTGGTGAAGTTTACGAACGAAATTATTCATAATTACTATCGAAATGTCTAAATCAGATCAATTCAAGTCAACGCGCCGTTCGAAGTACCGAAAATATCGCATCTGTACACTGTTAGAAAAAGCCAGCATTTCTGTACTTCAATTGATCCATAGCGGTAGCAAAAGTATGGTGAGTACGGATTTGAGTAACTGTGTGCAGTTGGCACCGCGAAGTGTAAAATTTTGATGTTTTTAAATGCAGTTCATTTGTCCAGGTTTGTCCAATGTTACACTTCGTTTGCTCCAACACCAACAATTTGTAATTAATGATTTAAGTTTTGGAATTTTTATTAAAAAATGTTGTGCCTTGGCAGTCCGAAGTATGTAGTATAGATTTTTAATTATGCAGTTTGTTTGTCCAGCGTTAGTTCAAGTTTGTCCAAGGCTAAACTTCGTTTGCCCACCCAATTAAAATGAATAAAGGAGAAAATTAAGTTTAAACAAATAATTACTTCTTTATGAAAGCCAGCACACCGAAGTGAATATTTTTTTTTTTGACAGATTTGACATCAGTAATGTTATTGCAACAATACGGTGGCACATAAGACATATCTCATCTCATCTCATCCAAATTTGTCCGGTCGTTTGGTCACCTTGTTTATGCGATATATCGCCGTTGGATTTTTGTTTAAGGGGTTACGTTAAGTGGTTGGTTTATGCCAAGAAGCCAAAAACATTAGACGTGGTCAGAAATAATATCGAACTTGAAATTGAACATGTTTCTGCTGATATATCCGGAAGAGTGTTGGAGAATTGGATCCAAAGAATTTTTCGCATTGGTCATATGAACAAGTTCGATTTCCATATATTGCGCTTGAAATAAATTTCAGCGCAACATCTCCATTACTGTCTATTTATTTAAATACAAAATTGTTATGTTCTTATTGAAAAACCCTTTACAAAACGGCTGAACTGTTGCACCGCTGTATATCCTTTGATTGGTAACTATGCTGATAGTAAGCCTATGTCAGTTTGTGAAATATAAACACACTTCTGGCGGTTTATTGTATGTATTAACGCTATTGAACAAATCAATTCCAAGTTATTAGTCAATTGAGAGCAACACACACACACATACACACACACACCTACACACACAGAAATGTCAATAAAGAAAAATAAATGTTTTACTGCCTACCTTAGTAACACTTCAGACACACAGATACACACTACGCTATATAAGTAATCTATATGTAGACGCTGCCACCCAATTCGTAGCCTTGTAGCTGTCTCTGTTACTGCTTAACATCATCAATAACTAGCAAAGCGCTTTAGCTGTCAGCGCCTACATAGTACGGACCAACATAACATCTACGGACCGAAAAGCTTTTCCAATTAAATTTATAACTTATTTATGACATTGCAGTAATCTTCTTTAGGCATTAGGCAGCGTAATAAAAATGATTGAAATATAATTGAGAATTGACATAAAAGTAGCTGGCAGCATATAAAATCTACTTTCACATATATACACAACGATATACGGACGGACAGACAGACAAACATACGGACAGACAGACGCCAATTGGCGCACAATCAACGATTACCTTTACACCTGTCTCGCATTGTGCTGAAAGAAAATAAGCCATAAGCGGAAATTACATCAAAAGGATATTGTTATATCGATAGAAAAAACAGAGTGAGTGCATGTGTGTGTGTCTGTGTGTGTGTGTGTGTGTGAGAGAGCGCAGTTTTAAGATGAAGGTAATGCAGAAACCCGAGAAGTGTGCGTGTTGCCAAATTGAACAAGAGCGCAGTACGAAACGGGAAACGGAAGTAGCTCAAGTGGCGGAAAGGCGAATGGCATACAGGAGCAGGAGCAGCAGCCGCAGTAAGAAAAATAAAGTACAGCAAAAGGTCCCATAAAATAAATAACACAAGAAACGAAATAAACATTTTGAAAGCGAATTGACTCTGCGAGTGTGTGTGAGAGTGTGTGTGCGTTTGGGTGTTTGGCTGCGGCAGCAATTGTGGGCGTGCGCGTCTGGAATGGGCGTACATGCATGTTTGTCTATATATACTCCAAATATACGCGCTACGTTATAAAATAGACTTAGTCTAATGAAAAAAGTCGTCGAACAGCAGTCAACGTAACTTAAGCTAGAAATGCGATATACCCGTACATGCGTTAACTTACGTCGCACAGTGGGGCTTCCGTCCAAAAAATAATTGCAAAAATTAAATATGCGATTGTAATAAGGCGTAAAATGACTACGGGTTTTCTATAGTGTTCAGAGTTATTCAGAGAAATAATAACAACAAATTGTATTTGCAGGTGAGACACGTGTTTCGGACACCGCAACGTATCACTTATCAGTTATCGACTGTCAGAAGCAATTTTTTGTTACTTTTAGGAAACTCTTAAAAGGGCATTGGCGGATCCAAGGCGGGCAACTGAAACCGCTAAACCCCTCCCCCCCCAAAAAAAAGTATTAAAGTTTCCCTCTAAAGAAAGCATTCTGTATCCGTCCCGTTGCAAGGGTGCAGGGCATTTCGTAGTCTTGAATACACGACTGCTCCATACTTGTTTAACCATTAGGACCCTGATACCATTCTTGACAGCTCTTTTCTTGCAAGATGGACATAAAAGTTTATTACTCTGTATACTACGTTCACAGTTTTTCCAAAATTTATCCCTGGATTGCTCCTTTTTCACTAGGATTCTAAAAAGGCCAGAATCCGTGCCAAAAAACGTGCATAATTTTGAAGGTTTTTGCGATATCACTGCGCAGACTATGACAACACCTTCAAAAATTGTGCTTCTTTACCCAAATTGTGAAAATAATAGTGGTATCCATTTCATCCAACCATGCTTTTTTCAATTGAAAAGGTTTTGCACATCTTTTGAAGCTATGTTAACCATTTTTTAATTGATTTTTAAATTTAGTGGTTCAGGTTTTGCAACGAAAAAAGTCAAAGGGCTCCACTGTGCATTGGTTCATTTTGTTCATACCCTACCCTACGCTCAAATACGAGTATAACTAGCACGCAGCGTACATATAGACATGTGTATATAGGTACGTCTTAACAGCTCTTCAAGATATTTTTGTTTGAAACGCTAAAAGTTAGACACGAAGTAGCAAAAGCTAAGCGGATTAAAGTCATATGCAGCAGGTAAGAAGGCACACACAGCCATGGACCCATATCAAGCGGAAACGGAAGTCGCAAAGGCAAATGGTATTGAATTTCACAGTGAAGCTGCGGCTCATGCTGCTGCTGCTGTTACTGTTGCAACGGAGTATCTGTAAGGTTGCTTTGACTAAACCAATCTAACTAATACACATACGTGCGGAAGCATATACCCGTATAGCTACCTAAGACTGTCTATTTTGAGTCTACTATTTGTCATTTGGCATAGCTTCCGGGCACACGTACCAAAAACTGTTTGCCCCTTTTTCTTCTTTTTCGTCGTTTTTGTGTTGCCTAAGCTGATAAGAATTTAAATTGAAATAGTTTTTCGTAAGAATTGCTTTGCCTAATTTTATAATTTATGCAGACAGCTGAGAGTCTTAGCAGTAGCAGCAGCTAAATGGATTTACATATGTAAATAAAGCGCGTGTTAAATATTTGAAATGTTTACAAGTTGTACGATCTATATATAGGCTGTTTCTTTTTTGGAGGTGTAGAACTTTTAATTGAATTTAAATACTGAGATTAAATTGTGGGGGTCATTTAAACTTGCGACCTAGAAAGATTGTTGTTTGTTCTGCTAAGTTAGATGACCTGTCCTAAGCCTATGTGCTGAATGAACCATGGTAGTTTCTTATTTACTAAACTTTTTAGTTGCTCTTCGAAAATGTAGTCACTATCTAGTATATGTAGCCTACTTCTATCTTCCGTGACAATGTGAAGAGGCGTCTTCTCTTCATAGTTATAAAATTAACATTTGGGACATTTTATATGCCCAAACCACACATGCGTTTCCTTAGTCTACAGTGGCCTTGTAGTCCTGCCAAAGTTCTCAATTGGTCTTTACCTACTTGAAGCATGTAAGCCTCTAGAAGTAACTTTGCTTGTCTTAGATATTGGTTTATAGCCTAGTGATGTTTCTTCATCATATTCCTTTACTTGCGGATTACTTCCGATATAGTAGTGTATCTTCCAAAGCAACAAAACGGCACTGATCCTATCCTATCTAATCCTAAGCTTATCTGCCTGTTCATTTCCTTGAATATTCCAGTGACTCCGAGACAACAGAGAAACTCTGTGGCATTTGCCGAGTTCTTCCAGTAAGCCATTTGATTCAAGCGCCAGTTTTGATCTTATGAGGTTGGAGTTCAGTGCTTCCCACGTCGCCTGAAATCGACAACTATTCTTTTATTAATGTGCATAAACTGTTTGCGAATTATTAAGTGTTATACTCAGCATATATGAGTTGCTGTTTGAGAAAGGTTTTGCATACATTGATCGCAAGAAAACTGCTATACAATCGAGTAAAATGGTCAAGGACTAGTTGGGCCAGAAGGGCATTATCTGTCTGGCGGATATTATAAATGAATACTTGTGTTCATTTTGGTTCTTGAGTGCACGTGATGGCTGGAATGCGGGGACGAGTGTGGCGTTCGTCAGAATGGAATTAACGATCTCATAACACGTTATATCTATCTAAGCTGTGAAAAATCTACTGCATAATCCATATAAGGAAATTAAAAAATATATACATCGATTTTCCGGACGGAAAATGTTGATTTGCGTAAGGAACAACATTTTTGGGGGAATGCACGCACTACTAAGTGTTTTAAGTTAATTTCGAGCATGTAGGTGGCTTGGAGATGGCGCATCCTGTAAGTATAATTTCGACCAGTATTTATTTAGAGTATACGTGGTGCAAAAACGATCCGAATCGAATTAGTTGCTCGGATGGACGATTATGTCGATCGTAAAATGAACGTAGCGCACTGTAATATTCCCGAAATGCGCCACTAAAATAGCAAAACAAACTGAGCGTTGCCAGATCTGATCAATTTATGACAGTTTAAACGCTGTCGGAAAATGAAACTACTAAATAAAACTCCCTATATATGGAACTATATAATTGGCAGCCCAGTACGCATAGCAGCCGAAACCAGGACGGAGTCTTAAAGTTTTCCACTCAACCACAAAAGCTGCTACAACTTTTAGCTAAACGCTGAACCCAAGGCAGTCAAAGTGGAGTTCAAGCGGAAGTAGCGCAAAGATTGTAACGAACACAAATGCAAAAGTATAAAAGTGCGCTGCAAATAACAAATTTGTGACTTTTGTTAGGCAAACATATTTCAGTCGTCAAGTGTCACCAAGCCAAGCAAGCAACCAAAGAAGCAACCACTTGAAGCAGCAGTTTTATGCTGCATCCAGCATAGCATCCTTTTTTTCGTTCTTTCGAATATTTCCCGCACAATTCTTTTGCACTTTTGAGCGTTCACACTGTTTACACTCAAAAGCTGGCAGACGCCAAAGTCGACGGTCGACTGTCGACTGTCGACTTCTGCCTCTACAAATGATAGAAATGCAGGCAGACAGTTTTGCAGTTTGAAGAAAGCAGTTGGCAAACGCGACAATGGAAACGGCGTTGAAGTCAAGTGTTCATTATGCTTGAAGTGTGCAGCGCTTTTGAGCAATGGATGCAAAGATGACAAGGACGACAAGGACGACAAGGACGACAAGGACACTATGTGCACTTGAGCTGTGTGAAAAAGAGTTGTACAGCAAGTGGCAAGCGACACATTGCAAAATGTTTGAGTAGCTCACTTATGTTACAATTGTTTGTGTGGCGTTTTGGCGAGGACGACTGTATTTGATTTGTGTCTTTGTGCCGTTCAAACTATGCAGGTGCAAGAGCGGCGACTTCTGAAATTAGTAAGTACTTAATACGAAATTCAATGGTGCCAAAGCTAAGAATATTCGCTGAATTGCAATTTGCTGCCTGCCTTCCAAAATGGCCAAAAGATTCAGCACTATGTTAGGTTAGGTTGTAGTGGCCCAACACTTAGCCCAATTTCGGCCCATTGTGTTACCAAAAGAATTTTCTTTCAAAATTGAGAAAAAACAATTTCTGACAATTTTCCCGACCTCAATTTTGAAAATCTCTGTTATGTCGGTAAGGAAATAAGAATCCAAGCTATGCGAATGTAGTTCTGGACATATTGGGGCCGTGACATACTACATGCTGGACACTTTCTACTTCTTCGTTAATGTCACATCTTTACCAGTAGTTGTTTCAGAATACCCTTGATCTTTTGGAGTATTCACCTATGCGAAAGAGGCCTGAGATGATTCCTATATCTGCTTATATCATCCTCAGAAACGCTGGAATTCTTTTTAACTCTTTCTGTGCCCATGGACTACCGATTGTTCGCAGCGGCAATGAAATTGTTTTTGATTTGCAGCTTGCAGGGCGAAAGTGGCATCCCAACCGAGCTCTTCTCCTCTTTGGGACCTTTTGTCTTGTTTTGCAAGTTCATCTGCCTAACAGTCGTCCTCTGTCTTATACTTTTCTTCACGACCATCTCGTTAAGAGTTCTGCTCCATTAAGTATTGGTTTTTGACTTGATTGCGAGTGCGACAATTGCTTTGAGAGCTGCATGGCTATCTGAGTACAGCTAGATCTGTTTCCACTTGATCGTAGATGATTTTAGGTAAAACACTGTTTCCTGAATGTCAACGATTTTCACGTGATAAACGCTAAAGTAGCCTGCTACCACCGAACTCAACTGTCTGTCTATTTTTGGGATATAGTATTTTTGGGATATAGTAATCTATGTTAAGTGCCAGATTATAGCTGAAGATAATCTCCATTGTCTAGAAGTCTCTTCCGTGTTTTTAGAAGGAAATAGGGTAGGCTCATTGGTCGGTAGTTCTTTGGACGTGAGTGTGATGAACTACACATCTTGGCAATAAAAATCACTTTTACTTCCGTTCAACAGTTGAGTATATAGATTAATCAAAGGCGTAGCCACATAAGTGTAGGCCTATAAGTGTTTTGACGGAAAAATACCGTCCGGTACTGGGGATTTATAGAGCTGAAAAGTGTTTATCGCCCATTCTATCTTTATCTCACTTACTATATTCGAAATGAGGAATCCTGCATGGTTTAAGCATTGCTTTGCATCCTGGAAAATGAGTCCCAAGATACAGGTTCAGTGATTTCTCAGGCCCTAAAAATTGTTACTCCCACAACTTGATAGTTTCGGCTTAGTTAGAAAAACGCTTCAATTTATATTAATTATTTTGGCACCCAACGTGGGGCTCGAAAAGAAAGTGTTGTACACTTATAATAAGCAGTCATATTTTTTACCACTATGAATTTATAGTTTCGTCTTTATTGAAAAAACGCATCTAGTTACATGAAAGATTTTGGCGCCCAACGTGGGGCTCGTAAAAATTAAGATGGCTTATTCTATTTCGAATTCATGTAATTGACAATAAAAAAAATGGAATTTGTCAACACATTTGGATGCAAATAATCAAAGACTTATTATTAATTAGTGAATATTTATTTGCCATAAAAGAAAACTATATGAAAAGTATGTGAAAGAGTTTTTTATTTAATCTAATTGCAAAGCATTAGCATTTCTTTCAACTGGCTTAGCTTTGGAGTATAAAATTTTAACTAATTTTAGAGCTGAAAATGACAAAAGCGAATCAAATGCAGAACAAATACAATTGATAAGCTTTAGATAAATTTAAAATTCTCAATAACGAAACCAAAAACAACAACAAGAACAATGACAGCTATACACACACACATACACGCACACACAAGCACACACACGCACACACACACAATAAGAGAGCAACATGTGTTTACGCGTGAATTCTCATTTGAAATTCAATTTTCAATAAATGCACAAAATTGATTTCAGCTTAAAAAACTTTTTCACCCGCTTGGCAATCCACTCGGAAAACGATGGAAAATACACACTTACACATACACACATACATATATAAAATACATACAAATATGGCAGCACAACAATTCAAAGCGCTGCCATTCGCACCTGTATTAACTGTAAAAACTTTTCAATTTGTCCTTTCGAGTTTCGAAGCATTTCCTTTATTTTCATTTTTTCTCCATTTTTAAAAACGCTGAATCTAGAAAAGCCGACGGATTTGTTTATTTCAATTTAATTTTATTTATTTAACGCAATTTTATCACTTTTAAAGTTTTTTTTTTTTTTATTAAAATTTCAATGCAAAATTTAAAATAAGTGACATGCAGTAAATGAGAAAAAAGAATCCTTGCAATTTCTCTCCTATTTAATGCTTTATTTCTGCATTAAATCCTTTTACTGCATTTTAATTTGAAGTTATCCTCATATAAAATGCTCGGGCATGCAGCGCAAACACTTGTTAATTACTTTTATTTCACATAGGAGCGTAGATGAAGTCGAGCGGGTCGAGTCGAGACATCATCACACATGCTCAGCTCACAGTGCTAGCGTCGTCGCCTTCGGAAGTCTGCAATGGAGGTGAGCCGGGGTGCGCCTTTTGTGCTGAGACTGACGTACGCTGCTATGCTGTATGGCATTGGCTTGGATTGATTGGGTGTTGAGCTGTGTTTGAATGTATGTGTGTGTGTGTGTTGTCACTGTTAATAGCCTTTCGAACGCTCGTGCGACGATGCTGTCCTGTCGTGTTCATCACACTGTTTGCCACACTTTGCGGTCTGGCGCCCACGTCAGCATGTGACGCATTTTACAAGTGTAAGTAAATGCAGCGTGCACCTTTGGCGAAAGGATAATGCTGCTGAAGCATTCAGCGCTCATACATATATGTTACTACATATATTTACTTATACCACGCCTCAATTTACATTCGCACACACACACACACACACACACACACTATCTTGCATAGAGAAGTGTTCTGTAGATATTTATTAATGAACTGATGTATACACTTCAGGCTCACTTTAGTCGTGCGAGTAAGCTACGCAATTTATATGCAAATTATTAATTCTTATTTGCATTGGTTAAATTTTTTTTTATAATTTATTTGAATAAATATACTTGTAAACATTCTTTTAGGTTGATAAAGAATTCGTGGCCTTTTGTGTTTCTCTTCTATGCAATAATTGAAGTAAAAGCACATTAACGATTGTTTGTGGAAGTTTATGGCGAACATAGACCAGTCTTATTAATTACGTAGGGGAAAAAATGGCTGTGTAGTAAAAGATTTTGGTCGAATATAAAGAAAACAAAAGAGATGGTTTAGAGAAATCGAGATACTTAGAGGGTATCAAAATATTTCAGAAACGTTTTTGGAATGATTTAGAAAGACAAATTATTCCAATGTTTATTTTGTTGCCTTCAATATAGGCCCCAAACCATGCAACATACATTTCCCAGCGTTTTTCAAGTCTTCGAAAGACGCTTTACAGTATAGCGTTCAGCTCATTCCACGAATTTTCTTGCTTTGGTTTTGGCTCGTTCTTTCCATTTCTGATATCTGTTGATATGTTTGCATGTCAAACTCATAGACCTATGTTTCGTCAAGCGTTCTATTAATTTGAGATCAGAATTAATGTTATTCAGCATGTCCAAAAAGATCTCTTTAGACTACTGATTTCGTAGAAATTTCAGCTCTTTTGAACAAGACGAGTGAAGACTCGTCTCATGTCCAAATCATTCACCAAAATTTAACGAACGGACTTATAAGAAATGATCAGATGACGTGAAATCTCACTTAAGCTGGAGTGGCGATTATCGAGCACAATTTTCATCACATTTCAAAGTTTTCGTCTGCTGAAGAGGTCGAAGCTTGTCCGAGACGAGGCTGTCTTCAACGATCTGTTTGCTCTCCTTGAACGTCCGTGTTTTCGCAATTCCAGCATATAACGGAGCACTTAAATTCAGTTTTAATGACACACTTTTTACACCACTGTAACCGTACAATGCAAGGATCAGCGTTCTCCAGCTTCAGCAATGATCTCTGGGTCAGAATTTTAGTTTTTGAATACGTGGAAAAGCTTGTTTATATCTGGGTTTCTTCAGAGTACATTGGAACATGTCTTTTTCATTGATTAAGGAGTGGTGATGTTTTATTAAGGTTGTGGTACTGTGCATCGAGTGCGACCAAATAATTGACATGCACCAGATACTCAAGAATCGCTCGATAGTGAATCGCAGTAATTTCTCATAATTATATCGTTTTGGACACACATCGTGAACAACTATTGATCTCAGTCCCTACAACAGTTTGCCCTTGTTGTCCTTTCTATGAACAATTGACTTACAAATAGGCTCTAATCCTTTTTACTTCACTTCAATCACCTCACTTCCTTTCAATGGATTTTCAAAAAAGAGAAATTCCGAAAAGGGCATGTCGAAATCTACAAAATCACAAAATTTTCCAGGTAACTCATTTTTTGAGCTCCAATTGCCAATTTCAAAAATATATCTAAATATATAGATGAATAGCCATGCTTGAACCACACTATCATTTATTTATGAAATGCGCCTAAAAGTCGGCAATTTGGGGCCCGAAAACATGCGAATGCAGCCGCACCAACAGCAAAAGCAGCAGCTGGATTCCAAAACCAACCAAGTTCCTATATTCCTTGTTGCCAGCGTCATGTCATAGTCCTAGTCCTCATCGTCGTCGTCGTCGTCGTCGTTGTTATTAACGTTGTCTGCAAAAAGCAAACGGCCTGAGTTGCTGCGTTGACTTGACAAGAAATGAGTAAACTTGAAAAACGGTTACTAGGTCAGTAACATGCGAAAGATGCTACATACAAAATACATCACATTACATGGACTCTCCGCCACTCAAAAAAAGTAAACTCATTTCAAATGCACGCCAAGTGAGCAAGCATCCTGTAGAAAGAACGAAAGGATGAAAGCTTTACGCTCATTTTAGTACACTATAGGAAAACAGACGAAGCAAAACATTCGTCAGACATCGGCACTGTTCGGCACAGTGTTCGTGCAGCATCCGGCTTACGCTCTTACACTCGCACGCTCTCGCTCTGTATCTGCTGCGCTCGTTAGTTGCCAAAGGAATTTGTCGCTTTGTCGCGCGCTGCTTTGCAATTTACAGTTAGTATTTGGCTAAGCGCGTGCTGTAACAGACGAAAACTGCGGATGACGCAAGGATCTGCATTAAGAACGTGCGTACGTGTGTGTTTGTGCGTCGTGTGCGCGTATGTGTGTCCGTGTAATTCGAAGCGATACGCGTTGCTAATGCGGAGCTGAGTGAAATTAAACCAAAAATAAAAAAATTGAAGAAGAAGGTGCAAATTTTAAGCTAATCAAGCACATTGGTCAACAATGTAAAAAAAAAGGAAAATGTTGAATTCCACGCTTTTAAATTTTTAACTAATCGTGTTGGCCAAGGCTTAAAAGGCAATTTGTTTAATGATTTCCTTTGCCGCGCTGTTTCGGTTTCTTTTCCATTTATATTTTTTTTTTTTTGGTTTTGTTTGTTGGTATTCTGACAGAGCCAAAGGCACTCGACGCTCCACGCCGCTTGGCCAGTGGTTTTAATTTAAGTGCTCTGTGGCCAAAAACAAAATAAATATAACAAAAAAAAAAAATTGTTAGCTAAAAGAAAGAAACAAGGAAGAGCTAAGAAAACAACTAGCCAAAGGAAGACGAAGTGAAGTGTTTTAGCCAAGTGAGAATGAGCATGGATCTTGGGCATAGCATAGCAACGAAGGATTTACTACTGCTTTTTGTCCTGCCTTAAAATGTTGTTGTTGTTGTTGTTGTTGCTACTGTTGCTGTGATGCGTTGTGTTGTGTTGTGATGCGTTACGTTGCGATGACGTTGGGAGGAACAATAAATTCACAACGAGGCGACGACGTTGAAGCGTGTTGAAGCGTATTGAGACGCACTGAGTCGTGCCTGGTATTCAGATTCGTTTTGCGGATTCAATTCGGTCGAATTTGGACAATATTGTTCGGCAATATTTGTACGTCGATCGATGTCCTGTTCACATTGACATCTGACGAGCAAAGAATTTCAAAATTTGTATGAGATTGGTTTGAATGCGGAGTGCCTGATGGCTGGCTGGCTGGCTGTCTGACTTAGTGCCATTGATGTGTGCATTCAACTGAAGTCTGAAGTAAATGCTTGACTTGAACTGCGTTTGATTATTAATGTGACGCACATCTTTTTTTCTATTATTTTGTGATGATAGTTGTCGAATTTTATGCGAATAAACTTTTGTGAATTTGAGACTCATTTTGAGCTTAAAAACATTTGCAATCAATGCGAATTTTCGATCAGCAACAATATACTAAATATATAATAGTAAAACATATATTCTAGATTCCGAACCGTATAATTTGATCGGAATCGATTTCATTGAAATGGTGAAGTTTAACACTTTTAGAAGTATGCCTGAATTTGATTTCATTGGATAACATTACTATACAATTCATACACGCAACGTGGCGTGAAATCACGGATCGAGTTGTAGAACAGGAGGAATACTAAAAGTTAGATACTTTTCCAACAGTATGTTTATATTGCTAAATAGTAGAAATGCTTCAGTGAGCCTTTTTTTAACTTTATGCCAATCTGATTGTGCATTTCTTTGTCGTGTTTAAAGGTCCTTCAAAGTCGTTGAGTAATAAATTTTGAACATAGTGTAGGTACTTAAATTTCTATGAAGCTATTGAGTAAGTTACTTCGCAAATTTGTATCTAATCCATACTATTCTCTGAAAGTGGTTTGCTTTCTTTTTTTATTTCAAAATTTGTTCTTTAATGAAAAATTTTATATTTGAAATTTAGTAAAAATTTACTAATTTCATTTTTTTTTTATCTATTAAAGCCCAATACTGAGATCGATAATAATTTTTGCTAACGAAATTTTAAATTTTGACTGCTATTTCAAACAAATAAAAAACAGTGTTCCTTAATCAACATGAAATACTAAAATCAGATATTTGTTAGGTAAGAATTCCACACACATCTTTGTTTTTTCTGAAGGAAATGCAAAAGGTCTTTGTCAACCTCTTTGTCAACTGCTTTTTGAGTATATGAAGTATTTTCGGTAACAAACATTTTTCTTATCTGAGTACTCGATGAAAAATAGTTTATGTCAAAAATAATTTTAATTGTTGTTTGACAGCGTTCTTTTATATGAAGTTTTTTTGGTATCAAAAAAAAAAAAAAAACCATAAAGCAACCATCTGCACAGAAAAAAAAACATGCTTTTAATATTCCGGTAACCAAATTTAAGAATGATCAATTTCGACCGCATTTTCTTAGTAATTGCATAATGGAAATTGAATAAGCGTTATTTTTCGTTTAAAACATATTTCTTCTCAAACCCACCTATAAGTAACCTCGTGCGAATACTATGAGTGGTTGATGGTAAAATTGCCATTTTTAGTCAAACAATCGTTCAAAAGTGTCATTTTGGTCAAACAAACCGTGCACACAGCTCTCTGTTGTTTAAATGATGATCAAAATTCAATCCTACTAATATTATAAACGAGAAAGTTTGTATGAATGTTTGTTACTCTTTCATGCAAACACTACTGAATAAATATTAATAAAACTTTACAATAATAGAGCTCATATATCAGAATAACACATAGGCTATAATTTATGAATTGTAGAAAGTAGCTAAAATATAACAATAAGTGTCACGCAAAATTCTGCCACAAGAACTGCATTATACTCATCTGTCTTATCATAAGTGGCAATACAGATAATATACAGTTAACATACAGTAGCGCCATTTGATTCGATTAATGGTACTGTACTATCATTGTGCACTGTCTTATAACCGCTCGCCATCTGTCGTCAAAATTGTTGTAGCTGTTGAATTGGTTTGTTTCCGGAAACGAAAGATATTTGTTTTCGAAAATGGATATATACCGGATGAAAAACAAAATGACCAGCAGACGCGTGAGGGCAGACAACGTTGATGGTTGTGTTCGTTTTGCAATTTTTCAAGGCACTAGCTATTTGTTAAAAACACACAACACCCGTATGTAATGTATTAGGTACGTTAATTGGATTTTTTTTTTTTTAGTTAGATACACTTAGAACATGTTATTTCACCCAATATTAAAGAAAAACAAAATTGAAACTATAAAACGCAGTTGGATTATAATTGGTACATATGTAAAAACGTTTGTGAAATATATGACGCAAATAGATGAGCATGGGTACATCGTGAAAAATAAGATATACTTTAAAAATTGTTAAAATATAACAATAAAAAGGAAAAGTGGCGTAGCAACATACATCGTGTTCTCTAGTATATTGCTAGTGTGATCTATTTATGGATATTTGGATTTTCAATTCCAAGAATTTCAATGAAGATTTTGGCTGATCCTTGATGAATTCATGAACAGTTTTGATGAAAATTGCGGTGATCACGTATTTCGGTTGGACAACATGTTTTTAAAACGCGTTTACCATTTGTGAAGTTTGCCACGGATTGAACTATCTTTACCATCATTTTTTTTCAGATGCCACTATTATTTTCTTCTAATTTGAAGCTGCTGAATATAAAAATCGTAATAAAATTTTTTTTTCTTCGTATAGGATTTTGAGATATGAATTTTTAATTTTATTTCCAATATTTTTGGTTCTACTCTAAAATATTTTAAAATATCTTGTTTCAGGATTAATCAATTTAGTTAAGTAAAATGTATTTAAATTAGCTACAAAATTTGTTCAAGAATCTAGTCATACTGCTCGGTAATTATGAAAGTAGGAAGAAATCCTATAGCTTCGTAACAATAGAGTCGATTGATCAAGTTCTTGAACAAAATGTGTTGAGATATGTTAAAATACAAGTATGTACGACTAGCTCCAAACAAGGAGGTAGTCGTATTCATAAATTCGTATCTCTAAATCCTATCCATAGAAAGCAATTTTCTTTGCGATTTTCAAGTTCAGTTGGTCAAAATCTATAACAAAAATATAGTTGCATGTCCATCTGCCATATTTTAATTAGTTTTAATTGATAGTATTCTCAAGTAACTGTAAATATTCGATTATGTTTTCCGATTTTGAATGATCGATGAGTTTCCATAATGGGCTAACACTATAAAATGTCATATTCCACAACACTTAGATTTTGTTTTTCTTTTTTTTTCGAAATGTAAAACAAAACATATTGATCTTCAGCTGATGTAGAGTATCAACACAGAAATACTTTATAAACAAATTTAATAAGTTTTGTATTATAGATTTAAAGAAACTTAGTGATACAGTACGTCCTAAGAGTATTTAGTCGACATTGATTTAAACGTTGTAACGCTTTCAAATGTAAACATCAACAAGAAACCAATTGGAATTAACTAAAAAAGATTTTTTTGTTTTTCTAAAGAGTGTGATGTTTTCTAAGTATATATGGTAGATGTACATATATGTTCATTTCTTTTTACGCTATGTAGGCTAAATGCTTTGATTGATTTAAAGGTGCGTCGCTGAAAGTATGCTAGAAAGTGTATGCATAATAACTGTTAAAATCATTTTAAAATAAAACCATAGCATAGTTTTAGGCGCTGCAATTGTATTCTGTTTTTCTTTTCTCAGTTCTTAGTTCGCATACATTTTATAATTAGCTATATTTGTACTACATTTTAAAGTAGTAATTACTAGCAAAACATTTCACAAGTATTACAAATTCATAGGTTCAACAAAGAATAACTTTTTTGCCTTTCTTATTTAAAATGTATTCCGTAGAAAGCAAAATTCCGCCCATAAAATGTATTGCGGTCCTTCATGTTGCGCGTTAAACCGCAAAGTTAATGCCGTTGAATACATACTAATCACCTCATTAAAATGCAAATAAGCACGATTATTTTTCGATAATATCTGCGGTCTAATAATTTTCAGAGGAAATACATGTTTTTTTTCTTATTTACTTTTCATTTTATTTGTTTTTGTATTTTATCTCGCCTTGAATCTATGTGTTCTTGCTTGTCTAAACAGAAAAAGGACACGCAGCATGTGAAACAATACCTTAAACTGATTTCATGGCAGTTTATCCACGCACAAGATCAGCAGCGTATAAAAGTAACAAAGTAAAGCAAAGTAGTCCGCTCATACTTAAGAACTTTGACAGAAAATTAGTGCAAAATAAGGCGAAGTTTTTCATTTTGTTTTCTATAAAAACGCCTCCAAAAGCATCGCCTTATAACGCTACCTTTATAATTCATGCGAAAGAAAAAACTTAGCCACAGGGGCTGATGAAAAGCGAGAAAAACTGAATAAATCCTGCGGGCGAAGGACATAAAGAAAAAAAAAAACAACTTGTGAATGAAAAACTGTAATCAACAAAAGGCAACAAAATAATTATTTAATTAACGGAAGTGCTTTCCAGTTAGAAAGAGATGGAGAGCGAAAGAATGAATGAATGAAGGAGAGACGCCATTTTGGGGCATAAACATTCGCTTATCGCGTTGAAGCCGGCTGCTTTTATTATACAAGGATATACTCCACAACATATACATACATATACATATAGCCACAAAGGAAGCTGTCGCAGAAGCAAAGTCAGTTTAGCCACTTAAACGGAAGTGAAGACCAACTTGCTTCTAATTTAAATTTAATTAAGTGGCATCATGCGACCTAATGGAAAGCGTCTGAAGCGTCTAAAGTATAGAAGTATGAGTATCCTAGTGAGAAGCTATGGCATTCGAAATTTAGCTAAGCAAAACGCAAATTTGAATGAGTGCAAAGTATCTGCTGCTGCAGCAGCAGCACGGAGAAAGGATAACTAAATGACCGAAAGAATATGAATATTAAGTGCGGCAGTTAACCTATTTTCTAAATGCCTTTCGGAATTTGTGCTTAAGGCTTTTCTAGTAATTCACAACCAGCGTTGAGAATGAGTTAAAAAGTGAGCTAAAAATAGTTTAAGTGTTGCGTGTAATTAATGCTGGAATAGCATTATATCTACATATATAAATAGTGCAAGGGTAGTCTAAAATTTTTGAAATGCTTTTAATATGGTTTTCAGAATATTCATTAGGAAACTTTTCAATTCTGTTTGCTGAAAATCTATTAGTA
This sequence comes from Leucophenga montana, assembly GCA_035044765.1. Classification (NCBI taxonomy): domain Eukaryota; kingdom Metazoa; phylum Arthropoda; class Insecta; order Diptera; family Drosophilidae; genus Leucophenga; species Leucophenga montana. The sequence continues at coordinate 791,807 of JAWNNQ010000432.1, forward strand.
AACTTGGTCTTACATGCAACTGCAGCTACATCAGTTATATTTCATTCAATATACTTTTCCAGCAAAATATAAATTGCTCGTCACTGACAGAAATTTTACCGATCTTCAAAATTTTATCAGAGAAATTTAAGATAGAGTCAAGATGTAGACATAGTTAAACCATCTGTATTTCTTAGCTTAGCCTTAAAACGCGCGAGCACATGAATACGTGATCAATAGTTGTCTTATGAACGCATGACCAATTTTTATTACTGAACTTTATTTCCGCATGAAAAAGTTAATTCCGTTATAAAATGATCTAAGTTACCCATCATACAGTGCCTAAAGATATTTTACTTAAAAAAGAGCACAGTTATAAATATGTTTTCCTATATCAGCTAATATAAATAAGTAAATTAAATGAATTAACGTCAAATCTACACAATAAATTAGTAATACTCGATAATTTAAATCTTTTCTAATCTGTCAACGACTTCACAATTATTCCTGTAGCATTTTATAGGGTTTAAGCATTTCTAAAATTCAAAATGAATAAACTGAACAAACAAAATTTTAATTTGAAAGTTTTTTTTTTGGATAAAAACGGACATTTTTTAACATTTTGGCCTGTATCTGCGTGATAGTTTTCGAGATATACGGCCGGGAACACGGGTTATTCAAAAAAAAAACTAAAAAAAATCTTAAAACAGCTAACTCTGTACTGGATACCTGGTCACTCCGGTGTACCTTGAAACGTGGACTCAGATAACTTGGCTAGAATGCGAGGCTCAGACCCTTTTTGCGGACTTGCGCCAGAAATACTCAGCGTGCTAGTAAAGGAGGACTTGAATAAAGGCAGAAAAAAGTTTGTGGAAAGAACTGCGGGGGCATATGTCAGGGTAAACCACTGCTGGGCCAAAACTGAAACGTGCAGTGAAGATAAGAAGAGTGATATCTACTTTTCAGACTGAATAATGCAGACTTCAAATAAGCTTGTGTAAAATTGGTAACAAAAGTTGTTCTGTTTAGTGGAAGAAGATATCCCAAACACACATTTTAGAAGGTTGCTTAGCCTTCGCTTTGACCAGGCTGAAATATCTTGGCAGTTACCATGCGATAGAAAGTCAGATGCATACACTAAATTCAACGAACTTCGCTGCTTTCTTCTAAGCACCAGCACTGAATGAAGTGCTGTAGGTAGAGGCTATGGTCAGAGTACAATAGATCTGCATATCTGCACGAACAATAACAACAACATTTACTCGCAGAGTATTAGATATAGAGACAATTGTTTCGAGTACAGCTACGCAGTGCTCAACAGTCGACAAATTTTTGTTATTTACATGATGCCTTTATGAAAAAGAAGAGTTTTCGAGCTACGATGCCGTTGTGCAACAGAATTAAATACAGGAACAATTTCAGAAGGTTATGTTAAGTTGAACGAGTGTTGTAACCTATAAGCTAATTAAAAACAGAGAGCGTCACCATGGTCTTCAGCTAAAGCTCTTTGTATGTAGACTTAAAACGCTGACACTCTTAAACTGTATTGAAATTACTATATTTTTCATTAGAATCTGCAATTTGTAGGTTACGTGATTCGTTAAATCCTCACATACACTCTACTTGTTCTCAAACACATGCTCAATACTGCGTAAAGTGGACAAGGATTCATTCAACAAAAAAAATGTTGTCGCATATATTTGAATTCTACAAAAAGTTGCTAGTGCTATCGGTTTTTATATAGAGCGAATTGTCATGCTACTTGAAAATATGCTAATCTACTTTCTAAACTTTATCAAATTAGTTTTCAAAGCTAAAGCATAGTATGAGAGAATAAAAAGGACCTTTTTTTATAATAATTTCCTAGAAAAAAGGAGAATGTAAATGCACGTGTCGACCAAGAACAAAAGGAAAATATGTTAACAAGAGTTGCCGTACAAGCACACCGGAAACAACAACAACAACAACAACAACAACAACAGCGAACATTGTATAAAAGCAACAAGCTTAAAACAACGAACAAGAACAAGAACAATTGTGACGTTGACACTGACATACATATACGTACATACATTCATGTGCAAAGAGGCATACAAAATCCAATGAAAATTTTTCAATAATTAACATTAAAGCAGCTGAAAAAAGGCTACACTGTGCGCAGGCAGGATATGAAACGAAAGGAAATAGCAATGAAAGGCAAGCAAGCAACAACAACAATGTTGAAAAAAAAAATAAAAATAGAAAATGAAAGATAAAACAGCAACAACAAAAATAATAAAAAGGATATGAATGCACAAAAAACAAAAAAAAAAAACAAAAAGCGCGTAAAATAAGCGCAAAATGAGCACAAGAGCAACAGCAGCCAACGAGGCGTAAGGATAACGCAGCAGCAACAACAACAGCAACAACTGAAAAACAGCATGAGTAGCAATAATAATAACAGCAAAAATAACAAAAACAACAACAACAACAACAACAAAGCAAAAACATTTGGCACACTTTTACAAACTCACTAATACAAACAAACAAGCAAACAAACAAACTACACAGCTGAGCAAATGTACATATTTGCATATAGTTCACTGAACACAAACACACTGAAGAGTAACAGTGACATAGACAGGATAGCATAGCGAAAGAGATAATAAAAACTAACTAGCTCTAAGCCAGTAGGAGAGAAAAAGATAGCAAAAGGCCGGCATACAAATATCAAGCAAACAAAAAAGCGCAAATAAACGGACGGACGACTGGACAGACAAGCATAAATGCCAACGTCAGTGAAAAGTGTATAAATTCAAAGCAGAACTAGGTGCGAAGGACACGTGCGTTATAGCATTGTACTGTAGCAGCACGTGTGCGTGCGTGTGCGTGTGTATGTGTGTGTGTGTGTGTCCGTGTCTGTTGATCGGCTTAAATGTGTTGCATAAGCAGGTCACTGCTTTGCTTTACGCTGTTGTTGCAACTCGTTTTGTTTCATTTCGTTTCGTTTCGTTTGTTCATTCATTTAGTGTTTAACTGTGTTCAAAAATTAATTAAGTATTAAGTTGGCAGCACAAGCAAAAATAAATATCAAAGCACGAAAGTAGGCAACATAAAATTTAATGAGCTGTTAAGTGTTCACGCGTTCGTCTGTGCGTGCGTGTGTATCTGCATCTGTATCGATGTGTATATCCTTGTGCATAATTAATTAGGAAAGAAAAATGTTTAAAATTAAAGCGCGCTGTTGCAGCGATGCCGACAGCAGCGGCTAAAAACCAACAGCAGCAAAGTAAACAAAAATAATTCGACGACAATTTTTTAATTACAAAGCTCAAAGCCTGCCACAACAAATCTGTTAAGGTCGCAGTGCTCTAAAAAAATTATTATACGAATACATATAGGTATAATAACAAACCTCAAAGCATTCACGTTGCAAACAAAAATAATTCAAAACGAAAAAAAATAACAATCATAAAAAATGTGCTGCGGTTTAAAGTTCATTTGTGTCTACTTTTGCACAACATTATGGCTGACATGCAATGGCATCTGGTTGCGCAATGCTGTCGCGCAGCCATCGTTAACTGAGAAAATACCATTAGGTAAGTAAGCGTAGCTTAACTAAATAAATACCTCATATATAATACATAAGTATATACAGAAACATATGCAGACAAATGTTTGCACAGTGAGCAAAAAGTTTGCTAACAAAAAACGCAAACAAATTGTTGTTTAGGACTAGGTTGAGAGCATACTTTGAATCGCATCTCTAAATCTTTAAAATTGCTTAAAGAAAAGTATTTGTGAAAATTATAAAATGAAATTGTTGCAGTTTGTGCCATGCATATCTGCAGTATATAGCGTGTACAGCAAAGGCCCTAGTACACTGCCTTGGGTGTCTTCACATCTTACATAAAACTAAACATCGAAGGAAAGCACGGTCTACAGCTTCCTTCTCAGCAGGACATGGAAAATTAGTAGTTTTTAAGTTTTCTATGTTTTTTTTTTTTTTAGAGTTACCACCTAAATTTTTAGCAATCTGCATTATTAATTTGTGTTTGAAAGCCACTGAAAGCGTATATGAAAGGCAAAGAGAGAAACTAGACAAGAGAAACGCACTTTTAGACTGATGCTTGGCTTGCTTCACTGTCATGAAACGGCGCAAAAACTTGATCATATTGAGGTTAACCAACGCTAAACACTACTACGAAGCTGTCACAAGATTGCATATGAGGTTAATTTGGGCATTCGCCTATTTTCTGTTCGTCTGTCTACCTTTCATTACAAACTTACTGGTGTAGATTGCTGTAATTTTGATTTTAATCTAATGATAGAAAGATTCTTTAAAAAAATAGTACTACAAGCGTCAACCGACGTCAAGTCGGGTACTTCTGGAATTACCTTCCCAGCGTTTGATATCTGCCTTCTTTGAATAAATATATTTGCCGATGAAACTTTATAATTTTTATATATAGAAACCCTTCACATAGCTGGTACCTTCTTAAGGCCATCCCTTCAAACGAAATAACAACAAAACGCTCACGTTTGGGCTCATATGGTTGGGATATTTTCAACCAACCCACTTCAGACGTTCATCTGCTCATTTTTCTAGAGAATCACATATATGGAAGCAAATTTTCAACCGACGAGTACCTGAAACAAGAGGCTCTGAACTGAAAGTAGGAGCTGGCACCAGAATTCTTTGAATTCTGCCTTAAAAATGAAAAGTTTTAGGCTGCCGGTTGTGTTTAGGAGTACCTCCACTGGCACTCAGTGTTACTAGCCTTGGAAAAAAAAGTTTCACAGCAATACTCTTACTTTCTACCTAAGTACCTCGTAGGCATAATTTTGAAGAATATTTTTGTATCCTCTTTTTTTATAAGTTTATTAAGTAAAAAAAAAAACAATTAGAAACTTGCTTAGTGCCGCCATTTGCATTAATGGCGGCGTTTCCGCTACACATAAACATTTTTTATTGCATACTTTTTGTTGCGCATGTTAGACTTGGTCAGTTATGCTCTTCACAAAAACATTTTTCAAAACACTTTTTTGAGCCTTATTTCATTACATTTTACAGCGCTGAAGTGTAGCTCATGCTGCGCTTACCATAACTGAATGAATTTGTCTTTTTGCTGAACAATTTTTTCATGCTCCCATTTTACCAGCGAGTCATTTTCATGTGCTCTCATTCGGCGACATTTTATAATACCTTTCACACATATTTGTAGTTTGAAATGGTATTAGCAGTTTTTCTGTAAGTTTGTAACATATTATAAGAATATATAAGTACTTATACCTAATCGGCTCATCTGTTGAGTTGAGCTAGCCATGTCCGTTCGTCCATTTGATAGTTTTTTGGATATATGTTTCGATATTAAACTAAAACTCTACAGCTAGACTTATTTTTATGCCAAGTTAACAGCATTATCAAGTTTATATAGCAGGCCCACTTTTAGGGGTAGCTCTATACAAACCCACCACTCACTTTTGGATTTAATTATGTGAAACACCTTTATTTAAGTCAATATCAACTTAAAATTGGAGATGGTGCACATCCTTTTGAAATATATGTACTGACGGTAGATTCCTGCGCACTTCTTAGAATAGCTATCATAAATTCTATTGCTCTCGTTAATTTATTTTTTTTTTGGTTTTCATAGGTAAATGCAAATAGTTTGTATAAAATTTGGTATATCGTGTAAAGTGTATTAAAGCTTCGTTGCTACAGAAACTACTTTTTGTTTGCCATATTATGCGCTGTGCCGCGCTGCACTGCGCTTAGCGGCAAATCGTGTGAACTGTGCGCTTTTGTTTCAACTGCACTCACAGGAGGCATTTGTGTACCGAGGCTGATCCTGCCTGTGCTGCTGTTGCTGTTGCCGGCAGCATTCATGCTACTTACTTTACTTTCGGCTGCTGCACACTGCATCAATTTGCGCTTTTTATGCGACACACGCCGGCAAAAAAGGACAATGCGCCTCTAGCTGACGCTCAGCTGCAGCTGCTACTAACTGCTTTAATGGCATTTGCCGAAATTGTATTGCGACTGCAATAAAAATGGTAGGAATGTTGCTGCACCAGTACCTTTTTGCGTGAACAAGGTATGAGCTACAAATGGCTGCAAATAAACAAAGAAATATACATACGGACGGACAGACAGACAGACAGAAAAACAAACAAACGAGTTAGCAATCAGCAATTGCAGCAAATAAGCGAAAACCATTTCCTTCAGACTGTTTGCAGTTTGTTTTAACGATGCTCCTGCCACCAACTGCGGCATCCGGCAGCATTTAAGTGTTTTTATCTTGCAGCTTTAAGCAACTTGCCACATTCTCGCACAATTAGTTGAAAACATTGAAAATTGGCACAACTTGCAGTCAAACTTGAACTCGTTCGTTCACAAGCAATTTCATTTTCATTGAGTGCAACTTTAATAGGCTAAAATATATATTTCTGCAACAAAACTTTGCTTTTGCTCAATATAAAATGTTGCGAAAACTCCACCCCGCACACCCATATCCTGCCCCAGCAACAAAAGTTTGCTGCTTCACTTCAATGGAAATTCGAGCCAATATTTTCCGTTCAAGTTTTGTGCTGCTTTTGAAAATTAATACTTATTGCTTATTAACTTTTTTCTTTTCTTTTTTTTTAAACAATTTCTCGCTATATTTTCCCTCCAATTTTTTATAAGCGCCACTTAAAAATTGCTTAAAATTTCAGCATTTATTGGACAGAGAAAAATGAACAAATAAAAACGCCGAACAGAAACAATTTTTATTGGGAAATTAGCACAAAATTGGCAGCCTGTTGAAATATGAAGCAAAAAAAAAACTGAAAACGAGGCCAAAGTTCGTGTATGAGTGCGAGGACTTTCTGCCATGGAGGGCAGTATTATGGCAAAAGCAGCTCAAATTGATGCAATTACAAAAGTTTAAAGTGCTCCAGCTTGGCTCGACTCGGCTTGGCTTTGAAGTTAATTGACAATTTTCATTTATCGAATGTCGAAGTTTTGCTTATTGTTCGATTTTTTCTTCTGTTTGTTTTTTTTTTTACAATGTTTCTGTTTATTTGTAGTGCTCACTTGCGACCCTGACCGAAAAACATTAAATAACAATTGAAAAAAAGCGCAGCAATTATATAAATCCAATAATTAAAAAATCATGTTCAACTTTAAGTACTTTTTAATATGAGCTAAGGGACTAAGGGACTTGTGTGGGTTTGCTTTTAAGTAGTTCAGGATTAAATGTGAAGCTTTTTTTTATAAGCTCATTTATTGTATATTTTTATTCATTTCTTTATTTAAATTTTCTTATTGTTTGTATGGTTAGTCCCTAGCCAATTTTAAACTCTATTTCAGGCTACTTATAACCTGTAGAAAAAATATTTGTAATAGAGTATTTTGGGCTTTTTGAGCTGTCAAAATGTATAATATCTAACAAAGCGAAGAAAACATCGGAAACACATAAAGTATATACAGGCATTTTCGTGACAAACCGTGTTCGTCCGTCTGTATTTATGTACGTTTGTCTGCCAGCTCCATTGAACAGTCCCAAAGAATACGACCCTACACAGGTCAATTTTCCCCTAAAGCAGTGAATGGCCCTTTTAACACAAAACTAAACAGCTCAGCTTAGATATATATTCTATAAACATTCCGCCTTTATATATAAAATAAAAAGAAAGCAGCTACAGCTTGCACAGTAGACTAGAATGCCTCTTGACATAGAGCATGCAAAAACTGTTTGCGAATTGTAAGCATATGTTTCTCCTTTCCCCTACGACTCCTTCCCCTGCACCACCTTTCCCATGCCCCCTTACCACACCAAACATTTGCCTGTACCCTGTACCCTGTACCCTGTCCCAGGCCCCTGCCCACTTGCCCTACCTCCCTTTCCTTTGCCAGCACTTCTCCCTGCCCCACCTGTACCTGTACATTTATACAACAATTCATCTCTCTATCTTAAATGGTATCTGGCGCATTGTTGCCCTTCTCCCTGTCACTCCTTCCACTGCCCCTGCTTCACCATGCCCATTACCCTTTCTCCAATTCCCTTTCCCCTTCCCACATGTTGGTCTTATTTCTATGGCGTCAGTCATCTTGACGTTCTCATCGTTTATTTTTATTTATTTTTTTTTTATTTTGCAAACGGAGAGAGCTGAGAGAGAGAGAGAAAGCTCGGGTCTGTGTGATTGGCCGAGAGTGTTAGCTGATTTTTACATAGCTTATAACAGGTGTGGATTGAAGAGCGAGCGATTTTGTTCTGTTTAAGGGTGTTAAAAAGGGTGTGAAAAAGGGTGTGAACATGTTGCACTTGACTAATTGTATATATTGTGATATCAAATCTAGTATTCTTTTAAATAATATATTAAGAGTAATTATTTGTGGCACACTATTCCCATGGTCTAGACAAGCATCACTGAACTCATGCGCCACTATGCTGCGAATTAAGGACAATTATGTTAATGACGATAATGCCGTGTCTTTATATATACATTATACTCAATCATTCGAAGTTGGTATTAATTTCTTTTCCATTCTGTTATGCTATTTTCCAGGTGCCATATTTGAGCAGGGCACCGACGAGGTGCAATCGGCCTTTAAGTTTGCCATGCTTAATCACAATCTGAATGTGTCCTCGCGCCGCTTCGAGCTGCAGGCGTACGTCGATGTCATCAATACGGCGGATGCATTCAAGCTGTCGCGACTGAGTAAGTTCAAACAGTGCCATTTGTGCAATTTGTGCATGCGGGCATTAAGAATGAAAACTCTCTTACGCATTGTAATGAGAGAGACCGACAGGATGTGAGCCAGCAGCACAATTTGCAATCAATATAAATGCATTTAATTGACAGAGGCTGTGTGCACACTTTATTTCTTAAGCTTCTATTAATTATGTGCATATCTTATGGAAAATTCAATTTTTTTGCAGCCACTTGTACTCTTTTTGGCGAAGATATTTTCTTTGTAAAATATTTTTCTACTGTTTGCATTACATGCGATTTAATTTAATTGTCCTTTCAAGCATTGAACTCTTATTTTATTTTTCAATTTTTCTACAGTTTGCAATCAATTCTCACGCGGCGTATACTCAATGCTCGGCGCCGTTTCGCCGGATTCCTTCGATACGCTGCATTCCTACTCGAACACGTTTCAGATGCCGTTCGTGACGCCCTGGTTTCCGGAGAAAGTGAGTGCAATCAATAGAATTGTTAATGAACAATTTGGTTTCGCTTGTTGCACAGCAGTGCGTTTGCTTAATTTGGAGCATTAAATTATGCTTTAAAGCAACGTAAAATATATTATTAAATGTTAATCATATGCCTCGTTGGCTATTGCTGTTGCTGTTGCCAGTTTGGCAGCGTCAAGCAACCTTGAAATAAAAATATGAATATCAGTAGTCACGCGCATAAATTTCAACATAATTTATGCACACAAAAGCAGCACAACTAAATAAAATTTAAACAGAGACACACAAATCATCATAAATCCACAATATGCACGCGTCTACGGAAACTCCAACACTAATGATGTCCTTCCCAGGCGATGTCCTGCGTTGGCGCTGGCGCTGGCGCTGGCGATGAGAACCGACAGCGACAATGCCGCTTTAAAAATTTACAACGCACTTTTGGCCTCGTTCAATGCGCGCACAATAAATCAGTTTCTGACACAGACGACGGGCATATTTTGTATCTTGTATCTTTTAACTGCGGCACTCGACAAGCGAAACCCAAACTCGAAAACTGAAACTTTTATGCACTCAATAATATTTTATATTTGCTAACTTTGTTGTATCGTTTTTTTTTCTACTCAATTTTTGCATAATTTGCTTTGTATGCTGCTTGCTATATATATAGGTACTCACGCCATCCTCTGGATTTCTCGACTTTGCCATCAGCATGCGTCCGGACTATCATCAGGCCATCATTGATACAATACAATTCTATGGCTGGCGCAAAATTATCTATCTATACGATTCGCATGATGGTGAGTTCAAACATAAACTATGAAAGTTTTGCTTATGTATCTAAAAATGTATCTTTTTATCTATCTATATAGTATATGTGTATATATGTATATTATATAAATCTGACTGGCTACGTTGTCAATGTAAATTTGCTTTGTTATAAGTTTTTTTTCTGCTGCTATTTATTCGCTAAATAAAGTTTAATGACATCGCGAGTGGCAGGCCGACAGATAGACAGAGAGACGGACAGACAGACGGACAGACGGACAGGCAGACAGTTGAAAGGCATAGACTGTATGAAATAAAAAAAAAAAAAAAAAAAAAAACACAGATAGAGACCAAGAGTTGCTTGAACCATAAGCATATTAACGTGTAACCACGCTAAATCTGTTAGATTGTGGCAGCAACCATGCAGGAGTAGCTGAAGTAAGAGTAAAATATAGAAAACTTAGTTGCAGCAAATGTCCTTTACTACGTTATAACGTCTGCGCATTATTAATGAGTGAACTGTTGAAATCTTGACACTGTTTATTGTCATTATTCATCATCATCGTCATCAACGTGCCAGACAGCCTTCCGCAGCTCCAGCGTCGCCTGCAGCAGCTACGTGTCCTTGTTATCGCTGAGGTACATTTTAATGCTGTCCATGCAGCCGACTAAATCAAATTAGCGTATTGAGTAGTTAAGATTTATAGCAAAGTACTAATTCAGTTTATTAAGTTTTTGATGAAGTAAGTCAATAATAATAATAATGAGTATGAATGAATTTGGCACGAAATCCTGCACAAACTCCATAATAATATTTTAAGCATACTTTCAACTTGTAAGTGTATTATTTTGCAGCGATTTTCCACTTTATGACTCGTCATATACATATATAAAAAAGCTATATATATATATTGTATATTCGTACAAAATATGAACCTTGCGCTTTAAATGAAGCAATTAAGCAAACAAAAGCTGTACGAGTAATAAAATATCCAATGGCATCATATATAACGCATATATCAGCAACAATTTTTGCTTAGAAATAACAAAAAGTTCCCAAAAAACAAAAAAAAAAAGAACTTTTGATGACTGCCAACGGCCAGATTTGTTTGGATTGTATCGAATGTGCACAATCGCACAAAAGCTGTCGAATGCTGTGGAATATGAATTTATGTCCTTTTGTTGACTTTTTTTTATCACTGAATGGCTATTTTGTAACACAAACATACATACAGAAATACGCATTTCTGCCGGAACGGGTTTTTTTTATTGTATTATACGAGTATATGGAGTAAAACGAAAATAAACAAAAAAATGTTAATCAATTATTTTTTCTGTACACAATTTAAACACATGACTACCATTAGAAGAAGGTAAGAATGTTTAGGACTTGTGAGTTCAGGACTTCGAAATATCCTATCAACTTTTTCGTACAAAGTGTGCCGTTTTCTATCTTAGAATGAAGTATAATTAGATGGCACCAACGGTGATGCGAGATGAAGTTGATGACCAATGATGACCAATGATGACTAATGATATTGGTTTAGTTCTACGATACGCTATCTAGATGGCGCTAAAATTGGAGACAAATAGCTCTATTGTAAGCATGTTAAGCATGGTATGCAACATTATTTTTAAACTTGACCTGTGTATGTATCAATTGAATTTAAAAACCCCAGGCTCTATCTTTTATAGTCTTTTATAGTTGCCGAGTTTCTGTTTTTCAAACATACGAAGATTGGACGAAATGTCGGACATAACTATATCGACTCGATGTTTGATGCGGATCAAGAATATATATATATATATATATATATATATATATATATATATATATATATATATATATATATATATATATATGCTATGGAGACTTATCTAAAGGCAGAGGCTGAACAGAAAGAGAACTACGTTTATTGATGCGGCACTCTTCACATTGGCCTGACAAACAACATAAATTTAAAACCATGAATAAATAAACATACTTAGTTATACTCGTAATAATAACTCCATCACAGTTTCAAATTTTTCAGAATGAATTGCTACAAAAATATGTTTGTCAAATATGTCAAACTTGATCGATGCTACTCACTATTAGATATAAGGGAGTCACTTTTATCTGATTTAGCTGAATAACTATAAGATATATTACACGATAAACGAGTTAAGACAGCTTTTCATCTTAATGAATTTTACCGGAGATGGTATTATTGCTTAAGAAAGTTATAATTTTTTTTTCTTAGATTTGACCAACCGAGGCTTTAAGCACGCAGCCTTATCTGTATTTCGTGTAACTTTATATCAAATACATGGTGTCTCTAAGTGCTCTTCGGCCTGTGGTCATCACTCACTTTTGGCCGCAGCGATATTTTCTCTACAATTCTATTGGACTTAACTGGTTCCACAAACTTTGTATTCCCGAATTGCTTCAAAATATATCGGCCGTTGAAACAGCTTTAGATGCCAATATATTAATATTGAACGGCGTTTTAAAGATGAACTGATGTGTGGGCTGCATAAGCGAGTGTATACAATCTGCAGACCTAAAGTTGAAAAAAGCTTTTCAGCGTCCCAGTCATTGCCGTGTATGCCAGGTGGAAATACAGGCTATACTAAAAGTCTGTTGGTCTGCATTTTCACAGACAGGCAACATAGGTTTCACAGACGCAAACGAGGTGTCTCCAGTGCGTACTTCTCAAAATCTAAGCAGCTTAATGACTGTAAAATTATAAATAAAGATCACAGGGCATGCTTGATCTCATTCGAAATCATTTAACTGCAGGAAAGCAAGACTGATTTGGTCCAACTTCGTTTTCAGACGAACCAAAAAAACGAACTGCAAAATTCGGGAACATAGCCAGACTTGCAGTCACCCTCAAGCGCCATTGGCTCACTGAGGAACATATGGTCTAATTGTGAATGCCGTTTATCAATTGAGCTGAAGCAACTCGGACAAATACAGTTTGACAGGACGTACTGAAGAACTAAAGTCGTTCCAATCATTTCAAGGTCTCTTGGACGTTAGCTACAATAAATTTTTGAGTTTGGTTTTAGGTAAAAGTAGAAAATAATTGGCAGAAATTATGAAATTATCAGTTCGTTGTTGAACATGATTGGAGATATAGGTATGCAATTAGGCAAGTTTACTGCTAAGGCACACTCCATCCCGCTTTACACGACTGCCTTTTTATACTGCTTTCTGTTTGGCAGCAAGTTTGCTGCTCAGATAATACATTAGTCGGAAATTTGGGCACTTTTATGAAAAGGTGTTGCAATGTAAACTGTGTCGACGTGAAACGTTGTCACAAATTCAAATCCGTGTATAAAATTGTTTTAGTTGAGTTTGAGTGTGGTTTTAAGTAATTAATATTCAGTAATGTAAATCAGCGCGATCACTTGATCACATGACCATACAACATTTAATTGACTTAACGAAGTAAATCAGCGCGAGCAAATGAACAAATGAACAACTGAACAGCTAACGCCATCTATTAACGATCTTGGCGAAACCGAATCCGCGACCACCGCTTCGAGAAAAGTATAAAAGACAAAGCACATAACAAAAAATGTCAGCTGTGTTTAAGACGGTGGCCAAGTAATTAGAGAGGTGTTTAGTGTAAACTAAATAATTAAAAATATAAAATTAGTAGAACTGAGTGCTTGGTAGCTAATATGCGTTGGGCGTAAATCACGACTGCTTCGATAAGTCACGAATAAAGCGCGTATAAAGTGAAAATAGGGTGCTTAAATCACGTCTACTTTGACAGGTCACAAGTAAGAACTTCTGGCGAGTGCTGGTGTGGGATAAACAGGCTTACCACAGCTGTCTCCATCAAATAAATTTCTGTCGCGACGTAACTTCGACTGTTGGTGAGCTACACCATTTGTGGCATCTTTACAATATAAAATGCATTATATTCTTAAAGTAGGCAAGCTCTTTGAAATAGCGAAAATCAAGTATAAATGTTACAACATCAAGCCTATTAAATTCCACAACTTGTTTTTAGCTGCTAAACTTTCGCATATTCTTTAAAAAAAAAAAAAAAATGGTTCGTTCAATCCATTGATTTTCTTTACTGGCTTATCTTGGTTTGAACTGCTGAGCTTTGTGAGCTGTGTTTTTTCTTCGTCTTAGCTCTGCTCCAAATCACCCACGCCTTTGTGTTCGCGCTGCTTATGGCTCGATAAAAGGAATAATTTCATAAACATGAAACTAAATTTTATTTTTCGCTACATATAGGGGAGTTATTTGCGTATAAGAATATGGAATATACTTAAAGGCATGAATTATAGACGAAGTTCTATTTGTTTTTTTTTTTTTTTTTGCCAAATCAAATACATATTCATCCAAAACACACACAAATCCGCAGACATGTCTTGTTTGTGTATATACTCCCACAATATACTTATAGATACATATGTATCTAGTACATGTAGTTGTTATTATTACATTTGTTGTTTGTTAGTTCTTGTTGTTGTTATTGTAGTTGTACGAGTAATACATGCTGCTTGAGAGTCCTTTGGCTCCTGCTGCTGCTGTTAGCATTCGCCTGCCATAAATAGTTTGCTTTGACTTGGCTTGCTTTTAGTTTAGTTTAGTTTAGTTTGTATTTGGTTTGGTTTGGTTTTTGGTTTCGATTGTTTTGTATTTCTTTGTAATAAACTCGTTTACAAGTTGAACAAAACAAGAAATTGTATATGGGGAAAATGTATGCAAGCAAGAAATCAAGCCAAGCAGCTAAAACTAGTAGTAGAAAATTGGGCACAAACATGATTTCTAGCCATGTATCTAAGCTACGAGTAGCTACTAATGTGGTAATATGTGCAAACGCCCAGTTCAGTGTTATAGTTTACGATTGGCAAATGAGTGAGAGCAATATGTGTGTGCCTGTGTGTGTGTGTGTGTAGGAAATGAATTTTGTATGGTGAATATGTGAGTAGTTTTGTTAGCAGCAGGATTTCATTTAAGTTTCTCGCAACTTTAATTGCTGCTCCACATTCAATCAAATACATACAGCCCTGACCTCTTTCATTCGATGCAAACGTTCGCTCGTTCGTTCGTTCGTTCGTTCACACGCACTCGATATGTCCTTGCTCGCATTTACAAAGCCTGGCAGGCTTGTATGTATGATTTGTATGAGTTTGTTGGCATTGAGCGCTGCAATTTTTCACACACACGCCCACACACACACAGATACACATGCAAAAACATATCACGTTATTTCACTACGCCTGACAGCTGTCAGTGTGAGTTTATGCAGATTCCTGTTTTCCATTCATGCAGACTCGTTGCGGTGTAGTTGGTGTAGGATATAGTAGCACACAGTGGCGGAACAAGGGGGAGGCTCTATGGCGACTCGAGTACCTCCGAAATATTTGTGTACTAGGCTAGAAATTCCTAAATTGGCGTAGAGTATGTCATTCCATAAGAAAATGTCGATATAGTGCCAGATAATAAAATATACCGCATATGTCCAGATCGCACCGCTAAAGAATATAATCAAGGGTTCATATAAGGAGCCTTAAACAAGGTACGGGTTATCTCGAAATGTAGCACAGCGATTGCAGCGTTATTTCTTTTTTTCTTATAAAAAAGGCCGCGAAAAACGGACTTCAGGCCATGCATTCCTACAGATGTGTAATTTTAAGAGGTAACAGTTTTAGAAAGTCTCAGCCATGGACAGTTGTTGCTCACCAAATTTTTTTAGCTCTTTTGGACTTTTTTGCTAACATCAATTATTTAATCGGCGATATTTTAACTCTCTCAAAAAATTTCCAGCGAATTATTTTGCCAATGATTTCAATAATTTTGTTCTGTGCAGATTGGCTGATAAGTTTGCAATTTCGAGGAGCTATAATTATAGTATTTATTAATCATGGTTCGTTAGGATGCATGGGAATAAGCTGCCGGTGGTGTTGGTGCTGGATTGTATTGTACACAATCTTCCAACCTTGAATACCGATGTGACTGTATGGGACAGTGACGCGAAACTTGTTGCGCAATTTAAAACGTACAAAATAAGACAGCAATCAACATTTATAAAGACTGAACAGCATATCAATTGAACCCACTGTTCAAGGACCAAATGTCGAAGGAGCACAATCTCTTTATGTTTCGAAACTAGTGCACTGTATCTTGTGTCTACTATAAGTGTTGATGTCTAAATCAATGTGCTTTGCTTGTGCCAAATTAAATTACCAACGAGAGCTGAGAAATAGGAAAACGTGGCTGTTGAAATCACAACCAATTTCAATGAATCATTTTTCATGAAATTCAATCGAATCGTGAAAGTTCAAATCAAATTCAATTATTCAAATGACAAAAACTCCTGAAAATCGTCAAAAATAGATGGGAATTTTAACTTTTCTCAGTTCTAACTCAGTAATTTTTGTTTTTTTTTTTTTTTTATTCAATCGAAGCGAGTGTGGCACCGTTAGACGCAATACCCTTGCTAACAATAAGTTATACATCCCGTTTGTCGTTGGTTTAAGTAAAATCAAAAATCGTAACCACATACCGTTATCTAGGTGAATGGTCTAAATAAACAAAAATTAGTGTTTTCGTGTTCAGCGCACTCAAATTGCACAAAGAAAAAATTAAGAGAATGTATCTTTATTTTCGCTGTAAACTAGTGTTATACAATTCTTCATTTTCGCTGTAAACTAGTGTTATACAATTCACAAATAAAATTATCTAGTTTTCACAAGAAACATCAAATCAAAAGCTAAAGAAATTTAATGATAACTCAAGAAAATACTTTATAAAATGTTAAGAACCCTCCGAACTCTAATCCTCGATACGCCACTGGTAGCAAATACACATATATTTCAAATAGAGCTGCATAGATTGCAAAATTCATGGCTGTCTTTTATTTTTTATTAAAAATTACGTTTTAGTTATAAAAGCATTTCAAATTTAAATTTAAACTTAAACATTCAAGTGCACATTTCATAACAAATCTGCATATTTTCAAAAAGATTCTTACCGGAAATCTTGCAACCTAAAATGCGTTTAGTAGCACACTTCTGTGTTTATTTATAGTAAAAATAAACCCTATGATATATCGGACAATTCCCCATGGGTAGGGGTAGCGCTTGCAGGCAATCAAAGCTTTGTTCTGCGCTGCAGAAGCTGATACAGCTGATGAGAAGTACAATACATTTTGAAGCAAAAAGCAACATTTTGCTTGATTTTATTAAAACAAACTAAAAAAGCGAATTGCTTAGCAGAAGTAGTAGTAGTAGTAGTAAATGTAATGTTCTCACATAACGAATCCATTTTAATATAACAAATCGATTTAATCAAGCAAATCTGTATAAATTACTTTGGTCTCAATAGGACTACTAGTTGTTGTACGATGTGTTGGATGACTTTTGGCTATTGGTTTTCTTATAGTAATTGTACGATGCGACTTTTTGGTAGCATGCTGTGTTCTTTTATTGTAGGTTTTATCATTATCATGTCTTTGAGTACGATGCTGTATACGCTGCGGTCTTCTTTTATCCGTGTCATATGTAAGAGCATGTTGCACATGCGATGATCCTCTACTGATGGTTTCAGACGCATTATGCCGTTTATGTTTTTTATTAACATGCTGCGATCTTCTATGTGTTCGTCTGTTAGAGGTACCATCATCAGTATCATACTTGAGACCATGCTGCGCATATGGTAATCTTCTACTGATGGTTTCATCATTACCCTGTCGTTTATGTTTTCTATTAGCAGTACCTGGCTGTTCATGATTTTTAATACCATGCTGCTTTCGTATATTAAAGTTTTCATTGTCAGCATGCTTATCATATTTAAGCCCATGCTGCACATGTGGTGATCTTCCATTGATGCTATCAGCGGTATCATGTCTATCATGTTTTCTACCATCATGCTGCGTTCTTCGCTTAAAGGTTTCTTCAGTACCATGCCGAACATGTGTCTCATTATTCAAGTTTTCACCATTGTTGTGCTGAACATATTTATTACCATGCTGCACATGCGGTGATCTTCTATTAATGCTTTCTTCAGTATCATGCAGTTCACGTTTCTGTACAGCATGCTGTACCGATTGTCCACTGATAGTTTCAGGTTTTTCAGGACCTTCAAATTCACCACTATGTGTTATATGTCCTCTCTGTTTTCGTCTCCATGCTGGACGATCCCAAGGCTCGGCACGTGGTGGTTTAATAAACGATTTGCAGCTCTCAAGGCAGTGTTCTTTAGTAAGATGCCGATTATTACCGAGCAGAAAGCAACCAATGAGATGCTGCACTTTGCACTTATGCAGTTCCGGTGCATAATAATAGGTGTAAATGCTTCTGCCACAATCACCGACTCCTTTCGGTTTTTCCTTGGCACTGCAGCGTTCAATTTCCTCTGTTAAGTAAAGTAGAATTTTAAGTTGGCACATTTAAGCTTTACATATTAAGCTATAACTGCCAAAAGGATGTAAGCGACAAAATATATACTTGAAAGGCGCCGGTTTTTTCTGATAACCTCTTCATTTATATTTTCAGCCAGCATACATATAAAAATCGAAAATGTCAGGTTTGTCGCTTACACCTTTTTGGCGGTTATGGCTCAATATAGGCCGAACCGAGATTGTTGCTCTTTAAATGCACTCACCTCTGCTTTTGATGTGTGCCAGCGTATTTCGATAGAACAACGCTAAAAACACAAAAATAATTAAGAATTTAAACTTTCGCATCTTCGTTCGTTTTATACGAAACAAAAAACCAAATCAGACTGTTTTGAATAAATGAAAACCTCTTCTAAATACTTGTTGTTTAAGGTGTAGCGAATCATTTGAATTGGAATTCATACGCTTCGAGTGGCATTTCAAATTACTTTTGAACGTCTACTAGTTTCATATATCAATATTAATGCAATAGTGCCAAAAAAGTCGAATGGCATTCAAATTCAGAGAGCATTGCTTAATGAATTGAAAAATATTGTGTGTGAAATAATTTCCGGAATTTTCTCCACAAATAAAGCATTAAACGAAGCTGCAGGCGCAAGAATGCTGTGCGTAAATGAAGCAAGAAGCCTGCCAGTGCTGAATGGAGCAAAGAAGACTGACAGAACCAATGATAACATCAGCCAACAAAGTGATATTAACAATGAAGATGGCATCGATGGCGATGTGAGATGCGTCTCCGATATTGAAAATGTTTCAGATAAAAAAATAAAAACAGGAAAAATGCCATGCAAAAAAGCAAACGTGAAAACGAACTGCCTACCATCAACAACCTCATCGGCCAATGCAATGTAGTAGCGCAGGGTCGCGGGAACGTCTCACTTACGCGCAGCAGTCAACAAGGACATCAACGGCTGTTGCGTATGCGTTACGTGTGCCTCAGAAGCATGGTAGCAAGCTACGTGGAAGTCAACAGGCAGCGCGGAAGCAGCATATACTTTTGCCCAATTCACACGCTTCGTAGCAAGTGCGAATGTTGATGATGACGGCGACGACGTTGGCAATGTCCTTGCGTCGAATCTATGCGAGTGTATGTGTGTCGGATTGTATGTGTGTCTGATTGTATGTGTGCACTTTCGTTTTTACTTTGCTTTAGTACCCTACATTTATACTGAATGGGAGATATAAACAGTGTATAAATTTTGCAGCAGCTGATGTGACAAAAGATACTTGGATGACTAAATAGGTAGATATAATTGAGTAGATAAGGTAGGCTAGTTACATCGGCTACATACTTATAAAATTATAATGAAAATTAGACGAAATACAGCGAAATTATACTTGATGCGCTTGGAGAAGCCTGATCTTAAAAATGTACGATCCAATCAGCAATGCCATAGATCTGCATGACCTGGTACATTCACAGAGCTTGTTTTTGCCGTTTAGGAGCCAGCCCAGCATACTTATCCAGGCGCTAACAGATTTTACGATTCTGATAATATTTTGAGCCGCCCATCCAGGCATTCGTGCCCATCCTGGTGAACTAGAAGTTGATTCTGGAGCCAGCATAGCTTCCGGGCAGTCATCCATTTGGCCAAGTTTATACTGATGTTTCACCGTTTTGCTCATTGCCCAATAGAGTGAGGATATAGTTGAGGTATATCGGGTGCATTGTAGACGACACACTTGTCCCTAGCCAGAATGGCTGAACCATCATTAAATCTGCAGGAATAGAAGAGCCTCTGGGCAAATCGCTAGTGAATAATGGCATCTCTCGGCATTGAAAGATTATTCTCTGACTGTGCGAAGTGCATTACGGCACAGACTGCGCCCTACAAAGTTCAAAACTAGCAAGTCACGTTTAAATCTCTACATACGTATACCTGGCAAGATGCCGCGTATTCTTTCAGTTCGGTTCAATCAAATCATCGTCTTACCATGTCGACTGATTCAATACTATTTTCCATTTTTCCTTTCTTCTTTAAAAATACCATAATACCAACCGGCGATTGTTGGAGATTATCGCAATGAAGTTAAAATTGCATTCTCGATCAGTCTGTCCTCTCAATATAAGCCATACATGTCTCAATCTGCTTCGGTCTCTTGTTAAAAGATGTCGCAAAATGCCAAATCAAACGAATACGGAGAGTGGTTGCCGGGAAAACTGCGATTTTTAATTAAAAAATCGGTCACAAATGTACATGAGCTGGCGCTTTATCGTCCAACAAACTCCAACTTGCTTCTGCGTGATATTCTGCCCGAATACGATGCATCAACACTTAGCAACGCCAAGATAGGATGAACCATTAACGATTTGGTCGATTGAACGAACTCTTTGTGGACGATGTCCTTGGAATTGTAAAAGCAAATAAACATTGTCTTCACTTTTGTCTTCTTCAGTAAAAATATTTTGGGTTTTAGCTCGTTCGGCACCTTCCACTCGGCACAACGGTAGTGTTTGTCCTTTTTGGTCTTTTTGATGATGTCCACCGGAACAAATCTTGCACAATCTTTGGAAGTTAATATTAGCTTTGTGTCATGAAATTATTGATTAGCATAAACATTCGAGTCGATATAGCTATTTGTTCATTTGTTTGAAGATCAAGATCTCGGAGTCAGTGAAAGATACGACTACGACCACAATAGAACTATGTATATGCCTGCTATTTGCCCATATTTCACTATTGGCGCCATCTAGCTGGCGTTTCTTAGAACTAATACGATTTCATTGGTCATCAGTGGTCATCAATATCATCTAGCTCTATTAGCGCAATCTGTTTATTTTTTGGCTTAAATCGTTTTAAAGACTGAAAAAGTTGCAGAATCAGCATGAGTAAGCTAGTAGGGTTTATCGAATTCGTGAACTCATGATTACAGCATTCTTACTTATTTATAGGTATAACAACTTAAACATTAATCTGTTGGAAATCATTTGTAGGTTATGAATGCTTCGGCTACACCAAAGTTAATTTTTTTTTTTCGATTTTTTTTTCCTGTTTTTGTTTCTGTTCCATTTTTTTTTCGGCTGTCAGGCATCGCTCTGCATGTGTTAACAGCTCGCACTGACTTGGTGTGAAATAAAATTTATTACTCTGCTACGCTCAGCAAAAAATATTCACGCCCGCCAACGCCAACAAAAAAGAATTCGGAAGAAAACCCATGAGTCCTTTTTTGTTGTTGTTGTTGTATCTCACGCTTGCATTGTTAATAAAAGTGTAATATGTGCCTGTGTGCTGAAATCTGCTGCCTCATCTTTAATGAATACGTCAGCATATAACAATTTTAATAAGTTTCTCCTTTTTGGTTCGCAACAGGAGCAAAATCAGCTTAAATCCAAAATCATAAGAAGAAAAAAAGAAAAGAATCTCAGCCTTTAATGCTGTATTTAGTAACGAAAATTCTGTAAAGCATCAAATATAATATCAAATTTTAGGCTTTGCACCTTTTTTGACTTCGTTCTGAAGCAATTCCAATACAAAATGCGATAATACGCAAAGGAAAAATTGTGCTTAATAAAAATAAAATCAAATCAAATCAAATATGAACAGAAATTTATTTTGAGATTTTATCATTTTGAAGCGCTGAATTTCTTTGGCTGCCGCCGATTCAGACTTCAGACTTCGTTCTCCATTGGCATTGGCAGCAAAGTGCAAAATTATGCAAATGTTTTTATTTTTGTTGAGCTAAAAGCAGAATCTGGATCTGGAAATGTTTGCAGTGCAAGGCAGGGCAAGATGGCGGGCACGACTTACTGATTGGATGCAGGATAACAATTTGTAGCCGCATCGATTTTTTCATCATTTCGATATTTGTACAATATGAAAACTGTTTTTGTTTTTGTTGTTGTTATTATCCTTATATCCTTATATATCTATTATATGCTCTTGCTGTTATTGTTCTTGGTTTTGCTTTTGTAAATGTTTTACATGCGGCTTTCGAGTTCAATTCGAGTTCAATGCGATTGCATACAAATTCTGTGGGCGTTACAAGCAATTTCTGGTTTTGTCTATGAAAATATTTATGCACATTTTTAACGAAGCAACTTCATGAATAATTTAGTCAGTTAGTGTATGAGAGTATCTGTATGTGTGTGTGTGTGTGTGTTGTTGTTGTTATTTGCATAAAAGCATTTTTTATACTTGTGCATAGAAATTGTTTTAATTTAAGAAACATGAGAGCAACACAAATTAAAGCAAATTCAAAATAATTTTGTGTAAATCAAATAAATTTAACCAAAAAATTATGCATTTAGAAAATTGTTGTTTTCTATGCGAAAGTAGATGCTAAAATATTGCACAAAAACACTCATTTAGCAAGTACCTCAAATCATTTCAATACTTCTTTGAACTTGATACTTTAAAAAGTAAGGCAAACGCATCAAACAAGTCCCAACAAGTTGTAAGTCGTGCTGACCCTTGTTGAATACAAGAAACGTGCAAACCAAATGGAAAGACAAATGAGCGAAACGTACAGAGCAGTGTTTCGACACACTTACTATACAATAGTGCTTGTCTCGTTCGTCTCTTTCTTACTTGAGTTGCAGCTCCATTGGCATATAGAAAATTAGTTTGTTTAACAACCTTCATATGAGTTTAAATTAAAATGTAACTACACATTAGAGCACTTTACGTATTTACTCAGAACGACATTAGAGAAATTCATGCTGAAATTGTTTTTTTTTTGCGTGCATTTCTTTGATTTAAAATCTGTCTCTTGAGGGACAAACATTAAATTTTGTGATTGTGGTACATTAAATTAAGCCTTAAATTTGAATTTAATCGTATTGTTTTACGGAATTGATGAGGATGAGTGTGAAAGTAGTGAGCGTTTTGTGTGATAGAAGAAGAAGAACGTAGGGCTAATCTTGTCCACTGAGTGATAGCTCAATGGAAGGTAATATTCTATTAATGCTTTCTTCAGTGTCGTGCAGTTCACGTTTTTGTACAGCATGCTATTCTGACTGTCCATTAATAGTTTCAGGTTTTTCAGGACCTTCAAATTCACCACTATGTGTTATATGTCCTCTCTGTTTTCGTCTCCATGCTGGAAGAAGAACGTAGGGCTAATCTTGTCCACTGAGTGATAGCTCAATGGAAGGTAATATTCTATTAATGCTTTCTTCAGTGTCGTGCAGTTCACGTTTTTGTACAGCATGCTATTCTGACTGTCCATTAATAGTTTCAGGTTTTTCAGGACCTTCAAATTCACCACTATGTGTTATATGTCCTCTCTGTTTTCGTCTCCATGCTGGACGATCCCAAGGCTCGGCACGTGGTGGTTTAATAAACGATTTGCAGCTCTCAAGGCAGTGTTCTTTAGTAAGATGCCGATTATTACCGAGCAGAAAGCAACCAATGAGATGCTGCACTTTGCACTTATGCAGTTCCGGTGCATAATAATAGGTGTAAATGCTTCTGCCACAATCGCCGACTCCTTTCGGTGTTTCCTTGGCACTGCAGCGTTCAATTTCCTCTGTTAAGTAAAGTAGAATTTTAAGTTGTCACATTTAAGCTTTACATATTAAGCTATAACTGCCAAAATGATGTAAGCAACAAAAATATACTTGAAAGGCGCCGGTTTTTTTCTGATAACCTCTTCATTTATATTTTCAGCCAGCATACATATAAAAATCGAAAATGTCAGGTTTGTCGCTTACACCTTTTTGGCGGTTATGGCTCAATATAGGCCGAACCGAGATTGTTGCTCTTTAAATGCACTCACCTCTGCTTTTGATGTGTGCCAGCGTATTTCGATAGAACAACGCTAAAAACACAAAAATAATTAAGAATTTAAACTTTCGCATCTTCGTTCGTTTTATACGAAACAAAAAACCAAATCAGACTGTTTTGAATAAATGAAAACCTCTTCTAAATACTTGTTGTTTAAGGTGTAGCGAATCATTGAATTGGAATTGATACGCTTCGAGTCGCATTTCTAATTAATTTTGAAATAATCATGTTACGTATCTTTAGTTTTAATTCGAACCAGAACCCAGTGCATTTGCCACAATCTGAAATTTAAGTGCTCTTAGCCGCGATGTGGAGGCGCCATTAACATGTGTGCATTTACTGCTTGTGAGTGTAAAAGGTA
The DNA here is from genome assembly GCA_035044765.1 of Leucophenga montana. Classification (NCBI taxonomy): domain Eukaryota; kingdom Metazoa; phylum Arthropoda; class Insecta; order Diptera; family Drosophilidae; genus Leucophenga; species Leucophenga montana. The sequence goes on from JAWNNQ010000432.1 coordinate 816,213, forward strand.
TTTGGAAAGACTTCACAGCATTGACCAGAATGTTCCACCTACGGAGTCTTGGAACCATGTGCGTCCTTCTGGCATTGTGGGATACTTGAAGCCAAAGTGAGTTGTCATTGAAAATATGGTGAGACTCTCGCTCTGAAGTTACTTAAAGCTGCCAATTAGTGTATGAATTCTGGCTTACATTGGAAGGAATTTGAGAGAATATATGTACTGGTATGAGTGTCACAATGAGGCATGCAAACGAACAAGCTGTAATTGAAGTGAGAAAAACGAATATAAAGTAACGGATTACGCCTAGCGGCTCTCTTCTCTTCTTTTCTTTTGTTTCAATTCCTTTCTTTACAGTTGACACAATGTAGAAAAACTACTCTCTAACTCTATCTCTGTCGCGCTCTAACGGTCTCTGCATGGTGTAATAATATAAGAAGACAGACTCACTCATTTGTCTGTATCTTCAACTGAGAAAGTATTAGAGCGCGACAGGGTTGGAGAGTATTTTTTCGTAATTCCAACTGCCAACTAAAAGAAACAAAAAAGGTAGAAGCTAGGCGCAATACAGCAGCTTATATTATCCCACCATGACGCTCAGCACACACTGAGTACACTTAATGTTTACTGCTTCTTTAATTACTGCATTCAACTAAGCACACTCATTCACTTAAATTCATTTGTTTACAGTGGCGATCGTTACACAAAAAATGAATTTCAAACCAGTATGTACTCTGTTTGGCTCACACTTTCAGTGAACTCGGTTAAACCTATAGCACATATGTAGACATACATACTAGAGCTAAAACCGTCCAACTATTCATATATATTGGAATAAAAAAGAAGAACAAGAGGGAAGAGAGTCATGCAAAAGAATATACTTAGGCATTTACCTCGTTTACTCTCACTTGTAATCAGTTTTACTTGAAATCTAAGCACTTCGTTTTTTTTTAACTATATACACAGTGCTTGCTTTGGTTTATGTAGTAAAACGAAAACATACGAAAACGAAAACATGCAAGTCTATAATATATGGGCAGCTAGAGTGGGTATGGTCCGATGGCTTGAAAGTTTTTAAAGCTCTTATCTGTGTTGACAATCTCGCGTACACACAACTCAGTAGCTATATTTTTCGAACTTATGCAAAAAATGAAAAATCAACTTTGGAACCATTGTGCAATGCCCAAAAGCATAAAGATTTTCCTATTAATATGTACAAATAAATAAGTACGTATAAGTTTGTTTCCCCAAAGAACAAAATAATATAAGTAAGTATAAATTTAGCAGAGATAGAATGTTTATATATTAATATAAATATAAACAAGCTGCGCAAATAATAGCGCTCAGCTCACCCACTTCTCTGTTTCAAGTTTTCTGCTGATGAGCGCTGTTGCGAAGTCCCCCTGGGAGTCGACTCGAGTCGAAGTTGCTCATCGCTGCTCCTTACTCGTCTGTTCGAATTCGACGCTGTCTGCCATTAATTTTTGCTATTATGAGTTTTATGTTTTCACTTTCATGTTATTTGATACTTTTAATGCTGTTAATGCCGCTTGTTAGACATGTTTACGCCAAATATAGCAAATGGAGATGAAGCTGGAGACCAAGATGGAGACGAAGATGGAGCTGGAAGGCTCCGCGCATGATGTAAACCCATTGAGAACATATGCTGCTACTCGAATTCTGCAACAACATCTCATGCAATGAAGCTGTTAAAGCTTGTTTCAATGCTTCACTGAGCGTAAAATACTTTTAAGTAATTAAGCCCGCAGAGTTTTGATATTCTTAATACTTGAAAGCGGATATGTAGCGTCGATTAAAGAAAAAAATTTCAAATAAAAACAATATAAACGCTCACTTTAACTGCTTGATAAATGAATTTCGATTTCTCAACTGTCTAAAAAGCTATGGAACCCAAAAAATTTATTAAAATATGTTTATTGCGAGCAGGTGTGCATCAAAATTATTTAGGCGTAATCACAATTTCACAATGATTTATCAGAAAGTGGAGAAAAAGTTCCATAGATTTGTAAGATGGCAGTTTTTTATATTCCTCCTACGTGGGTTTGAGGATTTAGTTTCTCTGAAATAATGAAAAAACGACAGTATACTCTAATGATGATCGATACCTATGTAGCCATCAAATTCGGTGTCCTTGTTTCTTAATACTACCACAGTGATCTAACTTTAAACTGCATTATGTATACATGATCTCTGAATGCACATAAGCCACGCAATAAAGACGCTGAAACAAAATTATGTTTTATTGGTAATCTAACGGTTCGATATCTGCTGTTGTTTTTAAAAAGCGTGCAACAACAAGAGAAAGAGAAAAAAATATAAAATCTAACAGTGTTGGCTGCTACTTCCGCATTTAAGTTAAAGAAAGAGGGAGAGTGAGGGTGAGAGTGAAGAAGAGAGAATGTAAAACACATGTGCATATTTCTACTATGGTACTACAATAAGATAACGTACTGAGTGCTGACTCATGCCAATTCATATGAACACGTAAGATAGAAGGAGAAGTAAGATTATGAACGCGTAAGCTAGAAAGAGAAGCAAGTGCGCACAATAAGAGTAAGACATGGAAAAAAACCAATGACTCACGCAGAGCAACAAAAAAAAAAAAATTGTCGTGTGGAAAGCCGTTTAGTTCAATGTTTGGTCTGCGAAATACGAGAGTACTCGCCCTCAATACGCTACCTTATTATTGTACCACAATTTCCACTAACAAAAGTGTGTTGTTTTTGTTTGCTGGTTCGTCTGATGTCCCGTCTCTTCCATTTCTCTCATCACCATGGTCGTTGCCGATCTTATAATGATTGTCTTCCTTCTCTTCTAATAATTTAACTTTTCGATTCGATATTTTTTTTTAGTAACACCCCTAGCACACTAAGTTTGATATGTATTAACAGCGTTTGACTCGATGTCGAATGACGATCAAGGGGATTTAAAGACCATCGAACATAGATACTTTTATTTAGTTCGATTTCACCTTACCTTGGAAGTTTTCGTATAAGCCTTGATGCGTCTGACACTTGTAAAAAACTTGGATCACGTTTAAGGAAAAATTTTGACTAGTTAGGATATGTCAAACTTATACAACATGCCATGTAAGTATCTATCTTAGCTGATAGTTGCTGGGTTTGGCTACGTCTTCATTTAGCTGTTACATACGATATTTTTCCACAAACAATATATGTAAAGAATACGTTTTAGCAGCCATAAAATATAAATCTAGATAGAAAAAATTACTTTAAATTAAAATTCATACCAAAATTATTGCGTATGCAAATGCTACAGTTGCTTTATTGACAACAAATAACACTATAAATAGAAGTATATCAACACAATCTGTCGCAGCAGATCAGTAAATTCGAATTTCCACATAAAAATCTAGTTAATAATAATTACATTTGAAATTTACTTCTTGACAAGCAAGACAAAACGAATGTCTTGGTTTCTTGTTAAATGCCTGAGCATGCTTAAAAGTCTCTTCTAGTGCTGCTCGGATACGGGTTCGGATTTGGGTTCGAGTACGGGTTGGGGGCGTTTGGTCTAAACTTATTTGCCTATCGTTGCCGTCGTCCTCGACAACGTGACATGCCAAGCCGGAAAACTTCATTTCCGCATACAACTTAGTTTTGCTTACAACATAATAAATTGTTTTGTTTACACGAGGCAGCGCACAAGCAAAAAGTTTTCCAAAAGGCATCAAGAAAATAGTTCGAGGCATGTTGAGGAAATATGGACTGAGTGTGTGAGAAAAGGGTCTGAAATAAAACACTCCGGCAGCTTTAAATAGCAGAGCGCAAAATATATTTCAAGAATTTATGTATGTGAAATAATTGCTAAATTAAATTTTGAAGAGAGGCAAAAAAAAAGTATCTTGTAGATAGTCCAAACCAACACCGAGAAGAGCGTAAATGGCAAAAAAGCAATCATAAAATCTACAAAATCGCAAAATGTTTTTAATAGCGAAAGGACCAAAGTGGCCTCAGAGCTTCTAAGGCAAATGGAAAAATCCAGTTGAGGTCATTTATCGGTCGAGGGTGAAATGTGGTGGCTGTGAAATACAAAACAATAAAAATCACAACACAAAAAAATGCCACAAAATGTATTTTTGTTTTTGTTTTTTTTTTTTTTTAAATGGAACAAAAAAAAAAACAATAAAAATACAGAAAATAAGAAGAAACAAAGCTCAAATAAATGCAGCAATACAAACTGATGTATCTACGAAAAATATAGCTTATTGAGTTGCAAATGAAGTATGATAAGGGGACTGCAGAGAATTGAGGGCGTGGCAGCAGAGCAGTGCGGAGCAGAGCAGTTCAGGAAACAATGCACAGTGCTAACATGCTTCAATTACACTTTCGATTTTCGCACAAAATCCGTTTTGAAATCACAGTAAAACGAGAAAAAGAACAAAAGGGAAGAAAAATGTAAAACGAATCCAATTGATTCGAAAGCAAGCAAAGCTGAAACCCCAGAAATCCTAAAACCCTACAATATCCAATGTACAAGCGCAGCAAATGAAATTTTATAAAAATAAAGGAAAACGAAAAAAAACAATGGAGCATAAATTTAGTAATATGCGATGCGTTTATACCCTACGTTTTTTACTGGATTTGTTTGTTTGTTTTTTTTTTTTGTTAATTGCTCATATAAAATATATTCATTTAAAGTAAGTTATAAGCAAAACAAACACTCATTTTGGTTCCCTGCTCGGCAAAGATCTCGCCAAAGCCACTGCTGTATTTAACGATGCGAATTCACCCGCTCCAACAACATTTGAGCATGCAATCAGCGATGTAACTCCATTGTATTCTGATTGGCAAATGAAGTTGACATTCACATGACAATGCATAGACGGTATGCAGGTAAAAATTTGAGCAAAGAATAAATACGCAATTAGCATCTCCTCTGCTGGTCATACCTAAAATCTTGGGGAAAAAAAATTGAATCATTGTTTTTTATCAACATGCAAACCAGTTAACCGGTTTTAATTTTTAAATTGTAAAAGCAAAAACTCTTTGGACAAGAATTCCAAAGTATAATTCAAATTTCCATTCATTTAATTTTAAAATGTTTAAAAAAGAATGATTGAAAAATGTACAATTCGTTTTGAATTATTTAAATTTAAATGCAATTCAATAAATTTTTTTTTTCTAGATGAATATCCAAAAATCGTTTATTTCAGTGTCTGAATTATTCACAGATTGATTCAGATTTGAATCGATCACATTTTTAAGTTGTTACAGCACTGAAGTAATTTTTAATTTGTTTTCCATTTTAATGCATATCTGAGCCAAATTGAAAAAAGCTTGACTGAAACTTTTCCAAAAGATATTCAAACGTTTTTGGCACAGAGCCGGAAGTATACAATGCGTATATGACAGGTCCTACGCCACTTCTTTAGGTACACCCGCTGCTATACAGCGAATGAACGATCGATCATCTAGAACTTCGACCATAAAGTGGCATCGAAGCAAGTACGACCTAAGCAGGAGGTATTGCGCCGCTGAGTGGAGTGACTTAAGCTTGTAGACTTAAGCTTGCAAAGCGGCAATGCCTATTTTTAAAGTCTCCGAGGTCATGCTGAACCACTCAAGGAACTTGTACTGGAATACTCTGATAATACAGCCTGCAGCTGAATACATGCTTAGGAGTGAGACATTGCACAACTGGAGCTGCCAACATTCAATGAAAATTTTTGTTATAAATATTTTGTTGAAAGTAGTTAGTAAACTTCTTGATCTGTAAGACTCAACAAAATTCGAAGGTTCATCAGTTCCTGGCAATATTACAATTTCCATATGCATTAAATTGTTTCACTAAGACCATCTAACAAAGAACGTCGTAGTCAGAGGATTTATTGCCTTTGCGCTCTTTAATTTGAAAGCGTAGCTCATTTGGCGCGATAATGGAGATAAGCTGCAACTCAAGCAGTTCCGTTTTCAGAGTTTACGCCGTTTTCAGAGTTTATGTCCTGTGCATAACTTGCAACGCCCAGCTCAAAAGTCATAAACCGGTTTTGCAGTATTCTACCGACCAAAATATCTTCCGTCAGTACACAGTTACGAGCTTGTTGATTCTGCTATTGTTTCATTTTGAACCTATAAAGTAAATGTGAGCACATTTTTAAGTTGTTGGTGCAAACTAATAAAAATCTTCTTTTATGCGTTACAAGCTAAACAATAAACTGTTAGTATACTCTTCTACCTTTTAAATGTAGGGTACAAAATTGACACAACAAAAGAGCCATAGCAAAGTAGAGCAAAGACTGAATGGAGCGAGAAAATTTATTGCAATGAAATCGAACAAAAATCGAATAGAAATCAAAGTTAAACCACACACGCAAAGACACACACACAGAAATAAATATGTATACGTTTAAGACAGACTGTATGACAACAAATTGGCAATGTATTTATATATAACTGAGATTTTGGTATCGCTTTGAGCATGTATCTGTATCTGTAACTACTCAAAACAATGACTAAAACAAAGCGGCAGCGTGCTTTAAACGAATCTGTAACAGTACGAAGTACGTAGGATAAAACCGTATACGGCATGTGCGTTGCTTCCTTTACTACTTACACCCACCTAGCACCATCACCAGCACCAGCACCTCCTCTACAGCACATTGCATCGAGTTATACAGCGCACAAATCCCATTTGATACGCAAACATAAATTGCCAATGGATGTTGAGTTGAATCAAAAAAGCATAGCACAGCAAAAGGGAGATCTTGGGGTAGCGCAGCGCAGTGGGGGGGCGGGGTGGTCGGTTTATAGTTAGAAGAAAATGTCGCAAAATCAAAAGTATCTTGAGTATATATGTCTCATGCCGATTTGCGCTATATGTCATACAAATCATTGCTGCCAGCAGCAAAAGTCCCTTGACGCATTCTATCCTTTCGAAAAGGAATTGTAACAGAAAGTCATTACTTTGCCGCACTCCCAGCTGCTGTCGCTGCTTCTGCTTCTGCTTCTTCTGCTTCAGCCGTTGATAGTTTGCATTTGAGTTAGAGAGCATGCTTAGTTGCTACTCTACTATATATACGTACTATAGATCAGATCCGCTCGATTCGACTGTTGTCCTCCAGCTGCTGCTATAACTCAATAAGCAGAAAATGTAAATTGAACTGCAAGCAATTCGAATGCGGCTTTGAATGCCAGTTTTCGTTATGTGAAGTAGATAGCGCTTCGTTTTGTCTCGACGACATTGAAATGCAATGAAAGCGATAGCAGAAGGCAGTTACAACAAATATAGGGTGTTTTGTTTTTGGATGTTCTAGACTAACGCCAGAACAATGCTTGCAAATTGTGTAAATTTATTTCGAAAATCGTCATACAGTTCGGGAATGCTACCATTTTACGGCCGACATAATCGTCCATCCGAGTGTCTAGCGTTTTCGCATCACGCATACTCTAAATATTGAGTGTAAAAATAAGGAATTTTAGATATATACATGTTGAAGCGTTATAATTTCCCTCTAAAAATCCGTATGTGGCATTTGGCTGAAGTGTAAATCACATATTTTCCTCGTGCTCTAACCATGTCAACCTCGCAGGAAGCATCGTTTCTATGTTTTGATTTGAAGAAGAAAAGTGCAACTGATGGACATCGTTTGCTACGTGAAGCATCTGTGGAATATGCTCCATCAATCAGAGTATGTGATAATGAACGCGAAGGAAGGCCAGTAAACTTGAAGATACAGTGGTTATGGGAACAAGATTCATGACAAACTTAAAAGAAGCTTAATGATTTCAAAGCATTTCAAGGCCCTTGGGTACCGCATGATCTTAAGCCGAGAGATGTCGAACGGCGTTTTTCACGTGTGCACACATGGTCCAAACATAAAATCGGAGAGGTTTTCCTCATCGAATCGTAGCGGAGGACGAAAAATGAATCTACTATGACAATTCAATGCACAGAAAATCGTGTGGCAAGGCCAGCTACTTCAACGGCCAAACCGAATATTCATGCCAGGAAGTTAATGCTGTGCATCTGGTGGGTTCAGCTCGATGTTATCTACTGAGAGCTACTCTAGCCTAACGAAATCATCACTTGCAAACGCTACCAACAAAAATTGATGCAATTGAGCAGAGCATAGAATCTCAAACACCTTCAAAATCATTACTTTGCCGCACTCCAAAATAAAAAAAGACATGACGAAGTGATCTTTCAACTCGACAACGCTCGGCCACATGTTGCAAAAAAGTTCGAAAAGTTGCATTACCAGCTATTACCTGTGGTTAAACATTTAAAGGAAACACATGGAGCTATTAATAAATTGTTTTATAATGCGATTTTCTGGAGAGGAACAAGAAATTTCGACGAAATTTGGAGTTAGTCACAATCATTGAGCTCCCATACTCGTAACAGGCTACGTGCAAAATGCAAAAATCTTGGGAATTAAGGCGGGAAGATGGTATTTCAGGTAGTTATCAATTTTGTATATATTCCAGTGCTAACTATTGCCAGGATATATCAAATGACAATGGCCATACTACAGGAAACCGCAACTGCAATATCCTCTTTCTAGTGCCATTTTCTGGAGAGGATTTGCTTAAAATGATAATCGCAATCATTGGGATCCCGTAGCACGAGAATTACTCCTTACAAAAATCTTTGGAATAGACGCGGGGACATAGTTTTTCAGCTCGGCATCAGTTTTGGATTTGTTTTAGTAGCAACTATTTCTGATTTCATCGCGGAATCCGAAAGGCCGGTGGAATATGTCCGAAATTATGTTTAAACACTAATGGCATAAAATTATCTTTTTAATAGCGTCAATTTGCAGTTTGAAATTATATAATATCAGTATTTTAGTTCAATTCAAAGCCCTTTAAAAAAATCACCCTATACAGGCGCATAAACACTGCGTATACGTAATGCGAAACAATGCGAATGCATATGGAACCCTTTTGCCTTTGGATGCCACCTACATACGAGGCATTTGTATGACTTTTAATGTTTGCTTGTGGCAAAAACGGAGTAGCGTAGAAGGAAGTAGAACGTAGAACGTAGAACGTAGAACAATGTGCCGCGCATATTACGTCTGCAACTGCAAATGGAGTTTGTGTACGTGTATCCGTTTGCACTAAACTTGAAAATTGAAAATGATTTTAGACGCTTTTGTCTTTGGAACTTGTTCTGCGATGGCATTTCAAACGGAAAGGAAGCGAGCAGTCAACGGAATGTGTTATTGATAACGCACTGAATGCCATACAGCGGCATGCCTAACCATCCATCTATCCGTATCATTCTATCGTGTCTATCTAACTATCTGACGCTCTAACTAGTTGTAAACTGCTGCTGTTGATATTTGCGAATTGTGTTATGAGTTGCTAATTGAATGTGTTTCTTTACATTTTTTCTCGATCTTTCAGGTTTATTACGTCTACAGCAGATCTATCAAGGACTGCAGCCGGGCAATGAATCCTTTCAAGTTGAGTTGGTCAAACGCATTTCGAATGTAACCATGGCTATAGAGTTTCTGCATACACTGGAGCAGCTCGATCGTTTTGCTAATAAATATATTGTACTCGATTGTCCCACCGAAATGGCTAAGGAGATACTTATAAAACATGTGCGAGATTTGAGACTAGGTAGACGCACCTATCATTATCTGCTAAGTGGATTGGTAGGTTTTGCAACATTAAATACATTTGAAAGTTATTTTATATATTTTTTGTTTTTTTACAGGTCATGGATGATCGCTGGGAGAGCGAAATCATTGAATTTGGCGCTATAAATATTACCGGTTTTCGTATTGTGGATACAAATCGACGCAATGTGCGTGAGTTTTGTGACAGCTGGAAACGTCTCGATCCGCAGGCATCCATTGGTGCTGGCCGTGAATCGATATCGGTGAGTGTCAGCGGAAAGCATTGCTATTTGAGTTGCCAATACAAATACAAACACATTTTGCACAGCTATACAAATATACCACACACACACACACACACACACACACACACACACACACACACACACATAAGTACACTACTATTTATTTATTGTAGAACTTTGAATCAGTTTCACTTTCAATAGCAGCACATATGCCTCATATGCTTTAAACTGCACCGCACAATGGGCTCAAAAAGTAAAATGTTGGCCAAACTTTGAGAGAAAAAAATCTAACAACAATTTTCTTTAAAATTTTAAACAGTTCCGAACCAAGAGTTTGCAAGAGTTATACTGATAACACAAGAGCTGACAAGGTTATTTAAGAATGTAAATCTTCAAGTTCAGGTTTCCGTCGTAAACCTTTAGTGCTGGAGCTTCGGGGTTCATCCGGATGATGTGACCAGCCCAGTGCAGCCGCCGAATCTTTGTCTCAAACACTCCTAAAGCCAGTGTATCCGTTGAATTATCAGTTTCCATGCTTCTGCGACATACAGTAGGACCGGAATTATCAGTATCTTATAATTTTTTATCTTCGTACTTCGAGACGGCTCTACTTGTAATTTGATTGCTGAGCCCAAAGTAGCAGCGATTAGCCAGCGTAATTCTTCGTCTTATATCTAGATTGACGTTGTTGTTGCTGGTAATTTCTGTTCCCAGATCGACGAAGTTTTCTTCAACATTGAAGTTGAATTTTCTCCATACTTACAGATAGTCCATAATGCGCTGATGGTCTTCGAGTGAACACTAATTACTTCGACTTGTCCTCGTTCACCTCTATGCCAATGAGACGTGACTGTTTTTCAATCTCCGCACTGCTAACTCCAATGATTTACTTTATCAGGAGATTTGCAAATGTTACACGATAAAGCATTAAACTGACTGAAACTTTTCTTGGTATTCAAAGGAGATGAACACTGAGATTCCAATCATTGGGCGAGCATTCATTGGTCCATATAAGTTGGTCTATACGCCTTACAAACTCTTCGCCACCGGTCTTGAATAACTCATCTAGCACCTCTTTGTAGCCTGCTACTTTGTTATTCTTCAGCTTTTTAATTACTGAGGCGACCTCGTTGTAATCCGATGGCTCTACAAGAAAGCCATCAACAGCTGGTGGAACTTGAAATACTTCACAATCGGTGGCATTGTTCTCTTCAATGTCTCCATGTAGGTTAGAAAAGTCACTTCTCCATAATCTCAATGATTCCTGTGTATCTGTAACAAGACTTTCATTATTCACGCTGCAGCTTTATTTCTATAATATAACACCACAACATACTCAAGCTCACCTTTTTTTTGCACCTTCTTGAGTCTGAGAAGGCGTTTATCCTTTCTCCGTTTCTCTCGATATCGCTCTTTAACATCTCGCGTTCCTCCCGACTACAGAGGTCTTCTGTAGTCGGGAGGAACAGAGGTCTTCTGTAGTCGGGAGGAACAGAGGTCTTCTATCTTCAGAGGTCTTCTATCTTCAGAAGCCGGAGAAGACTCCTGAAATATATGAAACAGTCTCGCTAAAAAGGCGTCAGTTTCATATTTGCAAATCATGCTCCTTAAATCGCCATCAAAGCGAGATCGCATCCAAAGCTTGCTATGTATCTTCACTGGTAGGTGTTGTTTAGCAGTGGAGAGAACCAAACCCAGTCCACCAACCCCTAATTAAGGAAAGTAGGTCGAATTCGCATAATTTGCACACCCCAGAAAAGATGTTCAGAAGCTACTCAGTCATAAATATAATTTTATTTAGCTTCCCATTAACAGCTTCTATACAAATTTCGGCATTATAGCTGCAATATAATATTAACTATGATTTTTAGCAGATTTTTGTATATCTCGCCCATTGTGCAGAATAAACTGGCACTAGAACTCTAGTTTAGACACGACACAATCAAAGTATGCGTTGACAAGTTTTGTGCAGTTACTGCTGCTGATGCTGCTCTCATTGTTGTTGTTGATATTGTCCTTGCGCTCGTTTACACACAGATACACACACACACACATACACAGAGAGAATACATTAGAAATAGATATAGTTGGAGTGAGATAGAGAGTGACAGAGTCCAATAGTAAATACGTACTTTACTTTGGCTGTTTAGTTTGCTATGCTGTGTGCACTGTGCTGTTTATTTATATTTGTACTTCCTTAGCATTATCCTTGTTGACAAAGATTTCACTTTGTGGCGCTTAATGTTAGTTGAATTCTCGGCTCTCTCTCTCTCTCTCTCTCTCTCTCTCTTCCTCTTTGTAGTATACGTATGTGTGTGGTCTGTTTTCAATTTTACCTCGCATACACTGTGTCTGTCGCGTTTTGTTTGTTTGACTTGTGTGTGTGCGGAAATTTATATTAAAGTCCTTTGAGCTTGACAAAATGTGGCCTTTTGGTTTACTATTTGTTAAATTATATAAAAAGCAACCGTCTGAAGTTTAAGCGCATTAGCAAGGATATAGACAGACAGAAGGACAGGCAGACAGACAGACAGACAGACACTGATGGACTACGACAACTAATCTTAAGGATAAACGCAACAAATTTTTTGTCATTTGGCTGCAATAGGATTACTTGGCATTTTCTAATTTAAATAATTCGATAAACTCAAATCCAATAACTATATTGACTTGATGACAAGCGTTTAGTCAGGACTTGGATATCCTTCATATTTTGTTTTTTTTTTTTTTATATTGCTCAAATAAAACACAAAACATGAATCAGCCAAATTAAAGTAATGTGTTTATTTAAAAAGCCATAATTCATAATCCAGCAATAGCGGAAAACGAGTACACGTGTTTTATCCGCACAAAATGCCAGCAAGGACAACAGCAGCATTGGCTGCCGGAGCACATTATTTAATATTTCATTGCACGGCTTTTTGCACAGCAAATACAATTTTCGGTTAATATTCGACACGTTTCCACAACACCGCACAGAGCAGACCGGGGGCAAACTGGTAGGGCCAAAGAGGTCAGACAGCGAGTGAAAGGATCTCTAACCCTACAGACAGCCTGCCAACTCAGCTAAAAGCAAGTTAAGTAACTTCTAAGCCAGTGGGCGTGCATTATGCTGGAATTTTTGCTAAAAAGGAAAGTGACGGGCGCCAATGAGGCGCAACATAAAACAATATGCGACCCTTGCCATTCATACATATACACTACACTACACTACAATACAATACAATACAATACACTACGCTTCCCTTGAGTATTAACCTCCCCAACAGAGGCAACGAAGCAGAGCAGACATAAACATTAACACCCAGTAGAGTAAACAGGCAGTAGCTATAGAAAAACAAAAAAGAGAAAAAAAAGGATAAATTGTGTATAACAGCGTGTAATGCACTCATTAAATGTACATATCCTTCCGCTATCCTTGTACTTCATTCATTCATTCATTCACACACAGGCACAGGCGGCGCTCATGTATGATGCTGTCTTCGTGCTCGTCGAAGCCTTCAACAAAATTCTGCGGAAGAAACCGGATCAATTTCGTAATAATGTACAACGTCGCGGACAAACATTGATGGCGGCTGCGGCGGCGGCGGCAGCATCAACGCAAGCCGATGCTGCCGCTGGTGGTGGAGGTCTATCTTCAGGTGCCATGGGTGGAGGCGCTCAAGTTGGTAATGGCCCAGCTGGTGCTACAGCAGGCGGTGGTGGCGGCGGCAGTGGAGCTGGTGGCATGGGCGGCATTACAGCGCGTGCACTGGACTGTAATACAGCGAAGGGTTGGGTCAACCCTTGGGAGCATGGCGATAAAATCTCTCGTTATTTGCGCAAGGTAAGCAGACGTCGGCGTTGGCATCAATGGCTGTTATCAATGATGCTGGTAGTATGGTTGGTGTCGCTATAATGAAGCCAAATTAGAGCTTTACTCGTGCCTCCATGATGTGTACGCGTAAATTACATTAGACTACCTCACTCTTAAATTATTTTTGTTGTTTTTTTTTTTTGAATTCTTGTTGCAGGTGGAAATCGAAGGCCTCACCGGCGATATTAAATTCAACGATGATGGACGGCGTGTCAACTACACGTTGCACGTTGTCGAGATGACAGTTAATAGTGCCATGGTTAAGGTAGCCGAGTGGAGTGATGATGCTGGTTTGCAACCACTTAATGCAAAATATGTCAGACTGCGTCCGCATATAGAGTTTGAAAAGAATCGTACGTATGTGGTGACCACAGTACTTGAGGAGCCGTATATAATGCTGAAGCAGCCGACATTTGGCGAGCATCTCGTGGGTAATGAACGCTTTGAGGGTTACTGCAAGGATTTGGCGGATTTGTTGGCGAAGAAGCTGGGCATTAATTGTGAGTAGCACGTAAAACTAGCTCTTTAGATACTTTGGCTTAACAATACTTGCAAAGAAGTATTATGCGAAGTTTAGAGTACATTTTACTAAAATCCTGGATGCCAACAAAATAAATCGAATAAAAAAATTTACTTTTAGTTAAACTTTTAAAGATATAAATCGGTAAATTTAGAAAATGTTACCGCAGAATATTGATCTGTTAAATAATAAGCCTATAGCAAATTCTACTTACAACTTTTTGTAGTAGGGAGTGGGACAGATCCATACAAAAGCACATACTGAAATATTTTGCTCGTTTGCTCTCATTTGTACCCATTATAACTAAATATCTGAGCATTATTTTCGCATAACTTTTTTGATGTCTTATTTCTGCATCAAATTAATAACTTCATATTTCATACTACACTTTTTTGCAGATGAAATACGCATTGTGAAAGATGGCACTTATGGTTCTGAGAATCCACAGGCGCTAGGTGGCTGGGATGGTATGGTTGGCGAGCTAGTGCGTAAGGTAAATAAACTAATATTTTTGATTTTTTTCATATTTAAGCACCGAATTCTGTAGAATATTTTCTTTAGAAAGTCTAACTAACTTTTTTTAATTAAGAAATACTTCTTTGTACTTATTACCTTCTCATTACGCAATACAGGAAGCGGATATTGCGATTGCTGCCATGACGATTACCGCGGAACGGGAGCGTGTCATTGACTTCAGTAAGCCGTTCATGTCACTTGGCATTTCGATCATGATTAAGAAACCAGTGAAACAGACGCCGGGTGTATTCAGCTTCATGAATCCGCTATCGCAGGAAATTTGGGTGAGTGCAAGCGTATACAAAATGGCGGAAATAGTGACAGCAGCAGCAGCAGCAGCAGAAAGAGAAACAGAAGCGGAGCGGTAGCTGAAGCTGAAGCAGTTGGCGCTGCGCCACGCTTCATTGGCGCTCAATGAAGCACAATTCGCGCATGCTGACTTGGCTTCATGCTGAGTCCGTAACATTTTGTTTTGTTTTATTTCATTTTGACCAACTTTAAAGTTTTTTTTTTTTCGCAAAATCATTTTCGCTACAAGGATTGTTATTCATTTTTTTTTTTTTTTTGTTTTAGGTTGGGTTGGTAAACGCGTCTAAATGTTGCTAAAAATTGCGCAGCATACAAATGAGTAAAGTTTTTCTTGCTAACATTTTCTTGTTAAACTTTTTGCAGCAAGTTTATTTGCTGTTCTTGGTTTGGCAGCGCGTAAGCTTTACTTAAACTTTAATAGAGTTAACGTAAAAGTTTTACGCGCTCGAAAACATACTTCGGCATATACTCGAATAGTACATAACGTGGCTGCCATTTTGAAAAATGTCGCTGCACCGGAAATGGAAGCCATTGTTAAGTAAAAAAGTAGTTGTTGAATCATTGTACTTTAATTTGTGCTTGCTTTAAATCAGTGATGTAGCAACTTCTTCTTTACAAGTATCAATATTTATTTCTCACAGAAAGGGTGTCCCAACAAGAGTGCACGATTTAATTAAAAAATAATTTGTAATTTTTATTGCATTGTAAAGTGGACAAGTTCCGAATAATATATCCGACATACGAGTATGTCTGACACAACTCTGAACACAGATTCTTATTATTTTTATGGAATGTTTGGTGACATTTTGACAAAGCTGTGGTTATATCTTACCTATAACAGGTTGGATCTCAGCCTCGAACTCAGCAATTGTTTGTGGTTTATTCACATAAATCTGAGATGTCACAAAACTGCAATGAAAGAAATCACACGGCGTCAAATCGCACGATTTTGTTGGTCGGATTAACAGTGGAATTTCGGTCTGGAAATCGTTGCTTCAATAAATTTATGGTTTTATGAATGGTATGGCAGGTAGCGCTATCCTTCTGAAACCACATGCCATCCAAATCCATACTGTCCAGTTGAGGAGACAGGAACTACATTATCATGTTCCTGTAATGAATGCCATTCACTCACTGTGAATGGCCTCATTTTCAAAGATGTAAGTCCCAATAACGCAACCTGACAAAATCCGCACCAGATAGTTGCTCGTTATGAATGCATTTGTGTCTCATAGATCACGTGTGGACTTTCTGAGTCCCAAATTCGATAATTTTGTTTGTGGACGAATCCATTCAGATGAAAATTTTTCATCGATGAAGCCGATTTGTTTGGAAAAATCGACAGCGTAACTTTGACCATTTTTGTTGGGACACCCTGGACACCAGAATTTCTCATTTAACGAACATCATGAAATATAACTCGAGGTTCAACTCTCTTATATTATTGGCGGATCCAGGGAGAGGAAACTGGGGGACGTTCCCCCCATTTAGATACTAAGTTAGATAAAATAGTAAGCAAAAACTAATTGATTCAAATCATCATTCAAATCATCATCTGATATTTCTTTAGTCTCACCATCCTCAAACTCGTCTCAATGGTCTTCATCATATACTATGTACCCTGTGAGTTAGAATTTAGGCTTTTGAATAATCCTTGTCCACAGAAGTAGCCAATTTCGAAATCAGTTGCCATCATAAAATGCGATTCTTCGTAGATCTCATCTTTGTCGGATGGAACTTCTGTCAGACCAAAACATTTAATGAATAAATCAGTTGATACTTGCTTAACAACTCTCTCTCCTTATGCTTCTGCTTCTTCCAAATGGTTTCGACTGTTAAGTTCCTCATGCCCCAGTTGATAACATATCCGTCGCTTTTATATATTTCGGGAACTTCAAATTCAAATGGATATTTCCCATCTAAAGTTGATTAGAGGAAGTATTGCTTAGTAAAAATCATATTAGAGAAGTACGAGTATTCATTTTTATCAAAATAGTACTTATGATGAGTGTTCTTCATAATACTTCATGGTAATGTCCGTAAGTTATCACAGTACCGACTCATCGTGATACTGTACCATTTCGAATAAGCTTGCCGAATTGCGGCAAATTTTGTGTCAAAAGTTAGGAATACCTTTTGCTGGTGAAGAAGCTGGTACTTCTCTAATTTATACCATAGACTTCTTCAAAGAATTCATACTCCAGCTGAAGATGAGTTAGTTGAGAATTGTTTACGGTTTTGCAGTAAAGCTCGTAGAGCTTTGTCGTAGCATAACAACTGACATAAAGGGTGTTTTTTAAGCAGGCAATTTTTGTAATGTGGACACATTTAAAAAGTTATCGCTTATCGAAAAGCCGAATCTTTAGCAACCATCGATTTAATGAGGGAAGACTTTGAGAACAACATAATCCACAGAAGCAGACCAAATGCCTGGCTCGCATGATCTGACACCGCTGGACTACTTTCTGTGAGAATACTTGAAGTCGTTGGAATATACTGACAGGCCAACATCGATTTCAGCCTATATTTGGAGCATTATTCATAGGATACGGCCTCAAATTATGGAAAAACTGGTGGAAAATTTGACATTCAGGTTGCAGATATTTAAATTTAAAGCTCTATAGCACTTAAAAATACAGTTTATAAGCAGACGATAGTTTACTCTACTTATTCACAGACATCTTATGGTGCAGTTCAGTGGCAAACTCATTCTAAAAATATTGTTCCGCGGATGCATCCATTTTTCAAACTTCCAATGAATCAAATTTGGTTCTAAGCAAACACATACGTGACACGTTCAATATGCCAAACAAGAAACAAAACAGCAAGTTTAAAATTATTGCGCATATACTGCGTACTAAACATGAAAAATAAATGAAAACAAAATTCAAATTATATACAGTAAAATATTCATAAGAAAATGCAAAAGAAAATTTTGAAGAAAAAACCGCCCGAACAAGAATAAAATAATTTTCAGACTTGAACAAATCTCAAAAGAAAATTTGCTGTTGAAATCGTTGACAGCGCGACAAACGAAAATTAAAAGCTAATAAAAGTCGACAATAGCAAAAAATGGACGGGGTTGGGGAAAAACGCTATAAAACAGCAACTCAAAACGTAACGAATGCCAAATCTAATACGTAATTTGACATGAGTTTAAATTACAAATGCAAATTAGTTTAACATGCCGAGTGAATGGCAAAAAAATGAAACGAACAAAAAAAAAAAAAAAGGAAAACGCGACGAAAGGCAAGTGTAGCTACTTGAGCAGAAGGTCGCAGACAAAAACAGCTACATATATACCATACATACAAGCATATACAGTAGCAAGGACATACATGGATACAGATAGACAGCCAGTTTGGGTTGGTAGGATTCGAAGAAAGAGTCAACTTCAAGACGCTTAGACTCAGCCGAGTTAACAAGCTAATAAAAAAGTCTTTTATAAAAATTTATCATAAATTAAATGAAGCATTTGCAGTGCAAGGAGTAGGTAGTTAACAAGGGAGAAATTCTAAAAAAAAAGTGTATATGCTAAAACGAAAGTTCAAAGGACGAACACAAAATAATGGCGGCCATAATCAGACAAAGCCAGTAGTAGCTGAAGCGCAATTTCAATGCTGCTTGTTAGCTTTTCAAGCCTTCACATTGTTCAATTATACGCAGACAAAAAAACAACGACGCAGGATACACATATATGACAGTCAGATACATAAGCACACACAGACAGAGAAGACGGACAGACTTACAGCCAAAGGTATTCAACGAAGGTAAGGAACGAAGCTGTAAAACAAGTAGAGGGAGTACAAAAGACTTCTAGACTTTGTCGCCATTGAAGCAGTTCGGTGTTGCTGCTCAGGTGGCAAAGGATATATGCCTATGTCGCCTGGTGCCTATTCAAATAACTTTCCATAGATATACACGCAGAGATACTCTAACTCCTTTCGATATTCACCGTCCTTGCCATTGGCAACATTTGCCTGTGTTTTTGCTTTGCTTTCAAAGGCACGCTAATATCCTAGCACATACTTTCATTTGCAAAGCTTTCCATTTTCATTATAATTTCTTTTTTCGCGAAAAGGATATGCGTCAATTTGCTTATAAAGGGTTTTTCAATAGGTACATAATAATTTTGTATTTTAATACCCTTAGATTTTCTTCAGGATCTGTCGTAGTAAAAACGTCAGTCAATTTACTACCGATATTCTAAGTGGATGGTCACAAATTTAAGAACGTTTACTCCAAAAATCGGTAATCGTCCTACCAGACAGGCTTTGTGTGTCATAGTGACTAAATTTGATATTCCTGTGCCAGTGAGAGCCATCCCACAATACGAATTACCGAAACTATTCCTTTCGAAAGTGCTTCAGTTCAAG
The DNA here is from genome assembly GCA_035044765.1 of Leucophenga montana. Classification (NCBI taxonomy): domain Eukaryota; kingdom Metazoa; phylum Arthropoda; class Insecta; order Diptera; family Drosophilidae; genus Leucophenga; species Leucophenga montana. The sequence continues at coordinate 835,633 of JAWNNQ010000432.1, forward strand.
AGGAGCCAAATCTGTCCATTCCATGCTATTCACAGGAATTGGAAAGATCGTGGCCTCTACACTTACAAGATCAAACTAACTCAAGAACTGAACTCTTGATCATTTGAAGCGCTGAAACTTAACTGATTGGTCACTGCAAAAGTTTACATTCCGTGAAAAATCATCTTCGGCAATGAAATTCATTTATTGCTCCATGGCTTTGGATACCCACATGGGCTTCAACAGACTCCATTGCATCCACAAAAAGGGGCCATGTGGTGTGGATTTCATGCCGGAGGTGTGATTGCACCATATTTTTTCGTCGATCAAAATGATATCCATGTTATGGTCAATAGAGTTCGATATGTTCTTATATATGATATGTTGATATGTTCTTATTGAAGAACCCTTTAGTATGCAGCTTGCTACCGCCTCACCTCAATTTGAAATTGTCGACGGAAAATTTAATGAAAATTCTTGGCGCAAAGCACTATTAAAACTAACCTAACCTATTTGTTATCGTCTGATTTTTTTCAACTGCTGCTTATATACTTGCTATGCTTACATACGCTTTGTGCATTATCCTTTATACATATCCTTTGTGCTTTCAGGTAAGCGTCATCTTCAGCTACATCGGCGTCAGCATTGTGCTCTTCTTCGTTTCACGTTTCTCGGCCATGGAATGGCGCATTGTGCAGCAGCCACATTCGCATACGCAGCAGCAGCAGTTGCAGCAGTTGCAGCATCATGCAGCGTCAGGTAAGTGCCTTCGTTGCCCTGACAGTATATGCTGTTTCTACTATACGTATCTATGTGCTAGTTTGCAGTCTATATTCATGTACAGAGCACTGCAGCTCATTGAAATAGGCAAAAGGATATTCGTACCTTAGTGCGCTGTGCTGCATTTAGTTTTCTTGCTGGCGACGACAGCTCTCAATGCTATTTCTGTTGTGCATTTTTATGACATTATACGGTCTAGCTGCTGCCGGGACTGGCTGTCCCTGTTTTTTCATGTTTTTTCTTCACCGAGTTCAGCGCACTACATTGCACCGTAGCGAAACGAGTCAGTCGAGTCGTGTTCTGTCCTTTCAAGTGTGCCGCATTAAAGTTGCATGCAAAATCACTTGCACTACATAAATAAATATGTTGTAACGAGCTTAAGTTGAATTTCGGTACTGCTGCAAATGGTAATAGTTGACGTGCAATGAACTCCGTACTCGAAAATGAGCCAGGATGTGAATGCGACTTCCGGCAGGAAGATTGCAGCAGCTAACGAACTCAGGGAAACACTACAGAAAATGGTTTATTTCAAAAGTTTCAGTAGTTTCTGAAAATAAGTAGGAATTGTATAAATATTGTTGCTTGATTTCGGAATGTACCTAACTTGCATTTAAAACGAAAAACAGACATTTCGAATAGGTAAGCTTTTTCACTTCCAGCGTGTATTGGTATTTTGTGTTTGTACTATTTAGAACAGCTAAACTAAGTAATTCCGAATTATATTAATTCGCATAAAGCTCAAATGCGCTTACAATTCACAATTAGTTTCAAAATTGATCCAATGAAGTTCTAAAATTGAATTCGATTTAAGCATTTTTTTACTGCTATCTATTAAACAACAATTTTTAACACTTTTAAGCAAAGTGTTTGGATTTGGAGATGGAGATGGGCACAAAGAGAGCAACCAAAACGTCAATGTATCTTTGCTTTTGGCATGTGCCCAATCGACCAAAACTTCGAAAACAATATCGTTATCGAAAGTTTTTCGGAGAAAACTATCGATAACCACAGTTGCTAAAGAGTTTTTTCGAATAACATTTCGCAGGACTAGTCGCTCACTTTGTGGCAGTTGAACTTTCGTTCTCGATAATTCGATAAAGATAACAATAATGATGTATTTTGAGATAGTATTTTGTGTGTCATTTCCATTTTGTTCCAGGCATCCATTTTGGTGCTCATTTTCTCTGTTTAATAAACATAAATATTATTAACAAAATATAAACATTATTAAATTACATATTTAACTATTTAATTTTAAATTAGCTTTTCATCGAATTACTGGTATGTTGAATATTCCGACGTATAATCTTGAATCCGCTGGCTTTCTTAAGAAAAGACACATGTTTTTTTCGTAGAAAGCGTAAAAATAATTTATTCAAAGTATGGTCCCGCTAGTTATACATTTTTTCGATCTTTCGGGAAATTTATAGATACCACGCCAAAAGAATTCCTTCCCGCAGTTTTATCATTTGTTCAATTGGACAGCGTATTCTTTTGTCCCAAGCGATTTGATCTTGCGTACGATGTTGAAGGTTGGCCGCTATCAACCTACGTTTTCTTGCGTTTAGTATTCTCAAAATATATCCACTTTTCATCGCCAGTCAAAATCCAATGTAAGAACAACTTTCTTTTCTGTTTGGCGAGCGAGATTTCGCATGTGTTAAATTCATGATGCACTCATTTTCCGATCCTTTGAACCTTTTCCTTGGAACGTAGGCGTATGGAAATGGTTGGCAACCAATTACTCGGGTTTTTTGCGACTGTGTATCGTCCACTTCCAAAAGAACTGGTTGATGGTCTTCAACCTTCCAGGGTCGATTTTCACGCTTGTCGCTCAGGTCAAAACTTCCGTCATTGAACCAATCTCTACTCGATTCTATTAAAGCGTTGTCGCCGTAGGCCTCCACAAGCATTCATTGCGATTTGGCAACTGATTTCTTTATACTGAAACCGTAAGCTTTAACATATCTACAACATTTTAGAATTTACAAAAAGCAATCCACAAAAGAAGTGGTTGCGAATTATATTGATTCGAATTTTAGTTTTACTTCTAATTTCAATTTTCATGTTGAGCTGACTGCGGTGATCAGAAATTCGTTTTCATATGACTACTCGAAGAACATTTACAGGCCCATCTCTGGTTTAGACCTAGAAATCGTCCATTGTATTTGATTTAAATTTTTCAAACTGCTACATTCTTTTGAAATAAACCTTGTACAAATATCTGTGAGAATGATGACTATGAGTCATAACCGTATACAAAAATCCAATTGACATCCTGAAAAACATCCTTAATGTAATTTGAGCGGAAAGTAAACAAGAAATTTCGAATGCAGCGCGCGTTCCTTCGTTTGTCCTTTCGTACATTCGTTTCACCGCAGCGCAAATGAAATAAAAATAAATAGAGTAGAAAGAATGTACAAAAAAAAAAAATCTGAAAAAGAAAAATACCACAGAGAAATCATATTGTCGAATTGTGCACTGAAGCAAAGGACTTACAATTTAAAACTTAAAGTGCACAGTCAGGCTGGGAGCCTTCATCAATTAGAAGGAAACAGCGTCGAAAAAACTGAGTGACAGCAATCAGCTATCCAAGGCGCCAATAAGCTTGGGAACGGACTATTGCAAGACGATGATTGAAAGTCATGTTCGTGTGCCAATTGGCAAACAGCTGGCGGGCAAACTAAGTGCAAGGACTACGACGACGACGACGACGACGTATAAAGTGCGCTCAAATGCACGTGACGCCTACGAAACAGTGCTTCATTTGAAATCACAGCATCAACGAGTGCAGTGCAGTGTGCTGCTGCCTGATTGTGTCAGTTTTTTTTTTCCTTGTTATATAACTCATTTTGCTGCTCACCATTTCTTTGCAGATTCGCATGCACATCACGAACAACTTGCCAATCAACAGCCGCCTGGCATTATTGGTGGCGCTGCACCACCACCGCCGCCGCCAACGCCGGGCATGACGAGCGCTGGCAGTTTGCTGGGCGGCACTACGAACGGCTTGGCTGCCGTCAACGAATTTAGCATACTGAACTCCTTCTGGTTCTCGCTGGCTGCTTTCATGCAACAAGGATCTGATCTCTCGCCACGCTCTATCTCAGGACGCATTGTCGGCGCTGTGTGGTGGTTCTTTACGCTCATTCTGATCTCTTCATATACAGCCAATTTGGCAGCATTCTTGACAGTGGAACGTATGGTGTCACCGATTAATTCACCCGAGGATCTGGCTATGCAAACGGAGGTACAGTATGGTACACTGTTGCATGGTTCTACGTGGGATTTCTTTAGGGTGAGTACTGTGAGGCAAATGTGCAGGTGTTGTGCTTATACCGGAAGCGTATCCTAAGTCTGTCTGTCTGTCTGTATGTCTGTCTGGCTATCTGTTTGCTTGCCTATCAGCGTTGATATGTCAATTTGATGTTACACACAGTTACTCACACTTTAACACTGACACGTGCAGTCATCTGAGCTGCCTGCGGTGCCATGCAAATATCATTAAAGTCGACGCCTCAACCAGACCTGACCAGACCAAACCTATTCACATTCACATTACTCCAACAATGGCAACACGGCCATATTCTCATCCTTATGCCTGCTGTATACTTTGACATTTTGAGTGAAATGCGGTGCAATAATTGTTGGCAGTCGGCGTTCTTTTTTTGTACACATTAAACGTTTCCATGTAGGCCGCTAGCAGCAGCAACAGCAACAACAACAAAACATGAACTACGTACAATAGCAACAGGATTTGCCGACCTGATTGTAGGCATCGATCCAGCCAACAGGCTATGACTATGTGCCATATGTTTGGTTGTCTGTCTGCCTGTCTGTCTGTCTGTCTGTCTGTCTGTCTGTCTGTCTGTCGGTCTCTCTGTCACTCTGTCTGTTTGTCGTTATGTTTGCCCACTTCCAGCTGTCAGTCGTAGCAGCAGTTGAAGTCATTTGTGTCTATGTATTTGTGTGTATCTGTGTTTTATGCTGCTTGCTGCTCAGGTGTTTGTGCGTGATATGTGTCAATGATTGCAGCAGTCGTCATCATCGTTGTCGATACAGTCGTCGACATCCTTTGCTGTTGTTGCTGTTGTTGTTGCAGTTACTGCTTTTAAAATCGCATCGATTCCGTTGAATCATCAAAGTTATCCTTGTTCCTTTTTTTTTATTTTGTTTTTTTTTTGTCTGCTACACTGACTGTTTTGTTGTCGTTTTGTCGAGCAATGTGTTAACAATTCTAGTCACATGTTGTGCAAATTAAATTTTATGTTAAACCATGGTGGTGGCGCATTGTTTGAGCTGAGCTTTTGTCTGATTCTGCCTGCAGATAAATTCGTGCTAATGTTGCACATAATGTCTTTTTCGATATGTGATATGGCAAAACGATTGCATAAAAATGGCGCATATATATAAATAAATATTTATATGTTTATCTACTAAGTACAAAGCTATTAATTTCAAATTAAGGCCGTGACACCCTACCATTTTGAAATGAAAGTATAGTATAAGCATGGAAATCAATGTGCATACAGACATAGTCAACCTGCTAGAAAATCACGCTGTTCTTCTGAAACTTGAAGCTGTTTGAGGTTTGAGTTGCATCTTCATGAATTGAGAAGCCATTTTGACTACGCGTTTCTTCGTAATGCGTGAATTCAAAAGAAATGAGTATCAATTCCACAGTTTTTATGACTAAATTTATTTATTTAGCATGCTTTTAGGCACTGCACAGTGGTTTAGAACTATAAAAAAGGTGGCCAATAATCAAAAATGTTTAATTAAACTAATAGAGGTTTGCAAAAATGCAATTTGTTAAATAATTCTACTACGAAAAGTGTCCTTCTACCAAAAAGTTGTTTTAAGACTGCATAAACGTAGAAACTGTAATCAAATTATGTGCAATTCTTTGCATAATTTGCCACTTAAGTGCTGGTAAAACACAACTTGCTACGAAAAGTGCTTTAAATGATTTGTGTATTTTTTTTAGATGTCCATTCATATTGTCTTAACTCACATTGGTTTGATTTTAGAATAGGCTGAGCCTTGTGTTACACATACGCAGCTTTTTGTATTAACAGTATAAATTACACATTTCATCCTTGTGTTTCAACAATTTCACATATTACATGGTTATGTTATTGTTTACCTATAAACACACGCAGCTCTTTGCATAAACCAACTATATTTACACAAACAATTCCATATGCTATGTGGTTCTTGCTGTTTTTCTTTATTACTTATGCAAAACAATAACAATTTCGTATGCATTTGAGTGTGCAACTCTATTTGCAACTTTTAGGCACTCCTGTTGTAGCGTATCAGCGTAGCAGGGCATTCTTCACCCTCAAAATTTTTCGAAAAAAAAAGCACAACTGAAGTATATATCCTCAACAATGGAAGCAAAACAGTCTGATGCTCATGAAAAATTTAAAAATGGATTGATACGATAAAATGTTAAGCAAAAAGTAAAGTTGTTTGACCCGCTTATATAGGGATTTGGACCATACTGTAGTCGATAAATACCTTTTAATTAGTATAAAAAGTTTATTATGGATAATCAAAACGAGATAGGATATGAATCCGTTAAATGGATTTAAGAGAGAGTCGCACATTTGTGCGGTTTGCAACATGGGAGAGGTTGAAGATATTCGCCATTTCTTGAGAAGGTGCTCCATTTTAGGAGAGTTTAGAATTTTATATTTCAATCAAGCCAATCTACATGACACCGATATAATAAACGTGCTAAAAGATAGAAATAATCAAAACTGAAAAAAAATTCTAGATACGGAGAACGATGTAGTAGCTCGTGACTTTTAACTTTAGACTAGCTTTTGTTCGATTTCGTCCCACTGTGCTGAGTATACATACATACACATATACTACTTACCATTCCACACCAGATTTTCTTGTATGCGAATTTTGAGCATCACTTTCATGTCGTTCATGAAGCAATTTCAAATTTTTGGTATTTCTTTGCAATTTCTCCGACTCCCGGCAGCGTTCGCAACTCGGACTGCACAACAAGATGTGGGAGTACATGAACTCACGTAAGCACGTCTTTGTGAATACCTACGATGAGGGCATACGGCGTGTGCGCACGTCAAAGGGTAAATATGCGCTGCTCGTCGAATCACCGAAAAATGAATATGTAAATGCGCGTGAACCATGCGATACGATGAAAGTGGGACGCAATCTGGATACGAAGGGCTTTGGCATCGCAACGCCACTTGGATCGGCACTCAAGTGAGTAACAAACAAAAAAAAAAAAACCCAAAATATTAAAGTTCTGGCGGAAATGGTGCGCAAACTGCCGAAATATGGTAGCCATTAAAAGCGGCAGAGTGCGCTGGAATTTCTTTTATTAAAAAAAAATATACATATATATATTTGATGTCCTTTGTGTGTTCATATGTGAAATGTCTGACTATACTGGCTTCGAATTCAACTCTGACTTTGTGTGCTTCTGCTTCTTATGCTACAGAGATCCAATTAATCTTGCCGTGCTGTCGCTGAAGGAGAATGGTGAACTGATAAAGCTGCGCAATAAATGGTGGTATGATAAAACCGAATGCAGTCTCGGCAAGGACAATCAGGAGCCATCGCACAATGAGCTCTCGCTGAGCAATGTCGCTGGCATCTTTTATATACTAATCGGTGGACTGTTGGTCGCTGTTTTCGTGGCCATCATAGAGTTCTGCTTTCGCAGCAAACGACGCGGTGCTGCATGCTCCAATGGCAGCGCTGGAACGGCTGGCGGTGGCGGCTTAAGTAATTCCAAATCAAATGGTTCAATGATGCTGGGCGCGGGTGTGCCGGGCGCTGCGTCCGGTGTATCGACACATCAAAGAAATGCGCTTAACGATGGCATGCATTCGAAGGCGAAATTGACCATTCAAGCGAGTCGTGACTATGACAATGGACGTGTGGGTGTAAGTAAGGGGTGCTTGGCTTGGTGCTTTGCTTTGTAATTGGCATTCTAATTTAATATCGCTTTTTGTTTTGTTTGTTTTTGCTTGCATTTCAGTATCTGAACTGCGCTTCGCTGCAATACTATCCACCTGCGCAGCTTAATGCCGCCGTGCAACCGCCACCGCCCGATGCTGAAGCGTTGCACATGAACGCGCATGCCGGACATGAATCGCGACTCTGACGTACACCGTGTGCACCTACAATACGTCGCATTATGGCGAATAGTCGCCAGGAGACCGAAAAGATGTTGGTGAGCAACCATGAAGCAGCAGTAGCAGCCGCAGCAGCAGCAGCGTCAATGCAACCTGGCAGCCAAACCTCAACGCTGCTCCGGAACGCCAATCCGGATGTCAGCCATGCTGCCTACGTACAGCAGTAGAGCGTCAAGCTAAAAAGCACGCTGATGACTATATTTACGTTGTAGAAGCAAAATGCTGCGGCAGCAAATACTTAGTGGGTAAGTCATTTGTTTGTAAGTGTAGTAATTAGTAATTAGGTATTGTATTTGGAGATTAGGCTAGTTTTAATTAAAAAAAAAGAAAACATTAAATAAGTAGCAGCTCATGAGTACTGATAGTTCATGGTTATAGCCAGTAATGGAACTTCACTTAACTCGTTGAAATACGTTTCGAGTGTTTAATTTTTATTTTTCATATATACATGCGAGTTGTGAAAATATTTGCGTACTTTTAGGTAGCGATTTATAGTTATTAAAACAGCAAACAGTCATGAAATATGCATAAATGAAGAGATATTGGATGTATGAATTAATTCTTAGCGTTTTTATTTTTCGAAAATTTGTTTTCGTTTTCATATTGGTTTATGTGTTCTCTCTATCAAGGGGTCAGCCGGCTTTACCAAAATTCAATGTATTTATTGTCCAAGGTTAGATACCACTTTTTTCCATCTCATCTGAACCACGACTCATCTTTAAAAGTGTTTGAAGAATCAACACATTTTTGCAATCTTCATAAGAAGTGAATCCTTCCTCAGACAACAGTCTTCGATCGAAACAGCTGTTAAACAGTTGGAGCGACGTCTGTAGGTGTAAATTCCACTAAGCCTGAGCTTATATGTTTTTTTTTTTAAAGAAGATACAAGGCACCCAACTTACTCCGTACCTAATTGTATGGAGTACAATTCATATTCAGAGTTAGCGTAAATTTCCTGTACCTAGTACTGAATAGGAAGCTTCTTTGGAATGATAACATAATAGCAAGAGTAAAAAAGCAACAGTAGCGATACTTACGTGGAAAAAAGCAATAGACCAAAGAGGGTGTTTTTCTCCAGCAATTATATACTGGCTATATACTGCCGCAGTGATACCAATTGTCATGTACGGCGTAAAATTATGATGGCCAGCACTTGAAAAGGTCTCAAGCGGAAACAGCTTGAATAAGGTGGAACGAAATTCATTAACAGAAGTGTTAAATACAACATTACATCTCCTTCCACTCGAAGAGAAAATGCAACAATACCGGTCAACAGGCTTAGAGAGTGTGGTTATTGGAAAAACGGGATACACATCAATCCTAAAAAGAGAAAGAGACTGACCCGGAAGTACAGATTTTTATATTCCTATACTGGACATAAATAAGAATTTCGATGTTCGCATCCCATCCCATCACGAAATGGGAAAATCATTGAGGATCTTCACAGACGGTTCAAAACTGCGAAACAGAGTCGCGGATGGGGTATACATTCCAGAAATGGGAATATAAGTCGAACTATACTCAGACAGCCAAGCAGCTACAAAATTGCTGGAATTCTATCTAAATCGGTCAAGAGGACTGAGCAGAAATGTATCCACCTCGTTTGGATGCCAGGGTACAGCAATATTGAGGGTAACTGTATAGCGATAAGCTTGCAAGACTAGGTACAACGACTCATATTCAATAGTATAAGGAGATGATTGGCATACCGCTGTCAACTGGTAAGCTGAAAGTTCAATTCAATACTATTAGAACCGCAAACAATAGATAATCTAGACTTACCACGTGGAGCACTTTAAGGCAGGCGAGGCCTTATTATGATCGAAAAAGAATTCAATTCCTACTTAGTATGAGTAGAACAGATGTAGAAATTTAATAGGAGTGCTAACAGGAAACAGTCTCATAGACCATCGTGCCAAGACTTCTATAGGAGCTGTGATAACTGCAAGAAACTCGAAACTATTCATTACTATCTATGTGACTGCCACGGACTGTCCAAAAGAAGATTCAAGCACCTGGGGTATTACTTCCCAAATGGCATATCTGAAACTTTTAAGCCAATGGTCAAAAATTTAGTGAAGTATCTAAAATCTTCGCAATAGTTGTAAATGCATAGAGTTCGAAGTCTCAAAGGACATTCATGTTATGACAGCGGACCGTGTGAAGCCTAAGTGCTGGGTGGGCGTTTGTAACTCACTCGACCATTCTAATCTAACATAACTTATTGCCATATACCGGGCGTATTTTCTTTAATGTGCGGTGGATCACAACACGCTGTTCACACCAAATAAGCTTGAATGCATGAACATTTGGATTCGCAGTTGATGTTGATGCTTGGCTGAACTTAAGCCATAACTTTTTGCATTTGGGATTGTTGTAGCGAATCCACTTTTCATCGCCAGTCACAATTCAATGCAAAAATCCTTTGCTTTTCTGTGGTTCAAGAAAAAAAAAAAAATCACATTTCCACGTCTTTTGATTTGAATACGTATGATTGCTCTGCATTTGAATCATTCCCATGATTTAGAGCCTTTTTTCTGATTGTGTATAAGTGAACTTCCAATGATTCAACTAATATTTGAAACATTTGACATGAATCTTCAGCGAGCATTGACTTCATTTCTATAGCTTCAAACTTTTTCGAGTCGACTTTCGATATTGAAAGTTTGCTATTCACGCCATCTCTTAGCTAATGCTAGGAACTAATGCAAACACCCAATACAATGGCAATCGCCGTCATATAACTTCAGTTTACGTTCGTTCATTAATAAATATTTTTAATAATTATTCTCTTTTTTTTTTTTAATGTGGCCGCCGCCAAAAGAAAAGTATTTAAGTGCGCGGCAATAAATAAATACAATAATGAAATGTATTAAAATAAATATGCATAAATATTGAAAACTGCAATAAATTACGCAAATACACACACACACACACATACACATATGCACACACAGAGACACAGATACAATCGCATGGCAGCTGACATCATTTAATGTGCCTAAAAGCAGGCAATGACATTATTATGACAAGCATTAATTCAACAAACATTTTCAATAGCAAATAATTGCTATGGAAATTCGGCACAAACTATAAAATATTTGTCAGCTGTTTCTCGCTCTCTCTCTCTCTCTCTCTCTCTGACACACTCTCACACACTCACTCTCTCTGCATATATAAATACAAATAAAATCCATTAAAATATAAAAGAAAAATCAAATAATATATACTTATACTCGTACATAGAACTGTTAACAAAATGCAACTACAGCGCCTGAATGTATGCAATGCAAAATTGCAACGCATGAAATGCATTAAATGAAATATTTCTCAATGCAATTAATTGCAGCAAAAACGACTGATTAATATCTTCTTCTTTTTTTCGATTGTTTTTTTTTTTTTTTTTAATAAATATTGTATAAATACATATAAAAATATATTATTAACAATAATAATAATAATAATAATAATAATAATAATATGAATGATAACTATAGAACAAATGAGCCTTTAATGAGAAAAAATTTTCATAAAGCGTTGTTCACAAAAAAAAGATATAAAAAAACTAAAAAAAAGAAAAACCGAAAATAAAAAAAAAACTTATTATAAATTAAACTCATAACAATTTTAATTATAGTGAAAATTGTAGTTTTAAATAAACATATATATACATACATATACTTAGTATAGTATTAAAATTTATAGTACCTAAAAAAAAAAAGATATTAAATTATGAGTGTAGTTCAATAAGTTTTTAGAAGTTATATTAAGTATTTCTTCAGAGCACCCAACTCGCCAATTTTACTGTTTTATGTTCATGCTTAGTTTTTATAGTAGGCCTTGATCTGTATCCAAAATTGCTTTCTACAAACTACATTACAAAGTGCGCTAAGAAAATATGACAAAACAAGGCAAGTCGATTCAGAATTTCTATTCTGAACTTTCTGAAGTTTGTCTAAAAATTTGAACTCAACTTCGAACTTCAGGGTATTCCAACTTTGAATTACCTTGTCAGTTTTCAGTCGATTACCGACCAATGCGCAAGATTTACGAGTATTTAGAAACAAAGTATTTGTCGCACAACTTGAACGGATGTACATAACAACCTAATACGGCTTTACGCCAACATTGTAGCAAACTGTGGCTAAAAAAAACCTAAGCCTGACGTGAATCATTTAAAGTGTGCCTTCCATCCATCACAGATTACTCTAATCCCGCTACTATATTTCAGCAGAAATACAATGCTTCAATATGAACTAGGTAGGAGTGGAATAACTTACTGCACTACAAAGAAAACTTCATCAATGTTTTTTATATTTATTATTGTTGATTCTAAGATTGATGCGCGATACAGAGGAAACATATTCTATCCAAAGTGACGATCAGAAAAATAAAGTTTTCTAACCACCTCAAGAAGGTACTCTCTATTTAAAACAAAATACTTGCAAGTTGCGTGCCAAATCAAAAAGGACTTTTGGAATAGATCATTTGCTGGTAGCGCGGCCTATGCGTGATTTGCGTGATATGCGTTGGGAACTTCCAGTCAAAAACATGACATTTAAAAGCGGAGTTCTTACTGTTGGCCTTTAGGAGTTCTTCCACGTGGATGGCTTCCATGTTAACAAAGCGAATTCCGTTCATCAGTAATGAGTTTCCTCGACAACCGAATCAGAATGTGATTAATATGTAATTTGGCGTCAGGAAATCAGTAACAAGTGTACATATTGTACATATATCGTTGAAATGAATATATCACTTTGGTACTCACCGGAACAAATAGTGCATTTAATTTTCGACTCATTTTTTGTCAATTCCTGCATATCTCGCAAATAGATAATAGAGCAACAGAAAATTTTAAAATTGTCGTTGTAGTAAGACTCTTTAAGTGATTTTATCATTGTTGAAAAAAGCCACAGACTATTTTGCAGTGAACTTTACAGAAGTAGTTATTGGGAACTTGAATAAAAATCATTTTTTAGTAACGTAAGCAATTAGTAAGAGTAAGTCATTCGAAATTTTCCCACCTACTATTTTGCTTATTTCTAGCAGCATATGAAATTCAGGTTTGATAAGCAACACTTCCTTCGAGGCTTTCCAAGCATCAATCGAATCATGAGTCATCGATGGCAACAAGTGGCAATCGAAAGGAACAATGCGAGTGAGAAAGGACTTTCCGTTTGAACGTAGCTAAGTAGGTTGTAACAATTGTAGTCGGTAGCAACATATCAAATTTTCTTCAATGTTTTGAAACACTTGAAAGCTTGAAAGCTGTTAGGTCATGCATTTCTAATGGATTCTACATATAAATCATTTTTTCTCTTGTTGGTTGTCTCTTGTTGAAACGTCCAAGCTTCGGCGGAATGATATCATATCGCGTGGAATAGTGGTAGTGGGCTAATCCCTTTACAAATAAATAATATCGCTAGATAACGTTCACTACGTTTTCTTTTAGCCAATAGATGGCGTTACCTCATGTCAAAAGACATTGACCGTTAGAGTGCTCATATTCAAACTTTCTAATTACTTATTGATCTGCCCTCATTGTATTGCATTTTATTTGGCATATTAAATCATTTATTTAACTTAATTCAATTAAAACATGATGTCGTCCATACACATTTTTTCTCTATCAAATGTAATTAATGCTGATTTTATTGCTTTATTTTGACATTGTGAAATATTTGAATGTATAGTTTCATTTTTCTTTCTTTCGTTTTTTTTTTTCTATATCGAGTTAATTGATTTTTATGCATTCGACAGCTTTAGTGATGTCATCTAATTGTTATGTAATACTATGACTAACTAACATTATATATAAAAGTAACTACATTGATGTAAATAAAAAGTAATTATAATTGAATAAATGATTAATTAAATAAATAATTTATTAGTTGTTAATTTAAGTGACTAGAAATTTTGTGTATAAAATAGTTTAAATGATTAAATAACAACAACAACAACAACAGTCGCATACTTCCGATTTGCAAAAAGCCAGAAATATAAGTGTAATTATAAGTGTAATACATAAGTGCTAAATTACTGCGCAGATTCTACAGAGGGGCGCTCAAGTGTATATAGAAAAGATTAAATAAAAATAAATTATTTAGAAATGAAATAAAAGCCTATTTTATAAGTAACATTTAAGCAATTTATTGGTGTACTATATATAAATATAAATATTTATAAATAGCATATTACATAATTTAATTCGAAATACAATTAATTCATATCAAAAAACAAAGAATTATACGAAATATTTAAAAGAAATTTTCAAATGAATTTGATTTTTCTAAAATGCATTCGAATACATTTTAAATTTTTTTTATGTTTATTTAATGTTTTACTAAAAACTTAATCAACCACAACAGCAAAAACAAATACAACAACAACAACAACAAATAGTGCAGGTAATATTTGCATTTATTTTTCGATTAGTTTCGCCAATACTCAATACTTCAATTTCTCAAATGAATTATTTTAGAAAGAAATAGAATTGATTTAAACTAAATAGTAAATCTCTAAAAATTTCGTTTGAAATTGAGAAGGCAAAAATCAAAAAAAAAAAAAATGATAGAATGATAAAAACATGAAAAAACATGGATTGAAACCAAATCAAATAGTAAATAAGAAATGCAATTAATTCTCTAAATGGAAAACCTAATCAAAGCAAATAACAAAAACAATAACAAATAAATCAAAATTACAATAAAATGAATAATAACAAGAAAAAATGTTAACTTCGGTTGAACCGAAACTCTAATACCATTCACACGAAATTTTAAATAGCATTGTAAAACAGAAAAGTGGGTGTTTAAATAGGGGCTACCCAAAAAAGTGGGCGGTACACGCCCACTAGTAGATGTGTATGAAGCGATGTAGTAGATGTGTAAGACGCCACCATATCGAATTTCAAGTTAATATTTACGTTTTCCATACAAGTGCATAAAAGTGAGCTGTGGGTTTACATGGGACCACCTCAAAAAGTGAGCGGGACACGCCGATTTCTATATATGTATATGAAGCGTTTTTCCTCTAAAATCCACCAAATCAAATTTCAAGCTAATATTGATTTAAATGAAGAATTTTTTCATAAAAAACACATAGTTGCAAGGTGGGTTTGTATGGGGGCTACCCCCAGAAGTGGGCGGACCACTGCCATTAGTCTATGTATGTTAAGCGACTGTCTATAAAAAGACACCTTGTTGCAATTCAACCTAATACTGACTTTAATGAAGAAGTTTTCATACAAAAAGTAAAAAGTGGGCAGTAGGTTTGTACGGAGGCTACCCCAAAACAGTAGGCGGGTCCCAACCATTAATGTATTGTTCATGGTATCTGTCCACTAGAAGTTACAATATCGATTATTAAGTTGATATTGACTAGAATAAAAAAAAGTTTTTCTTACAAAAAGTCAAAATTGGGCGGTGGGTTTGTATGGTGGCTACCCCAAAAACTGGGCGTGGCGGGTCAATCTTGACACTATTAAACTGGAATAAAAAGAAGGTATACGTGCATAACAGTTGGTCCCCAAAAAATGCGCAACAACATCCAGACAGACAGACAGACAGACATGGCTAGATCGACTAGTCTCGTCGAGCTGTTCAAGAATATAAATACTTTATGGGGTCTACGATGCCTCCTTTAATGCGTTACAAACTTTCAGACAAACTGATAATACCACTTCACACTATGTGTGAATGGTATAAAACGGAAAAAACTTCAAATAGAATACAATTTTATAATCAAATAAGAATGCTAGATTCGAGATAACCGGCTATAATAAATATCTACACATATCCTGCACAGTTTTATTTATTGAAAACAATTTGTAGCATTGGTATTTAAAAACTTTATTTTAATTTTTATATTTCTAAATATTTTTACTTACAATTTTAAGTTACAGTAAAGGGTATTCATGAATAGTTGATACCTGATGCAATCGCTTGGGCTGATTTGGACAACCTTTGACTGCACAAATCTCCTTGTCTAGATCGGTCCCGGGGCGTAAACTCAGTCGTCCTTGAGAATGTAAATCATCCACACGCTGAAGAACGAATATCAGCCGTGAAATTCTATACCATGCACTATATATATACCATTAATAGTAAGGAGGTTAGGATGGAACTTGATGTATTTGTTGGAGGTCTGCGTATTCCGACAGTTCAGTATTTTTTCGATTTTTTTAGATTTTCGGCTCATGCCACGAAAGTTACCAATAAGCTTAAGTCGAGAAATAAAGTGCTGAAGTCGGTTGCTGGGTCTTCCTGGACAAAGAGACAATAATAACAACTTATAAAGCAATTAAACCATCTGTCCTTAATAATGCTTCCCCTGTCCTGCAATACCTGCAACGAGCCCAAAATAGTTGGTTGTCTACAAATGACCTATGAAGACCACCTACATGGAGAAGCTATGATGCTACCTGTTAACCAGCATAATGAGCATACTCATAATGAGTAGTTCCTGTTAGCTGCGTACAGGAGCAGTAATCCAAACCATAGCACTCTTCCCAGAAAAGCACACAAATAGAATAAGGAATGACATTAGAAGCTATAAAGCTAGTATTGCTCGGTTTGGACCACAGGGTCGAATAGAGGAGTATATTTATACTTCAGGTAGGGCTCAATTGCATAAAATTGCAATTAAACTACCACCTGAAGACGAGAGCGAGAAACGTCTCCATCGTAACACCAGGAGCAACAACAACAATGAATAGTTGATTAAAAATGAGAAATTCAAAGTAATCACACAGCTCTATGCTTAAAAAAATAAGTTCTCTCATTAGTTGCTTTTGTTCCGATTCCATTGTTCCGCACTAATAAATACCAAAATGTTTGTCGTTTTGAATACAAATTCTTAGTGTTTCAAAACACTCTATACATAATTTTTCAGAGGAAATTTGTAAACAAAAGTAGAGGTCCATGAGTATTTTTCACAAGTAGGGATGCACCAAGACGAGCCAAATCCAAAAACAAAAAACTTGTTCGCAAACGAAGCACTTCGAAGCTATTTTTTGAGGTTTTGAGCTACTTGATTTCTGTATATAATGCACAGTTTAAAATTGCTTTTCTCTTTAAGATAAAAATAGAGCTATATCTGCGAGACTAGTGTGATAATCGGAATAAATTTCTTAATGACAAATATTGCAGTACGAAAGTGATGATTCTCGAGATTGGAGAAGATACATTTATGACAAGTAGAAAAGTAGAATTTATTACAAGGGTTGCCTTGTAATATATTGAGCACCTTGGCAAACCTAAGTGTTGCTGATGTATTCATTGGAAACTTTCACATTTTTTAGCATAAATGTACGCACAACGATTTGGTGTACGAGAACTATTTGTGTTGATTACAGTGACTTGAAAACTTCATATTGTCCAAAAATGGAATTAACTCGAATTACTACGACTTTTGACGTGAATAATCTGAATAAAAGTGCATGTATCAACCTACTTCAATTTTCGATGATGAATCGTCATCCAAAACTATTGTTTATGACTGGCATGCTCAATTCAAACGTGGTCACCGTTCACTGACAGACGAATCTAGAGAATGTAATGCAAAAACAGCTGTTTTTCGACATCAATGCTGTGCGTGAATGGATAAAAAAAGTCCATCATCAAACATACCGTGAGATTGATGCATGGTCGGGCATTGGTGGACTTAGTAACAGGTGACGAATCATGGATCTCTGCATATGAGCCATGATTCGTCACCTAAGTTACAAATCGAGCCAAATCCAACAAAAGTTCTTCGTAGGCGAAATACTTCGACGCAAGAGGTCGCCTGTTTTTTTCGAAAAACTTCTCATGACACAATGGATGGTTACTTCTAAATGTTACGTAACCATTTTTTCCCAATAGTTTTCGAAGAATCAAAGGCAGGTTGACAGACAGACAGACAAATAGATGTCTTATAGTAAATGTGTTTTTGAAGTTGACGAACATAATTTATCCATTCACATAAACAGAATATTGGTATAGCCACGTGCAGGATAAAAAGTGATGAAATTAACAAAAAAAAAAAAAAAACAAACAAATGAAAATCAAATCGAAAAAAAAATGTGCTACGCATTTAAGTAAATATTTATATGTATAAATAAATGTATTGTAGTATAATAAATCAAATAAAAAACAGATAAATCAATAAAATTAAACACTATTCAATACACGCACACAGCCAGAGATACACAGAAATGCATATGCAAATAGAAATGTATGTACGAGGGCTGAAAGACAAAAAAAGTTTCTCTTAATTTTCTGATTTATTAGACTTAAATAAATGATTTGGCAAAGTTTTAGTTTTCTAGCTTAATCCATTCATTAAATATCGTCAGTTACTTTTCAGAAAAATTGGGCCGTTAAGGAAGTATATTTTGAGGTATGGTACTAGGAGGAATTTCGCATAATAAGGAGTTTGAAAAAGGTATTCGAGTCTTGCAAACGCGACTTCGTTTTTTATCTCCCGAAATTATTTAATGACTGTTGTTATTTTATCTTCTTAAAGTTATGAGCTCTCGTACTACTTTATGGTATTTAATACTATTTTCTTTTAAACTGAGCATGAGAAGAGCTGCATAGAATTCAGAAGCTCAGTTGCTATTTCCATCTGGCCTTCAGTATTTCCTCCAATGACGATATATTGCAGTAAATCAATCTCAATTTCCTCAACGTTTTATCGTAATTTCTTTCAAACTAGAAGCTCAGCTCAACACTCATCTTCAAAAGAATCTTCATAATCAAATTCCAAAGTTTTATATACGCTTCAGTGGCCCTTAGAGTGGTTTATTCATATCTGCAGAATCACTTTTTGTTTTAACTACCTCCGTTGTAAAAAGTTGAAGTTTACGGGTGCAGTATTTTTCACGTGAGTTCAGCTAAGTTTTCCTTTTTATACTCTACCCTGGAAGGCCAAGGGTAAAGAAATACCAAATAAATATGTTTAACAGGCAGAAAAAGTCGTGGCAGAATTGAGTAAGTATAAATATATTATTGATCAGTATCAAAACAGTTGATACAGCTATATCCTTCCGTCCGTTCGTATGTTTGTCCGTCCGGCTGTCCGTCCGGCTGTCCGTCCGTCTGGCCGTCCTTCCTTCCAAACTTGACTGTTTAAATTTAAAAAAAAAAGTTCTAAATCTTCTTGAACACCGCGAATATGAAATCAACTCTCTACATAATTTTATACTCTCATTCCAAAGAGTATAATAAGTATAATAAGTAGAAATTAGAAAAGAAATGACAGTAGTTATATTCCACAATAAATCACTTTAACATACTTGGTTTTAGATCTAAAACTATATTTCGCGAAATATACAGTTACAAAACTTTAAAGTATTTATTTTACACCTAAATATTGAAAAACTTCTCGAATTAAAAAAAGAATTGGTCTAATTTAGGTATTTATCAAACATTGATTGTGCAATCCTCGTATGCGTTTTTTCATTGTTGCATGGGCTTTCAACTTTTACTATTTTTAAGCGTAAACAAATATTGTATCTGTAACAGACATTTGTTTATTTGCATTACAAATACAATATTATTTTTAATTTTTATACAAAAATTGGAGACAAACAAATATAATGTTTATAACCGAAGCAAGGAAGGTCGCATTAAAAAACAAAACAACCAAAAAACCAAAAAAAATGAAATGAAATGCAAATAAAATCTATAAGTGTAGTTAAATATTTTATATATTTAATTTATATATTTAGATAAAAATTACGCTTTTGTGTTTGTATGGAAACAGCATTAAGCGATAAGCATAAATGAAAATAGAATCATATTTAATAATGATATTAATTAAAATTAAGTAAACATATTGTTACCATATGCATTTAAAATCAATGACAAAAACAAATTATAAATCAAAAATAAACAAATAAAAATCAAAAATCGAAGAACAAAAAACAAAATGCGAAAATAAATATTGTAAAAAAAAAACCAAAAATATTTTAAAGCCAAATAAAGAAAATAAAAAAAAAAATCGACTTTTTGTATATATTTCAACTTTCATACTTAATTTAAAGCAAACTTTACAAATACAATTTAATTTGCTAAGTTGGGTGTTTATTTTTAGAGGCTTCATTATACGACAGCAACTAAACTGTCATAAATTGGTCAGATCTGGCAATGCTATTGACAGTTGGTTTGCTATTTTATCATGCAAGACCAATGCCAGCCACTGCACCCTGTCTCGTTAGTTAAGTATGCGTACCCTGTTGTTTAGAGTGGGACGGTGTGTAAGCAGCGCACCCTGTCGTTTAATCTTAGTACGCGACGGTGCATAGGTACTGCACCCTGTCCCACTACTTAAGTATGCGTACCCTGTTCTTCTGGTATCTTAGAACTGGTCGGTGTATACACACCGAAAACTGGTAATTCTAGGCATAATGGCCAACCACCCATTCGAGAAACTAGAAATTCAACTTGCCACTCACGTTCTCGCACTGTGCCGCTAATCCGACGCACACACTAAACATTTTTTATAATATGCATATTATTTTAGCTGTACTAACCCTCCATAAATTAGGTGAGCCATCTAATAAACCCATCGATCATGTGAAATATAATTTGAAATAAAAGTATTAGAAAACTTAATTTAATTTAATTAATTTCTTTGAAGCAACATTTGTCTTAGGTAGCATTCAGCTATAAATTTCTGTCACAATCCTTGGACATCAGTCGAGCGAAACCTCGGCTAAGAAAACTTCGCTATAGTCTCTATCTAGCCAAATTATCGTTCAAATAAAACCAATTTTTAATTTGAAATTATGTAAGTATTTTAACAAATTTTTAGTCAAAGATCTACAGCTCGAAAAAAACCCCCCTAAAGAACTAAAATACACATTTTTTGTGCGTAAATAATATGAAAAACAACCATACACAAATTGAGGGTTAACCGCAACTGCCGCATGTGGCACCACCAACAGACACACACACACAGAACGAGAAACACGCACAGTCGCTTTACAGCAAGATGGCAAGTACATATAATGACGTTGTGGCAACTACATTACACAGTTACAAATACAGATGTGGCAGCGCT
Source organism: Leucophenga montana (assembly GCA_035044765.1). Classification (NCBI taxonomy): domain Eukaryota; kingdom Metazoa; phylum Arthropoda; class Insecta; order Diptera; family Drosophilidae; genus Leucophenga; species Leucophenga montana. The sequence continues at coordinate 856,620 of JAWNNQ010000432.1, forward strand.
GTTGCATTTAAGTTAGTTATCTGAGTATGTGGGAAATTGCAATTGGTGCCGAACTGTATGTACTTGTACGGGCGGGGCAAAAAGTAATCGCCCTATTGGAAAACGCTACAACTTTTGCAAATGGCGCCAAATGTCAATTCGGTTTTGACATTTTTGAAGTAAACAAACGCAGAATACAAATCGACAAGCCATGAATACGTTTACTCCGCAAGAACGCGGAATTCGTCGATTTTTCATCGAAAATTATCATGAGCGATGAGGCTCATTTCCATCTTAGCGGTTACGTGAATCAATAAAAAATAATCGTTTCTGGGGCACCGAAAATCCGTGTATCACCTACGAAGAGCCATCACATCCACTCAAAATTACTGCGTGGTGTGCTGTTTACGCTGGAGGAGTCATCGCGCCATTTTTCTTTGAGATCGCGCTACAGAGCCATGATTACCGAATTTTTTCTTCCTCAATTGGATGAACTGGGACTGGAGAACATGTGGTTCCAAAAGGACGGTGCAACGGCGAACCAAAGTTTTTCATTATAAAAAAAAATTACAGCAAAAGAACATCGGGTGATTACTTTTGCTCCACCCTGTGTGTAGCAGTACCCTACGAATGTAACTCTGACTTCAACTTCAACTGCAACTAATGCTGTTGCACTACTGATGTTCATGTTGTTGTTGTTAACCAAAATCAACAGCAACACAAGAAGAAGAACACAGAACATTGCACTAAATGCGTTTGCGGTTGAATTGTTTCCTTGTTAGAATGAACACCACTGCACCAAAGTAGCAACAACAGCAGCAGCATCAGCAGCAATTGCAACATAATTAGAAACAGAGTTCACAACAGATAGACACACGCACACATACACATACACACGCACACACATATGCTTGGAGACGCAATATCTGCTCTAATGTTACAATTTGTATACAGACGTCAACACAAATACTGCCTCCAAACACGGAAGTCATCATCGTGATTCATGAAGAAACATTCAGCTATAATTAAGAAAAACACAGACATATGTATACGGAGATACCAAATGGCATATGCATATATACATATTTAGATGTGCAATTCCATAATACATTCTTCGAGTTCTTTTTAATTGACCCATATTTTTATTTGATTCTAAATATATTTCATTTATGTAGTTATGAAAACAGCTGCCCTTAGAAGATTTCCTTTAAAGTATCGCTATTGTAATACAATTTTGACACACAACAGATGGAGAAGTTTACCATAAACATTGAAGAACCCCTTTAGCTGCTTGTAGATACACACGTAAGTATGCTCTGATACTAGTACTTTTTTACTCGATACTTAAACGAAGTGACAAGCTTCAGTTGCATCGTGTTCAAGGATCGTTCGTTACAGAAATTGTACATCAAATAATACTATGAGGTAGAAGTTTCGCTTGTCCGATTGTCCCTAGTTGTAATCGAATCTTGCGGAATGCTAGAAAAATCAATTGCCGGAGACATACGCATTCTTTGAATGTTTCTACCGGAGAACTTCCTAAAAGCGCGCTAATCTACTAGCGTGCTACTATAAACAAAACCCGTGCCTGACTTTTTGTCCAAAAAGATGTGCATTCAAATTTATTACGCACAAAAAACATACCGACGTGTATAACTTTGATTACGATCTTGGGTTGAACCATGCCTCTGACTATTTTTCCAGTCTACCTTATTTGTCCCAATGTCCTATACAAGTGTACCAAACCTCAACCATCTGCGTCAAATTGTTGCTGAGATATAAAAAATTTTCTCTTATATAGGGAGCGTGGTACTTCCTAATATATACTACTATGTATGATACATAATGTATCCGAAACCTGCCTGTTTATTTTTGAAAACCAATTTAAAATCCTAGCGCTTGTTTTTAAGATTGGAGGTAACATTCTGACATGAACGGCAGGCGACTTTAATTTATATATGTATAGATACATATATATGGATGCTCTAATTCGACCGCCATTCGCCATTTCTGGGCCGATTTGCAACCGTGAACGAAAAATGGATTCATTGCACAATCACCACAGACCGAGGAACAAGAGACCAAGGATTAGGTGAAATAGTCGATTTTTCCGAACAATCAACGCTAAATATTTTTGCAACCGATTGGTCCGTTTCAACAACTATTTGAAAAGAAACGGCTGTACTTTCTACAGAATAAAATACTCTTGCATCAAGACAATACATGAATTCCTCCATCATTCATCATATTTTCTAAATTTGACCGCAGCGACTAATTCTTGTTTCCAAACCTTAAGAAATTGACTGGCGAACAGAAATTTGCTTCTGATGATGAGGACATCGATGAAACGAATGCCTATTTTGAAGCGTTTGTGGAATCGTACTATTTGGAAAGAAAAAAACGTTGTAAAATAAAACTGAATTGACCCAAAATAGTTCCCTCTTTCCATATTCCGATTCGAATAATAATCGGTGTCGTGTATTCATTAAAATATACCATTTTGTCATATTAGAAGGTTTTTGCGATTTGATTTCATTGGAAACTGGTACTATGAAATTCATAATCTCAATGTGAGGTGAAATTAAAATGCACAGAATGGGAATTTGGTTTTTTCTTATCGTTTTGAAGTGACTGTTCAATCTGCGATCGTATCAATCAAGTGGAAAATTTTACATCATTCGCTTTTTCAATCATTCACTCATTTGGCATTTGGCGCTCTCAAATTGAGCTCTCACAACTCAGCAGAGTTCCTATATGCTTTAGATAAGGAAAAATGACAATTTTCGATTTAAATTTATTTAGTTTAAATAAAACAAAATAGTTGAATGGTAATGGGCGTATGACCTACGAATAATATGAGCAAATATATTCCCTCTTAATTTGTTTGGGATTTTAAATGTGTAAAATGGATAGTCATATAAGCTGTCAGACATTACTTGGAGTTGCCCATATAACTCTGCGACAACTAAACTTTTAGTTAAAATTAACGCTTTAAATGCTGAAAATGTAGCAAATAATATATTATATAGAAATATATAAAAATTAGGACAGATTTGAAGTTGCCCACAATTTTATTAAGTGCTGAAGAGTTCGTTTCAAATTTAACCGAATTAGCGGAGCGCTACAAACCTTAATTTAAGAATAATCTACAATTTTTTTTGGCAAAAAAACTGTGACAAAAACCAAATTGGTTGAGTAAGAAGTAACAACATTAAAAATCATATTGTAGGTCCTCGGTATGCGGTCGAGCCGCAGCCAGTGGTGCTTCAAACTCCTAAAAGAATTTATGCTACACGTGCGCCTTGAAGGCGGCAGGCGTAGTATCCTTGAAACGCTTGAAAACTGAGTGCCTTTGCCTGAAACAAATGAATGCCTAATTGAAGCAAACAATTACTCAACACTGGTAAATATAATATAAGGGCAGAATGTGGCCCTTTGAAAAACTTCGGTGTGAATTCAAGTAGCTGAAATCAATCAAAAAGCTATTGAAAGCAATTGGCATTTAAGCATTTCAACAATTAATGAGTTCAAATGTAAATTTGCTTGTAACAGGTAAGTCAACTCGTAAATTATATTGAAATTTACAATAACAAAAAATCAATAAATGCAGCATTTATAATTGATAAAACAAGGATTTCAACTTCAACATTCGAGCGCATCATTAATTTAATCAATTGATAAACGACGAGCGCAATTAAATTAATGCTGCAAAATGATGAAAAACGTTAAAATAAAAATAAAATAATTTAAAACTGGCAGCTGACAATCAACAGCGTCAACAGCTCCTGCTATAATTCATTAATTTGGCGCATGTTGCAAAGGATATTTGCGAAATTAATTTCATGCCGCTGCATTCAAATTAATAAGAAAAGAGAATCCGCCCGATTCGTATACATAAAAAGTATTTTGCTGCTTAATGTGATTTTTTTTTTTTTTTAAATTCATTATACCCTATACCCAAAGAGTAAAATGGTATATTAAGTATGTGCAAATGTACGTAACAGAAAGAAGACGATGTGGTACTTCTTAAAATTGAAGTTTTATTGTGAAAAATGGTTACAAATTTTTCTTTCAATGTATTGTCCTTCGCTAGCAACTACTTTTTCCAACTTTCTGGCAGCACACAGACTCCGCGTCGGAAGAACGACTCATCCTTACAAGCCATCCAAGAATCCATTCATTTTTTGGTTTTCCATCCATCCATCTGCCTCAAATAGTTACTGAGATATGACAAATTTTATATTTTTCTTATATAGAGAGCATGGCTCCGCCCACAAATTTGGTTTTTCTCTTATAGGAGGGCGTGGTGTGGCCATTTCTTTCCAAATGATATACAGATAGTAACATTCTTCAGATCGATAGTAATATACTATACGATTTTCGTAACGATCGGTCAAATGTTGTGAGAGAGTTATAACGTGTTTGTTTTTGTCTTATATGGGGCGTGGCACTGTTCATCTTCACCAAATGACATAAGCTTATGTGCATCTGGAATAATAGTGAAAGATTTATTTAAATAGATGCAGTGGTACCGGAGATACACTTCATATATGAACAAACTTACAAAATATGCCCTCGCTTAATATTATTATAATAAAATATGCCACATATGTATGTCCAAATCGGACCACTAAAGAATATAGTTCAAATAAAGAGTCTCAGACAAGCTACAGGGTATTCCGGCTGCAGCAAACTTTCTCGTTTTTCTCCTAGTTTCGCATCAATCAGAGTTTTAAATTCTTAATTTGGCTGCTGCTATTGCAGAAATTGTTAATATGCAACTTTGATTACTGCAATCTCTCTCAGTGATAAAGTGCGAGTTCACAACCCAATGATTCCCAAAGGATTATAGCAGTTGCATTATTTGTCTTTGCTATATTGAAGTTAAGTGAACATAGCGAGTTGTGCGCACAAAACTTCAAGTTCTATTCAGAAGCAACAGAAAGTAGCTGAGCTAGCGAAAGTTTTATGTGTATCCTTTTCGTTTTTTTTTTTTTTTTTTTTTTTTATTTATTTGTTAAATTTTCAAAAAGCGATACTATTTGTATAGCAAGTAAAATAAAATCTAATAGACGTTGCAGAGTAGTGAAGTTAGAATGCTGCTGCTGATGCTCCTCCTCAAATGAATGCTGCAAATGTTGCAAAGTTGCACTGCTTATGGCCAAAGCGCTTTACTCGCAAAATGGCATTCGCCGAGAATACAAAACTTTCATTTATCATGAATAATTTATTAATTTCGAAGTTTATGCTTTGCTTTTCGAACGTAAGTAAATAAAAGCGAAGTGTATGATGAGGTTCTTGCAGCAGTAGCAGCAGTAGCAGCAGCAGCAGCAGGGAATTGGCTTAAAGCTGCTTTTTCATATAGAGCACACTTAGTATTTTTTATAAATAATACTGAAAATGAAATTGTTGCGCTCTGTGCGACGAACTTTGTTGTTTTTTAAAAGTTTTAATTAGTCTTTGGTCGCACATATGCACAAACTAGCTGCTTTCTATATATATACGATATATAGCACTTCGATCTTTTAATCAACAAAGTTATTTTATATAGAAACATGCGACATATGCTGCAAAAACAAAAACAAAATGTGTGCAAAAATTTTGTAGTAATTGGCAATGTCAAAGCAACAGCAGCAGACATACGGACGGACAGACAGACAGACAGACAGAGGGATACACTCGTAGATATGCAAACGTCATTCAGACAGTTTGGAGAGAGAGTATGAATTTCAGTATTTTTGAATGAATAAAAGTCAAGTTTGCATGTATATATGCATATGTGTGTATATTTTAGTGCATAGCATGCCTGAATGAGGATAACAACAACAACAGCATCAACAACATTGCGCTGCTATGTTAGATGAGCGGAAACGGAAGCAAACAGGCAGACATGTTTGATTGTCATGAATCGTGGCAGTTGAAAATTTTGTCTACTAACAAACAATGTTAAACTGATGTACTATAACTAACAAACCCACCTCCCCTCTCCCCCCCCCCCAAAAAAAAATGGTGAAATTTGCAAAAATATTTTGTTGTTTGTGCCCCAAAAAGTATGCAACAACAATTATACAGGAAAATAGACACACGGAGTTAGATAGACAAAGATTTGTAAAATCTCCTGCTTTCGCTGTATTTCTAGCTCTCTCTTTCTCATTCTTCTACTCACACACACACGCACACACATATACATACATCAGTGTAAAACGTGCCAGTGCAACACGAAATGTCATTTCCGCTGGCTGTGAGTCGCACGCACACACACAAACAATTACGCATTCACATATAGGCAATTCCATATAATGTTTATATAGTTTATATACATGCATGCTGAATTTATACTAAAGAAGACGTATTCCACTAAGCTGCGCTCTCTCTTTTCAGTTCGTATTTATCTTTTGTCTTACTCTCTCTCATTGGTCATTTCGTTTTTTGTTTCACACTCAAAGCATTTAAGAAAGTCACCATAGCGGAATACGTCAAATTTTAGATAAATTCACCTTGGCTACATGTTTCGATTTATTTTCTTTTAGTCTACTGAGTTCCAGTTTTGACAGCATATTCCTGAAACATTTCCCACGAAATTCAATTGCTATATTCGAATCTTTTCTATCGGATTTTTTCTCACTACCTATTATACTCGTATAAATAATCATTCGATCGGAGGTTTACATACAAAATATTATCATTTTTCGGCACTCATCAGCACACTTGGAGACATATGAACAATTAACGAAAATTTAACTTAATTTTAGCGGAGTACTAATTATACCATGCCCTGGACAGTCGAGGGCTTAATAAGTTTCAGAACCCATAAGGTGCTTGAAAGTCAGCTTGGTACATATAGTCGATTTTACAGGAGTCTTGGCTATAATGCGTTTTCACAGCTGTTTGAGTTTAGTATTCGAATTGCTTTCTTCATATTTCCTTGCCCAGGCGCACATCATTTTTATCCAGACAAACTATAATATAGTTGAGCCGTTGTGTTTGCAGCTATGGTTTTCGATCAATTCGGAAGATCTTTTACTTGATAATCTTGTTTGTATAATAAGCGGTCTGTTGAGTGAACATGAAGTTTTGTTCATATTACCTGAACTGATGTTCAGAAAACTGAAATTCATATGGAAGCATGAAAAAATGAAATTAATCAGAATATGTGTCTATAAATAATTGTAGTAGGCTGTCCTTTTTTTATTATCTATTTAGTTCTTCTATAAGTGACTCTAGACCAACGCGCAACGTGATAAAGATAAAATATAAAATACTAATATAAAATTCACCAAGGACTTTTTGTGTTTATATTAAGCTTCTTATCCCAATATTGATGTTATTGTATCCAAAGTGCTGTTCAGCTACATATACCTGTATGATGGTTGTAGGAGACTAATATCGTCACATATTCTTTTGATCTCGTTTAGTATTTCCAAAAGTAGATATATTAAAGTCATTTGAGCGCAGTAAAATAGATGGAGCTGCAACATATTCTACTCAATTCGTATGGAATTTCTCATATGCACGTATAGATACTTTTTGCTACTAATATTGTATTTAAGCATACATCTGTGTGTGTATGTCTGTCTGTACATACATGCAAGTACAATATATGTCTGTATTAGTGTGCGTGCGCTGCATTTTAGCTTAGCACTTAAATTGTCAGAGCAAATTGTAAATTCATATCAAATTACATGTTCATGTGTGCTGCCATCCGTTCGCCATCTTCTGCTAGAACACTCTTATCTCACGCTTAAAATGGCATCGTGGTTGGTATGTATTATAGTACAATATATACATATATACAAACATGAATGTATCTCATTCGTCTGTCTAACTGTCTGTCTGTCTGTCTGTCTGTCTGTCTGTCTGTCTGTCTGTCTGTCTCTCTGTCATTCGTTTGCTCCTTGCTGCGTTGTTACATTTTAAAATGCTGGCATTTGTTTAATGTTCTTTAATGTGGAATTTAGCTGAAATATGCGTAGATACAATGTAAAACGAGTTGAGCATAAGTAAAAGACAACATGAAAGGCAGGTTAAAGTTATTTGAATGTTTAGTTTTTAATTTGCGCGAATTTTTTTAATGCGGGCACAGAAACTTTTCTCGTGCAGCTCAGCTAACTGACTTGCTATGTTTTAAAACGAGCAGCTCAAAGTAATTTAATGCCTGCAAAATGGCTACAAGGACAATGCAGTGCAAAAAACAGTAAAGCTGTTAGTAGATACTTTAATTTCTGCTACAGTCAAACTCTGTAGCATAGATACAAACACACACACACACACACACACACACACACTCACGCACTCATTAAGCAAGCAAGTGTTGCCTTTCAAGTGCTTGCTTAGTGCTTTGTTGTCTCTAATTGCTTTCTCAAGGCGCCCGCTCGCTTAAGGCTCACTTTCGCTGCTCACAGTGCAACACTTCGACTTCCGCTTCTGCTTCCGCTTGTATTGCCGCCTGCCAAAGTGAAAGTAAATACTTAATTATAACAAAAGTGCATTGCATACAAAACTTTCTGCTGCGAATATTACTTTTCTGTGTCCTTTGCGCACCAAAAATTTCTGTTTGTCCTGTTAGTTTTACATGTTACACTTGGCGATTATTTTGCATGAAACAGCAGGAGCAGCAGGAACATCAGCAGAAGCAAGAGGAGCGCTGCTATAGCAGCACACATTGCGGTTTCAATTTGCATAATTCACATGCAGGCGCTCTATTCTGCGATGTTGCTGCATGGCATAAGCGTTTGGCTTGGTATCCTTTGGCAACTTTGCTGCTGCTGTGGATGCGCGCATTTAATTACGAAAATGGGCATTACATGCGAAAAATTAACGATTTAGTATGACTTGGCATACGTGTGTGTGTGTGTGTGTGTGTGCGTGTGTGTGTGTGTGTGTGTGTGTGTTTGTGTGTGTAATCTGATTTAACTATAGATAAAATCAGCGAAGTTGCTGCGGGTTGGGCTTGGGTTCAGTTCATTGTAAGAAATACTTCAAGGTGTCGCTACCCCTAAGAACTGTAACAGCAACTGTTAACATATACCTAACAGTCTTATGTGAAACATTAACAGTGAGTGGAGTGTGGTGCAGCTGTAATCCATAGCAACATGTTGCTTAAGCTGTACTAAATTTTAACAGTGCTTCTGTTTACACTGCGCTAACATACGTCTACTTTTAACATCTGCTATTGCACAAACAATTTATTGAAGGAAACGTTTAATGAGCGCATAATTCTTCGGCATGAACCTGTATACTCGTAGTGCCCTCAAAGATCTTGTCATTCAACACCTTTGTTATATTTCTATGTTAATATGTGAAGTTGCTAGTCTGTGCCGATTTGGTGCACTATTGCCGACATACGGGCACCAGCCGCACACTTTATTCGATCCAGCCCGATGCACATATGCACAAAATCACTAATGGCATCGAATTCTTAATTAGGATATTATATTTTTTATTTGAATTTTCACGCCATTCGAATTAAAACAATAAAAAAACAGCTGAACCGAAACTCTAATACCATTCATACGAAATTGCAAATCGTCTTTTAAAATATAAACTTGTGGCCCGGGTTTGTGTAGAATCTACCTCAAAAGGTAGGCGGGCCACGTCCATTAGTTCATTTATGTGAAGCGGCTGACCATAATAAGTAACTGTAGCGAATTTCAAGCTTATAGTGATTTAAATAAAGAAGGTGGTTAAAAGCAGGAGAATGCTTTGTATGAGGGCTACGCCAAGAGGTGAGGGGATCACACAAACATCATAAGAAGACACCATGTTCATTTTTAAGTTGATATTGAAATTAAACAGTAGTGTTGGACTCAAAAAACCATTGCAGAACTTCTCTGCCGCATACTGGTTGGTACTGAAATACTTTCACCAAGCCTACGTACGTGAAAAGGGTCACTTCACCACATATGGATTGATATGATATGATAGTGTTTCGAACACCATTCCACAGATTGTCCGTCAATAACTAGAATAATGCTGATATCATCTACACAAAGACGATTAAAAGCGAAAATCAATTTGCACATTTCTACGTCTGATAAAGATGCCTTCCATTATGGTTGGACAAAGCAAATCATCACTTTTACTCGGATATATTGTAGTTTCAGCCAATATGTTAGAATATAATTCAGGCACAGAATCCTATTGATGCTAAAAACTAAACATATTTTAAAATTATTAACATCATACATGCAAGGTCTTTTTTTTTTATTCAATGCTGAGCGTCTACAGAAACAATATAATCTTCTACTCTATTGCTTGCTTTCTTCGCAATATTCCATAAAATGTTCAACAAAACCAAAATTTAAAAGTAATATCTTTGTGCACCAGATCTATATACAAAAGAATCGTTGTCCTGACTGACTGATTCATGCATTCATCTCCCGAAATCTCCAGTGCTAGTGCTAGAAAGCTGTTGAAAATGCTGAGTAAAGCGGAGTTTTAGGAAATTCTACCTTAAAAGGAAAATAAAAAGGAAATCAGTGTTTATCAGAAAGAATTTTTTTTCACCCGATTCTTTTCAAAATTGATCTGCACCCTCTAAATATATTAATTAAACACAAGTTCCGCTGATTTTGAACAATTTTTCCTTCCAAGGGGTGAAAGGTTATGTGGAGCATATTTCTTTTCATACGATCGACTTCAAACTCGGTTTCATTAGACTACACAACAAATTATTTAAAACATATTTCGCCGATTTTGTTAGATACTACACAAAGAACGAAAATCATATACAATGCTTATTTTTTTCATTCGAGTGACTTCAAACTCGATATTTTTATGCAAAATTTTAGCCCGAGCAACACCGGCTGTGATTGCTATTACCTACATATATATGAAACCAATGCCATTCAACTCAATTCAAATTTAATTTGTGCATATCTTGGTTTCGGTTGCGGTTCAGCCGACTGTCAACTGCTGTCTTTCATACTCATGTTCACTCTTTCTTTCTACTTCTATCTATCTCTGTCACTCTTACAGTGCTGCATAATAATTTACGACTACAGGAAAAACTTTGCACTCTGACTATTTCAGCACCTTACCACATCGATAGGAATCTGGCGACTTGAGCAGCAATCGCTATAAGACAGTAAGAAAGTCTTAATTAGTTGAATTCTATGCAATTCAAGCAGCATGCAATCACTTCGAAGACAACAGGACGCAACGTAAAGGACATTCTGTTAGAACTATAGAGCCATAGAACGATAGAACCCAGTGAATGCACAGAATGCAGCACGGTGGAACGCTGTGAAGTGACTTTCTCTCGTTCAACAAACTTCGCTTTTGGCATAACTTTGCTAATCTTTTGTTACAAAAGTTTTGATGAAGATAAAACGAGTGTGCAGCATCTCCTACTGCTCTATAGATGAAAGTAAGAAAAAAAATATGAAGAAAATACTTATAAAAATCAAGAGATACTAGCAGAAAATTTGCAACGATCAGAGTATAAAAGTAGCAAGTGATGGAAGTGCTCAACAAAAAAAAAAAAAAAAAAAACTATGCAAAATTAATATGCAGCAACTTTGGTTTAATGGAAGAAAGAAAAAAAAGAACAGTGTTTGTAGCTAAATTGCATAATTAATAGTTTTTTATTATTTAAAGCATAAAAAAGTAGCTAAATGTAAAGTTTAGAAGCTGAAGTGGCATGAAGTTTTGAAAAATTATTGGATTTAGCGTGGAACAATCGGTAAATCTATATCGAATCTAGAATATAAATTCACCAGTTCCGCGCTGCATTACTGAGAACTGGTGAATTCACTGGCGCTTCGTAGTGTAGCAGGTAGCCAGTTAAAAAGTATAAAAGCACACGAACTATTTTTGGTTGAGCATTGCAATGAGTTGAATGCATGTTAGCTGATGTAGCTAAGATGATGAGACCTTGAACTCATTGGCATTGGCCGTAGTTCAAATACTAGTTTTCTTCACAAAAGAACATTTTTTTTAAACTAACTAAAAGGAACAAAAATAAATTCAAATAAAATTTTATAAAATGTAACTATTGCTAAAACTGAACCTAAACGTGGGCGGTAAGTTTGATTGGTGCTATCCCTAAAAATGGGTGGGTAACGCCGAACAATCGCCAGCATTTCTATTTAATTTTGCCAGTAGTGAAAGAGTATTTAATACAAAATACCAAAACTGGGTGGGAAGTTTGTATGGGGCTACCCTAGAAAATGGAGGATCACACCCATTCATACATATGTGAAGCATTCGTCCATATGAAGCAATCATATTCATTTATAACTTCATATTCATATTCATTTGTAACTTAGTACACGTATTGTATATATAGACTGCTTGGAAAGGAGAACGTATTTAACATTGCATATATATAAATTTATATGATATAAAGTGCGTTCAAAGTGTGGCCAGCATACTGATGAGAACTAAAAACTTCAAATACATATTCATATAGTATTTATTAATCCTTTTACTAGTGAATTAATTAGACCGTCTTAACTAGTGAAGTAACTAGTCCATCAGAACTAGTGATGGTTCTAGTGAATGGTAATACAAAGGGTGGCAATTGAACTTGTAAAATTGTCCATTCAAGCCTGTGTAAAACTGATGCAAATAGTTAAGTGGAGATTGATAATATGCCAGTCTTCGACCGGTTTCATGTTATAAAGGGCATATAACTATAACTTACAAAAACTGTCAATTTGATAGCCGAGTTACATAATTGCAAAACTGTCAACCATCCAGGAAAAGGGTGAAAATGACGCCTACTAGACAGCAACTGTCATTGACACATGATACTAGTGGTATAAGGACAACTGCTACATGGCTTTAGTTGCTGACAGTTGCTGTGCAGCCAGTTTGAAGTTTATTTCATACAAATACAAGCATTTCCAATGCATTGGCTTTTCTCTGCCAATGCATTGTTTGTCTGTAACAACAACCATTTGCACACTCAACCGCGTACTCGACCAAAAAAATAAGAAAAAAAATAAACTAAAAATTGAGGCAATGGTTTGGGATCAATGTAAGCAATACAGCAGCGCACTTAAGAACTTTTTGTTCATTAAACAAGATTTTGCGCAATGTTAGCTGTCTGCAAAACCACATTTTCGATAATTACGCTTGTATTTCATCAAAGTTCTACTTGGCTAAATGTTGAACACGAAAAACTTTTTCGCAGAAATAAACCGCAGAAGACAATGTGAAAAGGACCATAGCCAAGGATGTATTCGTAGCAGCACAAGAAGCTGCAGCAATAAGAACAGTGTGGCCAACCACAAGCTAAAGTATAACCGTGTATACACATACACACACAACACACACACACACACACATACGCACACACATAAGAGCACACCCTTATCAACACAAAATGGCGGTAGATAATAGTCGCTTGAAGTTGAAGTTGATTCGCATTGCATGCTTGTTGAATCATTATATTCAATCAGCAGTGTTTCGATGCGAAGCAAACGGAAAGTTGTTGCGGTCAAAGCGCTATTTGTGCCCCGTCCCCAAAACTCACTCACAATCGCTCTTCATCTATATATGTAGTGTACATGTCTCATATAACTTGAAAATCTGTTTGTCCATGCGGTTCAATTTGCGCCATGATTTAGTGATGATGGCCAAGTTTCTGTTTCTGTTTTTATTTTTTTTTATATTGAAGAGTGATTGATTTTATACGCCCATGCCTCGTGACTTGTCCTTTTTCCCGAGCAACACTGCCACTCTGTCATGTTATACGCTTGTAATATTTTTAATTGACAATTGCGGAAATGCATGCAAGAATAAAATCCGATTTTATATAGATACATTCATACATTGACAGTATGAAACCGCAGAAAAAGACAGAAGCTCCTTTTTTGTATACCCTGTAGCCATAGCGTAAAAGGGTATATTCAATTTGTCCAAATATATGTAACATGCTAAATGAGGCGTGACAGACCCTATAAAAAGTATATATAATCTTGAACGGCATCGAAAGAGTAATCGATACGGATATGCCCGTCCTTCAGTCTGACATTCTGTCTCAATTAAGGGATTTTGGAAACTGTAAGACATAGAGACCTAAATTTTCGCTCTTCAGATAACTTATACTAAACTTATACTGAACATGCCAACCCTACTGTAAGGGTCCTAAGGTGCTTATAAATAAGCTAGAAATGACAAATTTGGCATATCTTACGTCAATCCTTACAAAATATTCTAAACCTGAGCACAAACCATGTTCCTTTTGTCCGATTAGCTTGCTGCCAATACTGTCCAAAATATTTGAAAGAATATTTCTGATGATTAGTGCCACTCCTGCACGAAGGTCCCATGATTCCAGACCACTAGTTCGTGTTTTGAAGATGCCACGGGACCCAAGAGCCATGTCATCGCGTTATACAGCAGATACTGAATACTGTACAATATGATCAGTTGGTCTGGATGTTTGCCAAGCATTTGATCGAGTGTGGCATACTGGAGTTTTGCAAAAGCTTAAATATCTGCCGTCGGCGCATAACTATTTGGTATTAAGGTCCTACCTTAACAACAAGACTTTTTATGTCAGCTGCGAGGATAAGAAATCTGACTTGAAATCGGCAGGACCAGCTTCCACTACTAATGACTTGGTTCATTAGATGGAATATTGAACTGAATGCAGATACATCCTATTGGTAAAATATTATTGTCAAGTTTTGGCTGCAATAGATAAAATATGAATCCATTACAGCACATCAGCGACGAAGCAGTAGATGAAACAGTGTCAGTATTCAACTTTCTGTCCATCTGTCTGCCTTTCATATTTGCGGTTCATCCTTACAGATGCTAGCTGGCAATAGCAGTTCTGCATTTGAATTTCTATTCCTGAGATTCAAAAAGATACTGACTCATCAAATTGCTCTCGTATAACCTATGTTTCATAAAAAGAGCCTTGGACAAGGTACAGCGTACGTCGAAGTCGAGCACACTCAACTGCAGCGTTCTTTCTTGTTTTTTGTTCTTCTACTGAAGCACATACAAATATACTGTATGGCTGTTGATGACGAAGTTGTTGTCCTGTATGTTGAACAGGAGTGTGAGCGCAAACAGTTACACAACGAAGTAGACAGGATATCAGCCAGACTCATTACAAAAGTAGGCCAATGAGCGTTGTAGCAACATAAAGCGGCAGCAGCGTCATCATCCTCATAGTCCTCATCAACGTCAGCGTCAGCGTCGACAGCATTGCATAATACAATTTTATTGCTGCACAAAGTGAAGCAAACTGAGTTGCACTGATTCTGATTCTGGTGCTGCAACTGCGAAACAATGACCAAACCGGATATCGAGAAAATCAGCAGGAAAACGATAAAACCGCAAAACATTTTCAATAATGCAATGGCTGTCTGCCCGTCTGCCCGTCTGCCCGTCTGTCTGTCTGTCTGTCTGTCTGTCTATCAGTATCTGCTACTTTGTATGAGTATATGTCGCTGTCAGTAAGGCGCTGCAGCAGGATATGCGTTGCAATGTGCATAATGAATTGGTAAACGATTCAGCATTTATTCCACTGTTTTTTTAATAATTAATTTTAAAACAATTCGTGCAGTCTTGGTTCATTATCAGAAGAAGTACAGGACTCGAAGATTGCATGGCATAGCGAATGAATGGTATCTGACTGCGTTTGCTGAACGTAAATATGTAGATGCAAGGGTGGCTGAAAGAGTCTGATCTTTTAACAAAAATTCTCCTTTAATTAACAAACGGCTTTCTATAGACTACTGCCAAATTGTCAATAAGCCTCATCATTAAATTTGTGTTTGACAGCAACTGAAAGTAGACATGAAAGCCAGACAGCTGAACAGAAATCTGAAGGATGCAGCTCCCATCGAGTCAAAGAAATACATTATGTCAACTACTGTTTGGTCAGTTGTTGTTAGTACCAAAGTATACATAGGAATTCTTAGACTTGGTCTTTCCAATGCATGCTCAGGCGCCATTTCGAATATTGATCACCCATATACTTAGTATGTTTTCGCAACTTTTCTTTTGCGCCCTGTTGTTCATCGGAATAAGATGACCACCCCAGCTGAAACTATATATGCTGGACTATATCAACCTATAACATTTAGCTCTTACAGGAAGTGGTTCGTATAGATCTGATAATCGTCACCAACAATCCTACGAAGGAACGGGCTCTACTCCTAATTTGCTTGCTATTAAAAATAATCATATAAAGAGTAATAATATGAGAAGCCACAGTTCGAATATTTCTTAACGCTACGTATGTTCTTTCAATCGGAGACCGAACTGAAGATAACATCACCAGAATGCTGTAGGAGTTCTGCACTCAAGCTTCCTTCAGTCGAATTGCTGTGAATAAAGCTCAATATATTGAGCATGGAGATATATTATTATTATTCTCACAGCTATAGCACTTTAAATTAAATACTGCACATTTTCAAGTGGATCTACATACTTTACTTGCAGAGGCGGGCACCACAATACCATGCTGAATCACACTATAAGCTGAACAGCCAGAATTGTAAAGTCCACAACTTTTCCCATCATTTTCTTGCATGAAGTTTACATTTTTCACTCGTTTGACAATGGTTTGCTTCCAGTGTAAATAAAGTTGCTTTCAGTTAATCGTCGTATCTAGGACAATTTTTAGTTTTATGCTTGGGGAGACAATATAAGTTTGTAGCTTTATAGCTTCGAAAGTTTATAAAGGACTACCGGTCTACCCGGAGCGAAGTCTAGGATAACTCGGCTCTTCCAGCGTTTAACAGTTTACTTGAGCCAGTGCCAGTTTGTTAGCCGCGTCCCTGCTCGGGCGCCAATAGTTTGAAATGTTGAAGTTTATAAATATTTTTCCTTTTGAATAGATTCCGAATGTTGTTATTCAGCACGCTTGGTAACATTTTTGATACTATAGCAATGCATAAACTTATTTTCACATGTTATTCAAAAAAAAAAAAAAATAAAAGCAACTACATTCTCTGCAAAATAAAATAAATAAAGTTTTTAGTATTGTTTTTAGAGAGCAATCGAAACTTTGAAGTCATTCTCCACTAAATAAGTTTCCAGACAATTTTCACGCGAATCGATGCAGCAAACAGCTTTGCAACTCATTGGGTTAACAATATTAAATCAAAGATGATTTAAGTTGAAATCGAGTTTGATTTAATATTTTAAAACGATGCGCGTTGATGAATTCAGCAAAGAAATGCTTCAACGATTCGCAACAAAAAAGAAATTGAAGCAAACTTTTTGCCAATCACAAATTCCTGAACACAAATTGATGAAGCTGTAAAACAGCAGCGACAGCTGCACATCAAATTGCCAAAGCTGTCGCGGCAAACAATAAGATACAGATACAAAAAAAGAAAAACAAAAAAACTTTGTACCACAAAAAAATATACAATATAATAAAAAAAGGAGCGCATGATAAGAAGGATAAGCAGAAAGCCGTCATCAAATTTTAAGCAATCTATCACAAGTGAAAGTGACGTCGAAAGTTTGCTTTTAGTTGTTGTGACAGTTTGAGCGTCGCGCGGTGGAGTGAGCGATACCGATTTACATTATTTCGATTATTTCGATGCGCATTTAAAGTTGAAGTGGGTTGAGAGTTTTCATTGCTGTCATTGTTTAACAAAATAGTTTAATACATTTAACCGAGCGAAGACCAATTTGGGGCATAAAATCAGTTACAACTTTGTCACAATTACTTTTTCTTGGCAGAGTTTTATAATTTGTTTGACAAATATTTGCTAGGACGCTGTTGCTGCTGCTGCTGCTGCTGCTGCTGCTGCTGCTGCTGCTGCTGCTGCTGCTGCTGCTGCTGCTGCTGCTGCTGCTGCTGCTGCTCCTGCTTCTTTCGACCACTTCCGTTTCCTCTTTATGTAATGCTAAAAGTTACTAAAAGTAGTAAAACAAGCTAAAAACCGCAGCAATACCTCAATTTGAAATCTAAACCCCGTATGCAAAAGCAAAGCAGATACTTTGCTCGAAAAAAATGCAAATTTAATTAAATTTTGTAGTAAAACTTATTCGAATGGATACATGTGTGACTATATTGAAATTGTTTAACTTGACCGAAAATTTAATGCTTGTGGGTCAATGTAATTAAAAACGCATTAAGCTGTAGCGTATAGAAGATGTGCAAGGCTTAAAGTTGCAGTCAAAATGGCTTTAATTAAAAATTACATATACGCAACTTTAATAATAGCTCTTTGTATACCCTGTACGCACACTATGAAGGAGTACATTAAGTTTCCGTCCGTCCGTCTGTTCGCACGACTGTCCATCCGTCCGACTGAACAAACAGATTTTGGAGATTATAAAAGATAGAGACTCCAAGTTTGTATATTTTTATATTTAGACTTTCCTTTTTCCTCTTCAGATAACAAATAGTAATTCAACATGCCAACTCCAATTTATGGAGTAGCCCCGTGCAAACCAATCCCAATTTTTTTGTAGATTTATGTATGAAATTTTTTTTTTCTGTTAATCATCATATCTACATTGGCGCCTGAGCAGGGATGCGGCTAACAGGCTTTTTAAGGCGAGGGTACATATTACACGTATTTGATTTCAGTGTTTAAAAATTAAATGCTCTGGAAAAGCCGAACTATGTGAACTTTCGATGCTGGTAAACTGGGAGTCCTTTACAAACTTTTGAAGCTGTAAATCCATAAACTTATATAGTCTCAGCAAGTATGAAACTGGAAATAATACTAGATATGGTGATTAACTGTTTTCAATTACGCTAGAAACATCAATTTTGGTAAATCGTACATAAATCCTAATGTTTAATTCACATGTCCAGATCAGATCACTATAAGGTGAAGCAATCATACAAACTTATCCTTCATTTTAAAATTTTTAGATAAGTTTTGTTTGTTATGGGCAGAAGGAGGCGTGGTATAGATACTTGATCAGCATCAAAAACGGAATCTACTTAGCTATGTTCGTTTGTCCGTCCGTCTGGATGTATATGAGCTTTTAAAAACTTAAAAACTATAAACTGGACATTTTAATTATCCTTGACCATACGCAGTAGTGATGCACAGATTCGTGGATCCAGACCTTTCAAAGATTCATTAATGACGTATTCCAAAATAAGCGAACGGATCCGAGTCCACGAATCGAAATCGCCGTATCAGCGGTTCCGGATCTAGACTCACATCCAGATCCAAATACCAATTTTAACTCGAATCCACGAATCTTTACTTGAATCCAGACTCGAGCAGAAGAATGCAATGAAAACAAACACGTTAAGCATGTGTAAGTGTAAAGCAACGAAGGGCACACTAACACTGTTGTGTTTTATGTATGGTGTAGTGATTGCATCTTTCGCGGTTATCTGAAATCTCTATTCGTGTACGTGTGAGCTCATGCATGTGATAATGAGTGAGAGAGAGAGAGAGAGAGAGAGAGAGACGCTACACGTATGGTGGAATGAAATAATATTGAAGTGGCACGTTGTGTTATTGGTGGTGTGTATGTATGTATGCATTTGTTATGCAGATACAGCGTGAATTTATACTCTTCTTCGTTTCTATTTTATAGTTCATCTTACTCTTTTTCATTTGTTGCGGATTAGGGATTTTGTTTTACGCTTAACGCATTTAAGAAAGTCACCACACCAGATAGCTGAAAACAAAACCGAACTAGAGGTGAATAAAGGTACACAATTGTTCACCACAACCGAATCTTAAAAAGCGTCGATTCTCACATCAATAATACGCAGTTGTCTTACATTAAATTTTGTAGATGCTACGCACACAATACCCACAACGTCCTTAATACGGTCATGAGACCCGTACATGCACACTTTCAAGACCAGAGCAAATGAGGAGTGTGAGAGAGACGCTGCACGTATGGTGGAAGCCGGAATAAAATTTGTTTATTATTTTTTTCATTTTGACTTATATTTTTAATTAATTATTTTATTTTAATTTTAATTTAACATTTTTTAAAATTTCAAAGTCAGCATAGAACTACGTTAGCAGAGTGCAGGGTATTTCGTAGGCGTGAGCATACAACTTCTCCATACTTATTTGTTTCTAAATAAAACTCTTTTCTAAAATAAAAATAAAAATTTTAATTAAATTCAACTGCAGATACAATTGTATGTAACTATCATCAATCAATCAATCAATCAATCACTCAATCATTCAATTGCACATTTTTCCAGTCCGTTGACAGTGACGAGTGCTCATAAGATTGTCGAAGTCTGATTGAATTTTTATTGATTTTAACGTTTGTGAATTGCAATAATTGAAAAAATCCGCTGCGAATTGTTGAAATTCAAGTAAAAATATTTGCAAAAATACTCAATAACCAATACGGAAATACGGAAATACAATATCTACAGACGTGTTTGTATTTATACGGCAAATTTCCACAAGTATTTTGCTCACACATTGCAGCTTTTGAATTCCCAAATGATGCACGCTCGAATTATGAAAAATACTCTACGGAGATAAATATGCATATCTTGATATAGTATCAGTAGCCTATCCTGCTTAGTCAGGTTTCTACAATGAAATATAATAATTGCCAAACGTTTTAACTCTATTTTTCCATCTGTTTTCACAGATATGTGCGCTTTGCGATTACCCTTAATAAATATGATTGACTTGGAATCGACTAAATAATCGTTATTATAAGAGAAATCGAGTTATCGGATTACCTAAATAATCGAAATCATAAGAAAAATTCGCGTCTGATTGTCGCGTCCAAAATGGACGCAACTTTTTACCATACCTAACTGCCTATGTCTTTTGTATAGGTTTGGATCCTATATCGATTTTTGGACCTGAACGTGGAAGCGACCGTAGTGGAAACAGACTACTATATAAAAAAAATGTTGATTTTTAGACAAAGTTGCTTCGCAGAATGTCGAATGCTCCATGGTACATGCGAACATCAAACTTAGAAAAGGATCTAAATTTTCCCAAAATTGAGGATGTAATCAGGCCTTGGATTACATGGATCGGCTGAGAAACCATCCGTACCGGTTAGCTAGGTTAGCGATTTGCTTCAGATAATTTTCTTGTAAGGTTTGTTTTTTTTTATTCACATGACAATTAAATCATATCAAAATCAAATAAAAGGGCAAAATTAGTACATTTTTCGCTTCTAAATTTTAGTAGCAGCTTCGCTCGTTACGAAATTTAATATCGACTTTTTCAATAAAATCAATACTAAATGTTTATTATTACGAAAATCGGCTTGGTGACTTGTTTATGAATGTAGATACTTTAAATTTCGTCAATTTATTTAATTTATCTGACAGCTGTATTAGGTAGTTTAAAGAGTCCATGCAATCCGGGAATATGATCAACATTTATACACGTACAACGTATCGTACATAAATTCAAAATGCATTTCGCCAATTTATTGCCTAACACTTTGCAACACTGCAACTCACCCCAAACTGTCTGAAGAACGTCAAGTGTCAATTCATTAAAACGTTAGTCGTATGACATGTCAAATATGCAATATATGACACTCAATGTGTACACATGTGAAGCAAATCAAATACAGATCAAATATGCAGCTAAGCTGAGATACAATTGTATCTGGTTAGAATAGTTAACATGGCATGCTGGCATTGCACAGGATTCTTTGATGACGACGACGACGACGACGACGACGGCGATGCCGCTGTCAATGCTGTTCGGGTATTAAGCAAATATTGCCTGCAATTACTGAATGTATGTCAAAATGTTGAATCCGGAGCACTCGAAATGATCCCAAGGCGACAGCAGTCAATGTCAACAGAAAGCTAAAAGGCACACACAAGAGTGAATTCAATGAAGTACAGAACGCCACAGAATGGCAAGACAGACAGACGGACAACGCCTTAGCTAAATCTCTATATCTTTTCAACTAACGCGCACTGACTATTGCTATCTCTTTCTCTTTATCGCTCTCGCTATCCTTCTGATACTTCTTGTGTATGCGGTATAAATTATGCAACGGCAAGCAGTAATCAAATCAATACCCAATATCGAAAGCAGTAAGTGACGCTCTGACTATGAAAAAGTACTGAGAAAGCATTGAAAATTTCACAACTACTTCACGGTCAAGCGAAATATAAGCATATACTCGTAGTGTGTGAAAGAGATAGAGAGTACGAGTATAGCATCAAGTACACACTCTGTTAGTGATGCCCCAAGGACAGCTTAACTTAATTTAGGTGCGAACACATAAAAAGTATCTATATTGAGCGCTTATCTCTTGAACAGGTGTGAAAAAAATTTATACTAAAAGAGAAAAAAAAAATAAATAGACAAGGACAACAATAGGCAGTGCAAGACAAATTATTTTTCTTTCTTTCTATTTTTGGTTTGAGTAGAAAAGAGATAGAGCGACAGAAATCATTAGTAAGGCAAGCGTAAAAATGCTGATTAACGAGTCCCTTGAGGACAACTCGAGCTAGCGAAAGTATCTCTTAGATAGAAACACACACACACACACACACACACACACACACACACACACACACACACACTGATTTCACACTTGCTTTTGCTACATTTTAAGGTTATTTTCTTGATTGTTTTTATTTTTTTTTTTGTTCGCCGTATTGTTTGACTTTCATTCCAGCTGAGATTAGGAACATTAATTTAAATTATAGAAAATAATCCAAATCGCAAAGCGAAACTTTCAAGGGCACAAAAATTGATGCGAAATTTATGGCTTATTTATTGACGTGTGCTGTTCAAGCTGTCGTTGCGCGCATTTTGCTAATAATATTGATAGCCATATAATTGAGTATATATAGTATTGGGTGTGAAGCGTTTTACGATTGTATATATTAGTAAGAGTACATATAATTATGCGTGCATAAAACACCTACGCACACACGTTTAGTGTGTGTACAGTGTAACTCAATACAGCAGCCTTTTAGGCGTTTATATTGCTCGAATTTGCAGTTTTTGACGTTGGATAATCACAAAAAGGTTGCAAATAATCGAATAATAAAATACAGAGAAAAATACAGCAAAAAGGTAAAAATCTCTATTATAGTTTGGCAGCAACAAAGGTGAATTCAGTTTAGTGCGAAAAGGCGTGCACGGCTTGAGCAGAAAAGACTCTTGGGTAGCATAAATGTGTGTAATGTATAAAAGGAAAGGAAATAAAGAGAATTTGCTTTCAAGAAACCAGTTGCGTGTATAGTTCGTTTATGTTTAGTTTATATTGTCATAGAGATACATACATAGCTAAGAAAATAGTCAATTGCAAAACTAAGTTCAAAGCATATTTGCTGCTGCTAGCATAAATTGAGTTTTTAGCTTTAAAGGCATTCGATTACACTAGTTTACAAAAAAGGAAATATCTCTGTCAAGAAAGTACCGTGAATTGAACATTTAGAAAGCCCGCTTAAAGGGATTGTCAAAATTCTTTTTGTCGCTAAGTTGGCACAACTGTCTTCTATACTGACGCTGAGTTTGAGCGCGAACTGTTGTGTAGTTTGTTTACAGTGCTCAATATTGTCAGTTCATCTCAAGTGTGTGTAGCGATTTTTACAATGGATAAAAATATCGAACAAAGAATTTGTCTCAAATTTTGCATTGCAAATGGAATTTCGTGTGCCGAATCGCTGAATCGCTGAGCGGATCATTGCATTCAAAAGCGGTCGAGATGTGGTGAAAGATCTGCCTCGCTCTGGTCGGCCATCAACGTCTTCAACTGAAGTTAACATTGCTAAAGTTTAGGAAATTGTGACTGAAAATCATCATTTAAGTTTGAGAGATATATCCGCTGAACTTTCTGTGTCTCACGAATCAATTCGTACCTTTTTAAACAAATGTTTGGGCATGAAATGAAACAAAACGAAAGATCTGAATTTTCTTCAAAAATTCAATCGCGTAAAGGCATCATTGTGAACGAATTTCTGGCCAAAATTTCAACATATACCATCGAACAATCATCGTATTCATCTGATTTGACTCCGGCCGAATTTTTTCTCTTTTCAAAATTCAAATTACCACTTCGAGGCACCAGTTTTCAGTCAATAGAAAACATAAAAGAGAATTCGCGGCGAGAACTGAAATTGATTCCAGAAAATTCGTTTAAAAATGTTTTGATGATTGGATTATTCATGGGAAAAAGGATATTATTTCGGAAGGGGCCTACTTTGAAGGCTATACAATAAATTTGAATGAATAGTAAATATTTTGTATTTCATTGACCAATTTCCGGCACTTTTTTGACGGAACAAAACTCGAAAATCACAATAAAAAGATCTTACTACGGATAGATTCATATTCAAATTTCAAATTTTTTTTCTTTTTTTTCGCAGATAGTTTCATTTTTTAGGTTGTCCGATTAGGTTGCCAAAAACGTCAGATTAAAGAAAATAATATTTCCAAACCAATCCTTCTATCATTTGTTTCCAATTGTTTTCGTAGTTTTAGTGTTCTTGGTCAAAATATATGAAAAATTTCAGTCGCGCTCGCACACGTCATTACACAAGATAGATCTGGCACGAGAAAGAAGACAACATTGTGGACTCGGACAACGTTGCATATAGACTCTGGTGAATAAAGAAAACATCATCCTTCAACTATTACACATAAAAGTTGAACTCTTTAAAAAATTCGTCAAGGCGTTAGACAAAAAAGGCCAAGCGTTCACATATTTGAGATACTTTTTCCAAGAATTTCTCTTGCCAAAATCATGGAAGGAATCTTTGACGGTCTACAGATATGAAAAGTACTCAAAGATGCAAATTTTCCCTCATTATTCAATAATTTGACGTTATCTATTTTTGATTTTGATACTGGCATCGCAAATATACATTCTTGCTGTAAACTAGTGTTATTAGAATACCTACATAGTTTATATATTTATACGCTCTAAGTTCATAGAATTCTGTTGCATCAATGCATTCCAAACAGATACATACCTCTCCATAAATTGCTTTCCATTTCACTTGTTCAACTTATACAAAAAAAGAAAAATGAAAGAGCCAACGCAGTTACGTACTGAAGCAAGCTAATGTATTAGCAAATTTTTTTATGACTGGCCATAAAAATCCGTACATGGTTATAAAAATTGACAGCTGACAACGACAACTAAAGCCAGACAAGCTAACAAAATGGCGTATAGAAAATTTTGGACAGATTTAGCTGCCAATAGCAGCAGGCGAGAAAATTTATGTTGACACAATTTAGTTGCACATACGAATTCCAAGTGGATAGAGTGAGATACGAGTATATAAAAAAACATTATTACAAATGAAAACGAAAAATTTTCAAGTGAAACTAAAATAAAATGTTGCAAATAAAATGAAATCGACATTTTTTTTTTTTTTTGTTTCTATTTTATAATTCAATTTTGTATAAAATATAAAATCGATAGTTTGTTCATAACCATGCAGCATGATGTATTATCATCGCCATTTTAGCATTATAGTCTACTACAGACCAGCGCTACGAAAACAATTTTGTCAGTCGTTGGGATTTAACATATTGAACTATTGAGCATATTTTTGCTGCTTATTTGTCAGCCAAAATTATATCTTGGATTGTTACTAGTTAGCTAGTGACTTTGTTTTAACTGAAGGTTTGAAAATTGGATGTTATTTTCAGCAGGTCTTGAACCAAAATTGAAGACCTGAGGCTGAAGTTTGTCAAAATTTCTGCGACATTGTATGGGACGATTTATTGAGTAATTAAAAATTTGGGATATATTTAGATGAATAGTTCATGAACCAACCATAACCCATCTAGGTCTAACCCACATGACAAACAAGTAATTACTTACGTAAGACTTAGGTTCAGAGATAGTATGACATAGTGTACCATCCTAACGGAAAACGGGTACCGCGACATAAACGAATACGTTTTGTACTCTAGCTCAGTTATGGTAAGATTAATTTCTCAAGATCTTTATCTTCTTCATTAAACTGAAAATTTGCTTTGTCAAAGAGTTCCTGAGTGTGTCGGACGTAATAAAATGGTTGTTCATCTGTTCTATCAAAGCCGTACAGGCGCAAAGCAGATGTAGGCTAGTTTCGTTGTCCTCAAGATGAATGGTTGTAGGGTATATGGAACGAGCTAGTTGATTAGCTTGTCGTATACCAATATTTTGTATTCACTGTTGAGTGGAAGAACTTCATTGAAGGATTTTGATTTAGCTCAGATACGTTAACAGTAAGGTTCGCGACACAGCAAGTGATTTGCCGATTCAATCCTGGGCAGCTCATCAGCAATTTATTTTCTTTCGATACCCTTGTGACCAGGAAGCCAGCAGTTCGCTAACTTGTAGACGATTGGAAGTAGTTGGTGAGTATCGTAGCCACCGTGGAGAAAAAAACCAGCCAGTGCTTTGATAGCCGCTTGGCTATTTGAAAACATGGTAATATTGGCTCCCTAAGGATTTGTATTCAAAAGATATCAGACGCAGACTTCAATGGCGGGTACCTCAGATTGAAACACACTGTGTTAGGCACCCATGGCAAAAGAAATACTGGTGTTGTGTTCGAAGACGTTTACACCTGTACCCGTGTGTAAACACGTTCAACGTTTTTTTTTTTTTTTGTTTTAAGATAAAATTAGTTTACGAATTGAGTAACTGGAACGAATACTGTAGGTCGACTAGTGTTCGACTGCAAGATACCCTGTAAGTCGTCTAATGCTCTTTATTTGAACTACGAGTACGGTTATCGTACTACGTCTCTAGCTAAATTAACAACAAAATATTTTACGAAAACTTAAAAGTGCTTGGCAGCTGTTTATGAGTACTATAACTTAAAATGAGGTTGGCAAGTTCATTAAACTAGCGTTCTCGCAGTGTTCGAAATTCGACCTTATGTTTTTAAAGCACTTAAAAATAAAAATATCCATAATACAGGATTGTCTAGAAAACACTTTCGCCTCAACGCTGTACAGCCATAGCCGCATGTTGACGAGCACCTTCGTGTTTTCACACACATACGATCGAACGGATGCCGAAATCAAGGCTGCTTGATGCTAAAGAGAAAGAAAATTTTTAATTAGTTGAATGGTCCTGTATTTTGACTCACTGTCTCCTTTTGGACAGCCCTACTCTAAGTGCCACCCAAAAAGTGAGCGGCAATAAGTGAGCAATACTTATTTGATGCCTTTTCTTTTAAAATTTTACCAACTAAAATACTATCAAAAACACACTCAACAGATGCTCATGCCAACATGTTTGCAAGTGCGCCCACAACAGTTTCGAACATAAAGTCGAGCTGCTCGATCGACATGCTTTACAATGTAAATAGCTATTCTTCCAACTGAACCGAAAGAAACAAAAAAATGTAGCAGCTATAGCAAATTGAGACAGCTGAGACAGAGAGAGAGTATTTGTGATTGGCCAAGGGCGTTACCTGGTTTTTACCTACTTTGGACACAATACTTTAGAAAAAAAATTGCATGCGAAAACGTTGTGTTTAAATTGGTTAAAAAGGGTGTGAAAGGGTGTATTTATAAATAGATACATTTTCGTTTTTAATATCTCTATCGACTCGACTTTTGTTGCATAATTACCAGTATATGCATAAATTTATTTTTTTTTTCCAACTTATGGTATCCTATTTTTTTTTTTTGGTTTCATAGATCATTACGAGTAGAAACAGTGGTTCATAGTGCGGAGTGGGTCGTGAGTTCTTGATACTTAATGAGAACGTTTTCTATCGTGTTGATAAATGTGGTATTTAGTAGTTTAATAAATTTTAGTTCCAAGACGCACTGATTAAATTGTAAACAATTCCAATTTGTGAAGGAGTACTATGAGTATAGTAGCCGCATGAATCGCCAATCCGCTGGTATTATGTATAGTGCTGAACCGATTGTTTGTCACCGTTTTTAATATTTTAGAAATTGTTTGTAGAGCATCTCTCACTTCTTAATTCAATACTTATGCTAATCAATTGATAATCGCAAGCGACTTACTTAAAACTGCTTGACTTGAGCGCTTATGTGGCTTATCTACTGCACTACAAATCCAGCAAAAGAACTCAAAGTGAAATAAATTTACATTAGCAGCAAAACGAAGACATTTTTGTATATAAACTCAAACAGTAGCAGGAGCAAACAAACTGGCTGAGCAACAAAAGTCACTTGCAAGGATTAACACAAGGCTTGACTTGAAAGCAGTCGTCCTATTTGCAAGGAAGCAATAAAAAGTAACGCAGAAAAGTAGCTAAATATATACGCTATACCCGACGATATATATACATATATGAAACAGTGTATATAAACTGGAAGAACGCCTTCAACTGGCAACTGGCGCATTGAGTATTGCAAGTATTATAAGCAGGGCAGCCGTCTCACAGCCGGCATTCAGTAAGCGAAATGCGAAATGGCATAAATTTAAAAACTTTATTGCATAAATTGTCGTATTTTGAAAATCTTATTGCCTTCAACGTTCGTTTGGTTCGTACAGATTCGAGTTGTGGAGCCTTTGCACCTGCCTGCGCTTAAGGATATTTTTTTATTTTTATTGTAGGTTCCTGGCTCAGTTCAGCTCAGTTCAGCTTGACTTGAATTGACTCGTTTCGACTCGAACATGCGAATACTGTATGGTATATGCGTTTCTTGCTGCGCTCAGTGCTCAGCTGAGCCAAAAGCAGTAGAAATCATCATCATTTGCTTGTTTGTGGCTCCAAAGGTATAGCTACGCCTCTCCAGCCGCCGTCTCCACCGACACCGACTCCGATACCAACACTGACACCGACACCATTGGTGTGGCAACATTTGTTGAAATGAGCGTTGCGAGTTCGGTTTTTTATTGCGATAATAATCATAAAACATGCACTTAACAAGCAGCTTGAAATATGAGCAACTTCTGTCACCGACGAACGATGTAGCAGCTCTGCAGCTGCAAGTCCCGACTGCTACGCCTAGAATCCTTATTTTTTCTTTTTGTTTGTTTTCTTTATTTATGCTGATTTATGCCAGTCGAGATGCCATACGATACGATTTTTCTACTCTGGTTTATATGAAGAAATGTGGATTTTCTTGAAATTAACTTGCCGACTTTGCAGGCAGATAATTTATAATTTTATGCGATTTTATTAAGTACCGTTCTACAGTACTTCGACTCCAAGCGCAATCGGTCACTTAAATGATATAAAAACACAGGCACACACACACAGTAAGGAGTAAAATATAGTGCGTTTTTTTAAGAGGTTCCATTTTCCGAAAGGGAATGATATACAGGGATCAGCGCTCGAAGTGTTACCAATTTCATGCTGCTGTAGTTATCAAACGGCTAATGACAGTGCGCTCTTGTTTTGTCAAGCGTAAGTCTGTTATACGAAATCGAATTCAAACGCAACAGTGTTCTTGTTTTGTATTTGGGTGGAAAATCGTAACCAGCCATTGTTAATGAGCTACGTGATTTACGTGTAAACAAAATGTTTCTGTATCGGACCGTTACACGTTACAATGATACTGGTTTTTGGATGTTCCGTGGAGGTGAACATCCAAATGAAATGAGAACATTGTGCTTGAAGTGACAAAATTCGTTCTTGACTTACTTTCGATTCAATGTTCTCGGTTTTTTCACTCTGTGTGGAAACTTGGGCTTCCAGGATGCGCCACATCTGAGCCCACATGGCCGAAACCTTATTTTAACACGAATGGCATAAAACTCTCTTTTAAATAATGCCAATTATCAGTTTGAAATAAAGTATTCTCAGCAGTATTTAAATTCAATTCAAAGTTCTAAACACCTTATATATATTAATATACTTCGAACCAAAAATTTTCATTTGCATGCGTAAACAAATTTGTTAACAAATTTCGCTAATGCCGACATAAAATCATTAGGCATGCGCCCTCAAATAACCGCAACAACAACAAGTGTGAACAGGCTATAAGAGCAACAAAAATCGAGCGCGTTTACTACACAAAATGAAATACTTAAATACTTCGCTTTCATGTTGTGTAATAAATTCAATTGTATATCTTAAATAAGCCTTTTGACCTTCAAATTTGCCGCCCAAATTGCCGCCATTTACTCCGCTCACCTACACTCTGCATTCGTGCCAGCTATAAGGCGGCAGCCACAACCTCTTGGCGCTTATTAAGGTTATGCGGTGTATGTTCTTGTGTATGTATGTGTGTGTTTAAAGTATGTATTTGTTGTTTGTTCCTTTAATGAAATAAACGCGCGACTTTCATCTTAATAAAGTGGAATTATGGCATTAACACTGAAAATTTATTGGCTCCTCTAGCATTACACTATACTACACTACACTACAGTTCAAGGATACAGTGAACTATTGCTTGGCTGTGCCGCTGTTCTTCCTTATTATATTTATAGCTACATCCTTTGCCATATTTATTTATGCTAATTTGAATTCAAGGAAATTTAAATTATTATTGAGTCTTTAAGTTTCAAAGTGTGGTTTAACTTTAGAAACTGCTGTTGGAAAATTTGAAGCAATTAGTTGTCCTAAAACAAATTTTACACATCAACATTGATTAATTTCATATCATGTTTATGGCTTTAGTAAAATTTACTGGCTTTTCTACAAAAATTTAGTTTTCTGTTATTGGTATAGCGTAGTAATTAAAAATAATGTATAGGTATGTGTGACACGTCTTAATGTGTCGTGTATTCACTCACATCAAAATGCATGGAGTACATATTTCGTGTCTCTTTTCACTTATATTCTCTCTCTTTGTGCTAGCGTTGAGCATTTAAAAATAAAGAAAGAAGAAAACAAATAACGTTGTATGCCTTGCAATAATTGTGTATTCGTGTGTTGTATTTTGTTTTGTATTTTGTTGTATTAAAAGTGTTGTGAAATTCAAAAGGAAACATAAATGCGTATTTACCGCAGATTCATTGAACTATTCTCCAAGACGTACTGCAATGATAAAACATAGCAAACATCTTTGCTTGAGAATAGCGCCTTCACTGGCAAAGACTGCGACTTTGATCTTTTCGGTTATTTGACGAAATTTACGTCTTCAAATAAGTACCTTGGAAAGTTTCATATTCATGAATGTATTGTTTGGAATTTTTGGGCTTGCTTCAAAAATCTTCTATTTTTTAAGTTAACTTGTGCCATTTATTTATTTAAACATTGTCCCCGATTTGTGTTTCACTGAAAAATGTCCCCGAATTTGGACCAATGTCTCCGAATTTTTCGAGATAATATGAAATAAATCTTTTCTCATGGTTGAAACAATTGTCCTGTATAAATGTTGGTACAACTAGCGTACATTCTGGCAGATGGTTCGTGCGAAATTACTTGGTAAATAATTAAGTGTTCGGTGTGTTTTGCGTTTTTTTTTTTTTTTTGCGAAGTTTGTCGAAAATAGTTTGTGGTCAATAAATTTCATATGCTGAAGGTTTAAAAATGTTAAAGAAGTTTGGACAATGCCAAATACACAGGCATACGATTTGAACAAGGAGTTAAAATTGATGATTTGCTTCGTTCCCCTTTACCTTTCCAACCATTCACCTCTTCGACTGACCAAAACGTCCAAAACTTGGGCATGAGACGAATTTTAACGAGACTGGTGGTGAAATAGCATCAATTTTTCCAAACATCCTCTTATTGTATGCGACTATTTGACCAAAAACAACTTTTATGTAATTCCGCAAACTCCACATTGATCTGACATGGACTCGTTTGTCTTTTTTCTGCTACCATGACTCAAATAACTACTCCGCGGAAAGTATTTTGACCCGACTGGGTACAAAAAAGAAAATTCGCAGAGGGCTCTGAGAGTTATTCGGAAAATAGGCCTATAAATAGTGCTTAAAAGCTTGAAAGAAGCGTTGAAATATGTGTATTTCATCTAATGGGCCTTACTTTAAGCGAGACAAAATAAACATCACAGAATATTTAAACCGTTTTCGTTTTATAAACAATTTCCTGGTACTTTATGATCAGAAGGTTGCTCCCACAATACGGCAGATGAACACCGTTAGAATGTACCCATTCGTACTTTTATAAAAAAAGGCAAATGAGTAGAGAAAAAATTTGCAATGTGCGGCCAGCATACTGATGAGAGCTTGTAGATGAGTTCAAAACACTTGTGTATAAGGCTACAACATATTTCTATGTAACAAAAAGTTGTTGTTATTATTGCATTTTCGCATTGCAGGATCAGGAAAGTCTGCTATAACAATTTCCCCTTAAATGCCAGTCGTGTTATATTATTGCATGATGTATTATGATATACAAATTGTTGACGCTGAAGTACAAAAACTGCTGATGCTGATTTGGCAAAATCAGAAACATTATAATTTGACCTCCAGTTGATTCACAGTTTCAAACACTTCTAATAAGCTGATCAAGTATTGCAACTATTTCAAACTTGAATATTATTTTTTATATTCTTTTAAGCTCTGCTATTCTACTAATTCCTTTAACACACAATTACTAACTCTTTAAACTATTTTATTTTATTTAATATTAAATCCTTTTGCCATTTATCCTTTCGCTTTTATAGTTCAAAAACTGCGGCATCCAAACTCTTTCATAATTGAAAGGACTTAAGCTCTAAAATCACTTTATATTGTTGCTAATTTTTGAACTTCACTGCTCGCAAAATCTTCTCTGTCCCTCTCATTTTCTCCACTTTATAACTAAACAACTAAGTAAATATTAAATAGTTGAACTAATACAGTTTCGATAGTAGATTATTTTGCGTTACTTTTAAGGTTTATTGCTAAATTTAAAATTTAGTTAAACTTGCGACTTAACAACAACCACACTGCCACTACACAATGTCCTTAATGTCCTCTATGTTGCTGCTTTTATTTTATATCATACATACAAGTATAGTCTAAGCCAAAGAAGTGTTTTATAGTATCTGCTTCACTTGTTTCTATTCTGCTTCGGTTTCAACTTCACCAAGATGCTTTTAGCTAGAAATGCGATACTCTCTCCATAGCTCCCAAACTGCTTTAACCTTAGTGCTCTGGCGTTGTTATTGCAAATTAGTTCTTGTTGTTTTAGTTGCGTGATATACGAGCGTTAAATAATGTCGGACAAGAGCTTTGCGTATATGCTCTTAAAATACTAAGTAGAGACAAGTGCTTCCATTGTTAGGTAATTTGAAACCGAAATAACATCTAAATACATTCGAAAGCAAAAACTGTTCAAAGTTAATGAGCCTGGACGTAACTTTCAAGTAGCAATAATTTTCCAACATTTCACAATTTTGTTGAAGAGAATAACAGAAAACTTTTAATAATAATTTTCAGCGGCAATTTTCATACAAATCTCGCTGTGGAAAATGTGGAAAATGTGGAAAATCTCTGCAATCGCACCCCAAGGTCGAATCTGTGAAAACAACGCGCCAGAGTCTCATTGTCTCATTTTCTTTTGCATTATTATTTTTTTTTAGTGCGCTTCACACAGAGTGTGATGAGTATTTGAATTTTGCCAGAGAGTGTGTAACACCTTATAGGAAGCATTGGGAGCATCATATAGAGTATATACTCGTATATCCGTGATCAGCTCGACGAAGTGAATCGAACTAGCCACATCCGTCTATCTGTCTGAGTGTTAGTCTGTATGTATGTCTGTGTCTCTGTTTATCTGTCTGCCTGTTGATATGGAGATCATTTAAAACCATAAGTATCAAAATGACCGTGATTTAACAAATCGAAGGTAAAGCTAACATACATAAACAATTTCTACTTATTTTGTTGTATCGAACATGTTTGAATTAATGCAATTAATTTTAAAATAACTGTTTTGACATTTCTCAACTACATACAAAAGGCGAACCTAATTAATATCACTATTTTTTTAGATTTTGTTCTGCTAATCTCTAAACTAAATGTTCCCTCAACCGTCCCCCAAATAACCACCCAAATCTCGCCCCAAATGTCTCTACAAATATTGCCCCAAATATCCCCTTTTTTCGAATGCAGCTTTAAAATTCTAAGCTTAATACGCGCGAGCACATGATCATGCCATAGTTGATTTACGAACGCATGACGAGTTCTTTATTTCCGTCCGAAAACGTTACTTCCGTTTGAAAAGATCTGAGTTACTCGCCATATCGCATCTAAAGCAGTTTTACTTCCAAAAATGGTTCCATGTATCATTGAAAAATAGGAAAAACTTTCCTTTAAGTATCAAGCACCCCCTCTTTTAGGAAATTTTTGAAACTGCGCGTGTTTAAAAGAAAACGAAAAACGATTAGTTCGGAGAATTTATCAGCGGAAAAAATAAATATGGCAAAATTAAAGCGAAATGTGTTTAATTCCACACCAGGAAGCGACTATGAATATATTGCAACGCTTCAAAAATTTCAAACTGTAGTAAAACATCAGCATTGACAAGCAAAGAGGGCAAAATTGTGAAGCGTATTAAAGCTTCGGTTTCATCGAAATTAACGTTTTTCCTTGCCATTTTTTTGTGCCCATTGTCACCGCTCAGAATTTTCTTTTCTGTCTCCTGACGCAAATGAGTTTTCATTATGAATATTGACATGCCTAAAGAGGAAAACTTTTGTGTGTGACACTTTGAGCCTGCGTTACGAGTAAATGTAAAAGTTTTCTTTTATTTCTAGAGTTTCGCTTTTCATTTTTTTCGTTGTGCATAAAATGCGCGCTGGGAAAATCAGCAAAATAAATGTGGAAAATTGTATAAATTCTTCGTTTTTTTTTTTTGGTTTCGTTTCGTTTCGTTTCGTCTTATTTTGTAAAACTGAAAATTGCTGCATAATTCAATCATTAAACGTTTTCATTAAGAATTTGCACAAAACTTTTCATGCGCCACAAATTTAAATGATTCTGGCTCACTTACGCAACCAAAGCTTACTGTAGTCCTTGTAGTCCTGGCGCAGGATAATTCAACTACTAAAGTATGCACATAAAATGCTGCAGCATTTTAGCCATTTGAGGCATGTGTGGATAGTGGCAGCACCGCAGGCGGAAGTTGCTGCTGCTAGTGGCCTCAATTCTAGTTTTGCCTCCAAAGTGTGCCCGGGTTTTTGGGAAATGTGTTTATACATTGAGTATTTGTAGAACGCAGCTAAACATTGGCAATTTCTACGCAACTTGCCAAACAAATATAAAAATAAATTGTTGTAATAAAGAGCGACGCCGCTCTGGACGCACAGCTCATGCCACAAACACTTCAAATCGCTACACTTATAACCCCATCTATGGGAGATGGGGCTGAGGGTAGTGCCTCACAGCAAGCTGCCAACTCAGCTTAGCTTAGCCTCAACTCAACTCAACTCAATTCAACTTCATTCAAAACGTTCGCTGTCGCTCTTTTGCGTTTTGTGTATCTTTTCTATTGCCACGTTGTTGAAATCTATTAGCCACATTTAGTGTGGCTCATAAAATTCTATTGCATCATTTGTTTCTGGTTACTGGTTCTTCGTTACCACGCATTCAACACTAACCACACACACACACACACATGCGAGTATAGACAATAGATACCTATATATAAGTATATATATATTGTACTACAATACTATAGTAACCATGTCAGGACTCAACACTTTCGTCCTTTGTGAGATCTTTTGTTTCGTTTTGATATTGATGCTTAAGCTCATTTTTGACTGGCATTCTGTAAGAGTCTTCCGTTTGTTGTCCTGATTTTCTTTTCTTTTAAACTAAAAATGCGTATTAAAAGCTTTTGCACCATTTACAGACAATTTGCATGTGTGTGTGTGTGTAAGGACTTCATGTGTGTATATGTGCTAATACGAGTGCGTCTTTATGGCTGACGAGCATTTGATAAGCAAATGTGTTTATGGTTACTTTGGGGCAAGTTGTTAAGGAATTTTTTTTAATTTTTTAGTCAAAAGCATTTAGGATATTTGAAGAAAATTTGTGGTATTTAAAGAAGTTTTGTTGTCGGCTATTTCGTTTTTTATGCTATGTAAATATAAATATTAATGCAAGTACAGAAAGGGATTTTTTATAAAGTGTGTTGGGAATTTTGTGTAGTGGCACAGATACGAAGCAGTTTAATTAGTTAGCAAAATCCGCTCGAAGAATTGTGGAAAGTTTGTAAAATTTTTATAAAAAACTTTCATTGGTTTACTTAAAGCTAAGAAGCTAAGATTCGACTTGGAGGTAAGTTTATATATTCAAACGTCCAGTTCTGTCCGTTCTTCGTCCTGATTTATGAGATAAAACCAAAATAAAATTTAAGTTGAATATTTAGATTCGCATGATCCAAACGCAGACAAGGTATACCTATAAACCACACTTAAAAAATGCAATTTGTCTCTTATATGCAAGCCAGGGAACTGCAAGCGGTGCTTTTTTTTGTGATAGAAAAATGCGTTAGGAGTAGTACTGCAATCACTTGATACAATCAAGGAGTAATTCTTAGTTAATTTATACTAAAGTTTACGTATTCCCTTCAGCTGCGCTCTTTTTCATTTCTTATTTTTTGTTTTGTCTTAATCTTTTCATTTGTTGCGGATTGGTCATTTCGTGCTTTGCGCTCAGAGCATTTAACAAAGTCGCCACAGCGGAACACGTTTTTTTATAGATAAATCCGCTTTGGGTGTAATTAAAGATGGTAAGCGAGATAGCGAATGTATTTTTTCTACCCTTTGATATATGTTGTGAAATGTGAGTAATTTGCACGAATTTATGGTAAAATCATTCGCATAAGATTGGCAAAAACAAAGAGATAAGAAAACCTATTTAACATAATTTCTAGAATTATACAATGGTCATGTGTGTTGTGAGTGATCATCAGTGGTCATGAGTGTTGCTGTCTTGTGACTGAATTTCGGTAAACAGCGCCATCTATGGGTTGTACTGCCGTTATTAGGTGCAACCAACGCCATCTAGTTTTTTAAATAAAAATTTTGAGACTGAAAAACAATGCGGTTAACGCCTCGGCTCTGTTTACAGTACTGTATTCGTTGGGTCTAACTTTTGATGACTGGATACAATGTTTGCAATGCTATCCTGGCTATGGCTTCTTGAATGTTGGCATTGAGCTCGTCGAAAGTGGCTGGCTTTTTGACATAAACTAAAAATGAAAGTTTTTTCAAAAAGACTTGAAAGCCACCTGAAAAAAAACCAACTTAAATGAAGATTACGCCTTGCGAATTAGTTTTAGGAACGAAAGTTACTTACTTCGTTAACAGTCAAGGAATGATTAACTCTATGCAAATGAGTTAAAAAAGATGAAAGAAGTTAAACTTATAACGAATATATGTACGAACTGCTGTACAAACAATATACAGAAATTTCATATAACAAATTCGGCTAGAAAGACATCGAGTTTGAAGTTTGGGTCAAGTATGGATGGATTCACAAAAAAACTTTGGTCACACTCAGCATATCAGTGCGTCAATAACAATGAAAAAATATTTGACAAAAATTCATACCGCTTTGCAGTTGATTTAAAAACAAAGTACAGACGTCTAAATGGAACGCACTTCATGTTCAGCCTAAGAACACAAAAGGTCTCCATACCCCATTTCAGTTTGTTATTTTTAAAACTGAGTGTCACGTTTTGATTCACACAGACTGGGGACAGACAGACAGACAGACGGACAGGCAGCCAAATAGATAAATTTGTCTCGCCGAGCTGATCAAGAATATATATACGTAATGGAGTCTCGAATGCTTACTTTAAGGCTTAAAAAACTGCGTGACAAAACTGTAGTACTACGTGTGAAGAGCATAAACAAAGTAATGGTCCAAACTTATTCTCCACATTTGATTGCTTCCCAGCTATGTCGGCAGGACCAACACTCTAAACATAAGCACAACTGTTGAAATAATATAAAAACTCTCGTTTTTTTCGCAGATCTTTATTAATCTCTAAACTATTCAAGGAGTAACACTATAGACTGATTCCGGTCTTTATGTGTCACAAACTCTGGGAGCTTTCTACTGGAATATTAGTCAGATTTAATTTCTTGAAACTCTCACAGACTTTTTGAACTTCCCATCTAATAGTTGCGCTGTAATGGATTATGAAGTACTTTATGAAATAGAGTGCTCAAAAGTATTGTGAATCTCTGCAAATACAAAAAACAAATCAATTTCAGCGCAAACTGCGATTATCACTCACTTCGATTTATATCTCACTGAGTGTCTAGCGCACAACTTTCATGATATATTTATATCACTATTTTTTATTTTGTTTTTTTTTTTTTTTGTGTGCTCCATTAAAAAATACAGGATAGCGTTGCAAGGATAACGAACGTTAAAAAAAATGTTGTCACAAATCAACTGTACAGAGTGAGATAGAGCTATAAAATGACAGTGTTGTGGGCGATATGAGTTGTTAAAAGAACAGCGGGGAGGACAGGATCGCGCTGACAAAAAATTAAAATGTGCATTCATGCATTTCGCAGATTTACACACGGGAATTATGAAAGCGCAACAATGTGCGGCATGCAATAAATGCGTTGTGAACGCAAAAA
Source organism: Leucophenga montana (assembly GCA_035044765.1). Classification (NCBI taxonomy): domain Eukaryota; kingdom Metazoa; phylum Arthropoda; class Insecta; order Diptera; family Drosophilidae; genus Leucophenga; species Leucophenga montana. The sequence goes on from JAWNNQ010000432.1 coordinate 894,908, forward strand.
ACCGCGCGCAGTAAGAAGAATTATTACAACACAAAAAAAAAAAAAAAAAAAACTTCTGAAGTCTAGCATCAGGGGGTGTGGAGTACTGAATGTTAGACCGTCGAGGCAGGTAATGAAAGTGAATCTAAAATAAGAAAAATGAAAGAAATGCTGCAGCCATTATAAGCGCTAAGAAATTCGTCTTCATGTGAACAATTTTTTTTTTTCATTAGAATGTTGTATGCGTCGAGCATAAGGCAAGTGAGGTTAGGGTGTGCTGTTGGATGATGCCCATCACCTGTGCGACGACCCATGTCAATTACACGCTGAAAGGAAATATATTACAATATCATAAAAAGTGGAAACAACTCAAATAGAAAAGGAAAATCAGACGAAGAAAAATCGCTCCTTCGCAAACAAATGCGGAGCAGTAAAATTTATTTTCTTCAAATTTCCAATCGAAGAAAGTTCCTTTTCATTTTTTCACCGTTTTTTTTTTTTTTTTTTTGGCACTGTGTCTTTGTGCTTTGTGCAAAGCGTTGCAAAGTTGATTTCTTTTCTATTTTTGCTCCTTAGAGTGCTATCGCCATTTTTTTCCTCCATTTTGTTTTAAGTTTGTCAAATTGCGCGCTGTCGAATTTCCGCTTCCTTTGGCATCGCTTTATGCATTGCATAAAGTATTGAAGCAATCAAATATATTTTGTATAAATGATAGCTTTAAACAAATTTTTTTCTATTTTTTAAATTCTGGTTTTAGTTCAGTTTATGCAGAACTTGTTAACACGCCACATCAAATACGACTGACAGCAAAAAGGTAGACATGAGTGTTTCTGCTCACTGCCCTCCAAAGCTCAGCATCTGCAGCTTCTGCTGTATTAGCTTACTATTTCATTTTCAGCTCCCCATTGCCTGTGACCCATTGACACATGTGAGCTCCTATGTTACTCATAAAATATTCAAACAAATACTCATTGACAGCCACACACATAGATTCAATAGCATTGGACAGGACAGACGCAAAACAAGTTGAAGTTACGTGCTACCTTTGTCGAGTCGAAAAATTGTATGTGTTCCATTCAATACACATGGCAACAGTTTGACATTTAGAGCATCATGGAGAGCACCAGTTGGGACTGTGGGTGTCAATGTGAAAGGACAAGATCTGTGTTAGAAATCAGTGACAGATGTATTTTTGTGTGATTTTTGTGTATTTCAAGCATATGCTTTGTCGAGCATACGATGTGTGACAATAGTGTTGAACAATATTGAATTTTGAAGTTCGATTTTGGTATGTGCAACAAGATTAAAGGAGATACAGTTTTAGTAACTTTCTTTGAGTGCGATATCTAATTTTATTTAATCTTCCCTGTTCATGGATCACAACATAATATTCAACTGCAGTAATGCGAACCTTCCCAACTGATGCCATTAATACCGCCCTAAATACACGCGAATTACAAAAATGCTGTTGGAGGGGGAATCAGTTCCCTCCCCCTTGGAGTCGCCAATGATATAATGGCCAGTAGCATGCGTGGCAGACCCCATAAAGTATATTTACTCTTAAGCAGCATCAAAACTTGCGTTGATATAGCTATGTCAGTTAATCTGTTCATCATTCGTATGTTTGAAGAACGAGATTACGAAGACCAAAATTTGGATGCCACGCCTACCACGTCGACAATGGAGCTATTTCTCTCCTATTTGCATACTTTTCAATGTTAGCGAAAACATGACGGCGTATCGTGGAACTAATACGATTTCATTGGTCATCATTGGTCATTTAGCTCCATTAGCGCCATCTAGTTTTTTTTTTTTTTAAATTTCTATTCCTCTCCTATTTGCATACTTGTGAATGTTAGCGCCATCTAGTTATATTTTTGTTTTAAAAAAAATTTAAAGACTGAAAAAGATGCAGATTCTGCTTGAGAAAGTTGGGAGCTTATTGCGAAGTTGTGAACTCACGTCAGTAGCATTCAACTAAATCTGTCTGTAAATCCGTAAATCATGCTCGTTTGTGAAAGTCGTCATCAAAGGGAAATCGTATGCGAGACATCATCTGTACTTTTACTGATAAATGTTTCCTTTTATTTATTTATTTATTTATTTTTTTTTTTTGTTTGCAGTGGTGAGAATCAAACATTGGATGAAGCATTTCTGTTGACAATTGTTAGAATCCTCAGAAGCTGTTATCAGTTATCATTTCCCAGCTGAGTCTTTCTTATGTCTTTGAAAGTCTACTTGCTTGCTTCTTCATAGAAAATGCAAACACCATTCATTTCTTCTACTTATTAATAATCAAGTCAGATAGTACAGACTTCTTCCGTCATCGTTTTGAGCCAAGTAAATGTAAACAAAGACCAAATGTTTTGTGCTCGTGATATAGACAACTCTACTAAAGTCAAAAGTATCGGAACAATTATTGATCCACTTTTTTTCATTTTGTATGAAAATTGAATTGGTAATCGGACCAAACCGATTCGGTTGATGACGTTTACGAAGTTTAATCAAATGGGGGAATACCCAAATTATATTTATGTATTTTGTTTAACAATTGTCCATCACTTTTTATACAAACTAAATATTGCAGATACTCATCTCCATAAGTTAAAATAAACTATTCTGCGCAAAGACCTCCCATTATTAAAGCTACGACTTCAATTTTATACCAAAAAAGCGTAAAATTCATATTTTCCTCAATGCTAAATAAGTGCCTCGTCTACTTTGCGATGCTCAAACTACTCATAATCAAAAACTGCCATTTCAGTGGATTCTCCTATATGAGCATGTCTCATCGTCTGATATGGTCGCAAGGATGAAAGTGTTACACTGTCGGTCAATCATTGCAATGTATGAGCGTGCTACGTGCGATAAGCGTTTGCGAAATGTTCATTCACTAAGCAGCTTTTCCGAGTTTTACGCGTATTTTGCATTTGCAGCACAAACACAAAGTTGCATCAAGTTGGCATGTTTGCGAATGTGTTTGTAGCGCGACATGAAATGCAGAGGGCAGCTGATTTAACAACGCGAACTGAAAGGATACAGAACAGGATCAGTGGCTGCTTGTGTGCAGCATTTGCACAAATTTTATACACAGATTTGCTGCACAAACAGTTTGCATGCAGCATTTACTGCATGCAACCAAATAAAAGCGCACAAATCGCTGCTTTGCATAAGGGCACAGCGTAGCAGCAACAACAATAACTGACAATTCCTGTTTTAATAATTTAATAAAGTAAACTACAGGCAAAAATAAAAAAAAGAAAAAACGTTAACTTCGGTGGACTTTAGAGAGTTTTTTGAATTCAAAGTTAAAGAAAGTTTGGTTCGAGTAAGAATTGAAGAATTAACAGTTGAGCTATCGAATCCTCAAATGTTTACTAATACAAATGTATAATTTATACTTACAAAATCAATATTATTCGGATTCACTTTTTATATGTAGTTGAACACTTTATAAACAATTATTATTTTAACATTAATAATTGCTTTCATTCAAAAATGTTCGATGCAACAAAATAAACACAAAATGCATATCTGTATGTGGAGCTATACCAGCTATAGCTGTATAAATTGCGATTTTTGAACCTATGTTACCTCTGGTTAATAAAACTGTATACCAACTTTCAAGCCAATATTTCATAGGAATATTCAATTGGGCAGACAGAAATGCACAGACGGACGGACAGACAGACAGACGGACATGGCTAGATCGACTCGTCTTGTTTTGCTGATGACGAATATATATTTTATGGAATCCCCAATGATTTCTTTTAGACTTTGCAAACATTCTAACCTGATAATACTATTAAAACTCTTATGAAGCGCATATAAAAAAAATTCAACTAAATAAGGCCAAAAGCTTCATTTGTCATATGTGAAAGATGTTTTTATGCTGCTCCGAGTTGAACTTGTTACCAAATATCATGCATCATGCAAATAAGTTCAAACCGAAATGAAATTTTAATATAATATTTTATGAAACGAAGTGGTGATCTAAGATGTTGGCATACGTTGAAGTCAAAAACTTTGGCTGTGTGAAAAAAAAAACTCGAAAGGGGGAAAACTCTTGTACAGCAGTAAAGAAGGTGTTTTCCTGGAAATGCTGCTTATGCTTCAGCTGCTTCAGCTTAAAAGCAATGTACACATAATACTCTGCATTAAACACGAACAAAAAATTCATCTTTTCTTTTCAATATACGATATAACATGCATTAACAATTGATAAAAAAGAAAAAGAAAGAGATCCGAGGTAGTAGAAAAACAACTTCATCTACCTTGGCTGTCGTCATGTCGAAAAGTAATATGGGAAAAAATCGCAGGTGCCGAAATACATGAAAAATCACTTAGGTAAATTAAATTTCACATATTTCTGCAAATTTTTTTTGCCACTGGTTTATGGAATACTTATTTGAACAACATTTCTTTTCGGGGTTTTTCTTCTTTTTTTTATTTTTATTTATTTTTTTTTTTTTTTGGTTGCAGGCGCAGCTGTTTACTTTGTTTGCTGCTTATAAGAAAATCCATGCTCCACTTAATGCCGTCGTGGTGGCTTGGAAATATGTATTTAAGTGGATTATTAGTAAATCAAAATAGAAACAAATAAAAATGTTTCAATAAAAACATAAATAAATAAATGAAATCCTCCGGCAATATCATTTAAAAATCATTTATTGAATGAAGCCAAAGTTTAGCAAATAGTAGAAATACTAGAGAGCTCATCGGCTGTTTTTCTTTCTCTGTTGTTGTGACCTGCTCAATGATCCTTGAAGCTTTGTGCTGCGTCATGCAGCTATGTTGTATAACTTTACACTGAAAAAATACATTCTGTGCAACAATATATTTTGTGGGAAAGGTTATTTTATTGAAATCGGTTGAATATTTTGTTTATATAAGCTTTTAACAATCTTCACTCACAACGATTTAATGACTATGCTAATATGTCTAACTATGCAATTTTTGTTCATCTCTCTCTCTCTCTTTCTCTCTCATTATCTCTCACATCTGACTCGTGTATACAAAGCAAAACAGAAACGAATATACTTAGTTGCAGGCAGCAGTGCAGACCACATGAGTCCTATTCCAAAATGCGCCTGTATGCAGTTGAAGGCTTGCGATTTAAAGTAAAGCGCATGTTATAATTTGCAGGCAGTTTATAGAATAACAGGGTTAAGAAAAACGACTTGGTTGCTTTCTATTTAATGTTTCATTTTCAATGTTATTTACTTCAACAAATAAAGTTCTTATGTAAATTAGCAAGTTACCGTATATTGAAAGCGTTGCTTAATGAAAAAAGGTCGAATTTCGAACATTGGGTGAGTTGTATTACATAGATATTTATATAGAAAAATAAAATAAACCATTTTAAAAGAATAGTATTAAAACGCCTGCTCAGACGGTCTAATGTTTACGTGTCATTTTATCTAACTTGTGGTTTGTGCAAGTCTTAAAAGTATCACATAAATATATTACTTTGTGGTCAAACTTGTGCGCAAGAAAATTTGACAGTTTCACACGCATTTACAACACTGTAGTCTAAAACTGTAAAAATAGATACCAGCAATTTATGTAGTAAATAAAAAAAACCAAATAAAAAAAGAAGAAGCTGAAGTGAAAATACGCAAAACTAGCATTTGCAGTCGAAAATGGCTGCTGTGAGCAACAAGTGCACAGAAACAATTAAAACAGCGTATTTACAAACACTGATTTCTACTTTTGGCAACAATGCACAGCACTGTTAACAAATAGACTTGCAAATGTAATACGAAATAGAAACGGATATATTTCCAAAAATATCGCGGGTCATTGCGGTTACTAACCTAGCAATCTCATAAGTGACAGTCTGACCAGACCTTAAAGCAGTGACATTTTTTTGCATGAAGTAATGAATTCATTATCTTTTTAAAACTTGGCTGAGGGAATAGTTGTGGATAGTTTAACGCCATAATACGTGTGAGTGAGGAAAAACTCCTAGGAACTTGCCAAAGAATTTAATCCTTATATAATGCCAAAACGGAGCCGTAGTGAAGCTCTTATCCGGTGGTGGGGCAATAGAACCGGACCCATACGACAATGCATCGAACAATTAGGCGAAGCATTTAAGGTCTCTCTGCTATATATGCAAACGTTGACGAAGATAAAATACTGAACAGAATCTATGTGAATAACTTGTAAGTGACGTAATTGAGCAGGGACCTGGATCTTTTGAGACGACAAAAAAGCGCGGGTAGCCAGCTTCGAAGGACTTAGAGACATGAATTCAGCATGCTGAAGATGCAGCCTGGAAGCACTGTATGTGACAGCGAGAAGAATATGTTTCCGAGAAGAATATGTTTCCTGCACTGACAGCTTGTACAAATTTTATGACAATCGGACCACCTTAAGGTAAGTTATCGCGCTAAAAGTGGCAGTATCTTTTGGGCATCGGTCGAAAAATGAATCTCGAACAAAGAGCAAATATTAAGTTCTGTGCTAAACTTGGTAAAACATTCACCGAAACGTTCCAAATGATGAAACAAGTTTATGGTAACAATTGTCTACCAATTGTCTATTAATTGTCTACCAATAGATGCCGCCACCAGAAACAGCTGTTTTAAAAAGTCCTGTTTCTTTTGCGACAGACCCTATATGTCCATATGTCCGTCTCGGAATCTTGGAGACTATAAGAGTTTTGATATTTCAACCCTCCTATTCATTTAATATGCATTAAATGAACGTGATAACCCCAAACCTGCCTACCATTTATAAGTTTTTCTGCAAACGACAAATTTGGTGAATCCTAAATAAATTATAATGAAATATTCCACGTAGGTCCAGATTAGACCTCTATAAGTGGTATCGTCTATACATACTTGACCCTCATTTTAAAGTTTTTGTATGAAAATGTTATATCGCCCGGATCGGACCACAACGAGGGTTAGCCTCCATAAATACCTGCAACTCATTTTTTGGTGAACATTTTTTGTTCACATTTTCAATTCATTAAGAATCTTCTATTTCATCTTCAATTCTAACAGAAAAACCAACATTTGTCCAGATCATGCTACTGAAGAATATAGCACACATAGAAATCTATAATTGAGCACACTCTACTGCAGCGTTCTATCTTCAAAAAACTTGTATCCATTTGAAATATCAAATTTTCCAGCGAATTACATTTTTTTTTTTTTTTTTGGGTGTACGTCCTTTTTACACTCTTGATTCCAAAAGCAGTTCGTCCAAAATATACACACTCATAGCAAATACTTACTCAAGAATCCTTGCTTTCCTTAACGACGACGAAAGTTTCCACTTGACTGCTGACAATTCAGTTTGTATTCAACCGAATCGCATCCTTTCAAGTGTGGCCGCATCATGGCATTTTCAACACATTATTACGACAGTTGAAATGAAATATATTTTGAATTGGACAAATGTATCCGTATTCTGTGTATGCGTGTGTATGTGTCCTTAGTAGGCGCTGACAACTGAAATAAATTTGAATTAATTTATATTTGAAATTTGCTGGCTGCTTATAGCGAAATGTGAAAATAATATGTCAACACTTCAGACGCAGCACTTCACTTGTGTATTGGCTTTTCCATTTTTTATAAGGACGCTTTTTTCTGCTTCTTCTCATATTGGCTGCAGTAAACTTTTGATTTGTCTGCTGTTGAAATCCATCAAACCGCCAATTTATGAGTTGCTGCAGTTGAAGTTGCTAACAACTTTCAAGGAACTTCATGCAACAAGTTTTGACTTTGCTGCCAGCAACCCACCCAATCATCACTTTCAACATTTGCGACACTTTTGCTGTTTCTGATTGATGAGCATGTCCTCATCATCCTCGTTCTCATCGTGTAGTAATTGATTTGTGCTGCAAATATATATAAAGGGTGCTTTTTTTAAAGAGGTGTAGAACATTGATTTAAATTGAAATACTGATAATTGGCTTTATTAGAAAGATTATTTTATGTAATTAGTGTTTAAATATGACTTAGGGCATGTGGACGTCGAGGCTGGTTCGGATATGGCACTGTCTGGAAGTCCAATTTTTCACCACCTTCTATTTCTATGGTGTGAAAACGATTCAAGGTTAACCGAATTAGTCGCTTGAATGTACGATTATGTCGAGCGTAAAATGGACAGCGCATGGTAACTCCTGAACTGTACCACGATTATCGAAATAAATTCAAGCTTTGTTCTGGCATTAGACTATTCATGCTAAAATGACAAACCAAACTGAGCACCAATGACAATAGCGTTCTGATCCAGATTTGAATAATTTATGACAGTTTAATACCTGTCGGAAAATGAATGCTCTAAAAAAACCACCCTATATACAATATATATTTTAGAAGTAGCTACACTTAATAATGTCGCAACGCAGTCAAATTGACATTTGATTTCATTTCAATTGCTAAGCTTCGTCCTTCTAATTGAATTTATTGCTACATAATTTCGCAGCGAATGAGTTAAATGTTTCACTTCATTTGCAAACATTTATCAAGTTCAGCTACAAGAATGAAAGAAAAAAAATATCCTTATATAACACCTTTCGCTTGAGTTAAGTTGAGTTGAGTTGAGTTCTTGAATATGAAATAAGTAGATTTGTGCTTTTTGGCAGCGTTGGTCCTTCATCAATCTTGCTTTGTGGAGGCTGCCGTGGCTGCCTAAGAGAATTGAATATTAATGATTTCTATTAATATTTCGCCTCATAATTTCTTTTGCCGTTCTTTTTTTCCTACATCCTTCCAGCCAAGTTGTTACTGGCATAATTAATTTCAATGTTGTCATTGACATTGAGTGACATTTTAGGCGACAACAACCAAACAAACATGTTTTAAGTCCTGGAGAAGCAGGAGCAAAGAAACAAGTCTACCAATGTACAACTTAATTGCAACGTTTTTCTTTTCGTATGATTATGTCTTAAGTACTGAAGTTAAATGAAATCCTTAATGGAAGAAAAAATAAATTCAGCAATTTAAGCTTTGTCAATAATTTATTTTTTATCAATAATGAAAGCAAAAGTAGCGCAATTCTACTCAAAAATTCATGAATTTCGTTATTTTTTCAAATTGTTTTAGATAGAAAAGCAAAAAGCAATGTTTATTTTATGTGTCAGCTACAAATACCTAAAACCAACTATTATAAATATAAAATATATACTGAAATGGTATGACTAAATCTGCAATAATAACAATGAATATTTAGTGCAGAGTAATAGTTCACTTCGGTATACGCGAAGCGTTAATGCGCTTCATAGTAAACTCACAACAAAATCGAAATTCTAAGTTTGGTTCTACAATTCTCTCATGTATCGCACACCTTGACTCTGTTTAGAATTTTCGTCAACTTAACTCGCTTTAACTAATTAGGCTGTATTATCGCTACAAGCAATACGATAATACCGTGATATATCGAGATGAAACCACTGCTTACACTTTCATATGTGTTCGCTGGAAAAGGTGTCATAGTGCGAGCGAATCGATAAGCGAGTTCAAGCGAGAGCATAGCGAGAACGAAGCAAGAAAGCAGTTTCGAAAATGGTTGCTCACTTGATTTAGTTAGTCGCCCTCACTCTGATATCTTCTAGCAATGCTTATAGCACTAAATATTATTGCTTCATTGCTTCTGAAGTCAGCCTTACTCACGGCTCGAAGTTCACTCATACCGAACTTGCTTTATTCTCGTTTTTTTAGCGATCGTCGGAGCAGTCGTAATTTACGCTCAATACTACTTAACTAGCAAGCACCCAAGACTACTTACTAACTTAATACTTTTAAATACTACTTACCAGTCAGTTGATTTCTTATACTTAACACTTTTCACTTCTTACTTGCCTGCCATCAGGGAACAACTGAGGATTTTCGCATTTTATACTTTTCTCAATGCCGAACTCTGGCGGTGGCTGTTCGTTCTGTTTCGAATCGGCTTGTTCTATTGCGTTGCTAAGATAATTGTTAGATGGCGCTCTATGATCACGTGATCATGCGCTCGGGCTGCTTTTACTTTGCTGACTATTCATTCATAGAAACCACACATTCTTCATGTGCTCGGGCATTCGTAACAGACTTAAATTAAAGTCAGAAATAGAGCGTTCGCAAGAGAGAGAGAGAGAGAGAGAGTGACTACTGCAAGAATGAGAGTACGTAAATAATACATGCAGAAGAAGCAGAAAGCATATTTCTATTGCATTGAACTATGGTGCAATAATAAGGTAGCGTACTGAGCGCTGACTCAGGCCAAACCTATGAACGAGTAAGATAGAAAGAGAAGCAATTACGCGCAAGTAGAAGAAGACAAGGCAAAAACAATGACATTCGCACAGCAACAAGGAAAAAATTCATCCGCGAACTGAACCGTTGAGCACGAGCATTCAAGGAGTACTAAAGTTTGCGCAGTAAAATACTAAATATAGTTTATGATCGGCAAAATATATATGCGTTAAAGGCCTTCTACGAAATTAAAACCACACTCTTGAATAGTGTACATGTAGGGTATAGCAAGAACAACAACAACAATGATAACAACCAATGAAATTATCTCAGTTATTGTTTATGTTTTGTTATCCTGTGCCCAATCTGTTACAATATTCAATTAAATACAAACATAAAAGCCTAGAGGGAGAGAAGTGAAAATTGAATTTTAATGAATGAACAATTACACAGTTACAAACACACGCACATGTTATAGTGAGCCAACAGCTCAATTGTAGATACATATGTATCTATAGGATACACATATAACTATGTATCTGTATGTATGGCATATGTCGCCAACAATTTATTTGCCAAATAAATTTGAAAACTTTTCAATTTTCTTCATTTTCCGACAGACAAAAAAAAAAGAAATATGCGAAAATGTCTGTTTTTCCTTTTTTTTTTGTCCTTCGAAACAGCTTTGTAAAACGACATTGATTGATGAAAATTGATATATGCTGCATATTTTTATGAATGTAGCATAAACTGAACTTTAAAAATTCATATTGCTGCAAACTAAATACCATCGTTTTAGAATTTAAATATAAACAAGCAAAAATGTAGAACCGAAGCTTCAATACTCTTCACAAGCAGCTGACAAGATAATTTGATGCCTTCATTCCATTTTTAAGGTGGTTAGTGCGGACAGATGGACTGACAGTCAGGTCAGTCAGATAGACAGACGTACAGACCTACAGACGGGGAGACTGACGACAGACAAACAGACAAACAGACAGACAGATAGACGGACAGACTGACAGACGAACAGATAAAGGGACAGTCAGACAAAAGGACGGATGGACGGACGGAGGTGAATAGCTCGATTCGCTTTGTCGAGCTGATCAAGAATATATGCATATACTTTATGGAGTCTCCGATGCTTCCTTTAATACATTACAAACTCCATAACAAAATTCTTATACTCCTCACACTCTTTGTGAAGAGTACAAAAAACGAAAATATAACGTATACGCCGTGTTGTATGTGTAGATAAATTTCATTTGCAGTTGGCTACTGCAAGCTTTGCTATTAAATACTGCCACCGTAAGTGTGTGTGTGTGTGTGTGTGTGTGTGTGTGTTTTTGCATCTGTAAAATTCTGCAACAAAGGAATTTAGTGCATAAATTCCTTTTTTATGTTACAATTGCCCGTTTGGGTTAGGGCGTCAGAGCAGCGCATACACCTGAATGTCAACAACAGAAAATTCCAACAGAAACACATAAATTTGTACAGAAAAGTTTTTTTCCGTATACCGTGGCGCATTTTTATGTGAGTCGACATAGTCATAACTCAAAATGCTTTGCAGTATTTGCAGCTGGAATGAATAAAGGAAAGCGAAATTGTTGCAGTTTGAATTGAGGGACATACTTAAACATAGAGATGTATAAAAATGCCACAGAGCTGGAAACAGCATTTAAAAACACTGAACAATCAGCTATATATACCATTGGATGTTTCTTTAATCTTACTGAAAGCAATGTGCAGCTCGTTGTTACAGCAGCTGTTTGAGGCAGCTGCTGTAATTCTTTTAATTTTTTTCAACATTTGAATTCATCAATTCACACGAACGGTTTTTGGGCATCGTTTAAACTATGTGGGATCCATGGTGGAGAAGTTTACATCGCAACAGAAATATAGAGAATTTTTTCTCCTTAATTACCAAGTGAAAACAAAGGAACCGAGAGCAGCAGAAAAGAGAGCATTTACGCGGTATACGGTACATTATATTATTCTATCTTATGAGAGTATGAATACCTAGGCAATCTCACGGTATTTGACACGGTCTTGTCTTAGCATTAAATACACTGCATTGATGTTTTCTGAGACATCAGCTGTTATTGGACGAATTTCTCTAGATTCGTCTTTAAGCGAACGGCGATCCATGTCGAAAGTCTTCTAAGAACATGCAATACTTTTAATTAGTTTTATGAAACTTCATTTTTTGACGGTAATACATTTTTCAAATCACTCTGAAGAACACAAATAAGTCAAATGATAATCTAAACAATGCTAAAATTTTGCGATGGAAACGTCAGACTTGAGTTCGAAACATTATTTTTGGGAGTTGTAGAATTTTTGTTTAGTACGTAATATGAATCAAATTGAATTAATTTGTTGATCAATTTTAAACAGTTTTTAAACATATTATTTTTCCGACTTCGTATGTTCTTACATGTAGTAGTAGCTGGAATTACTATTCCACCTGTTTATACTAATACTTTAATACTACTAAGTGGCAATAGTACAAGATTGTTTTGCTTACGCTGCTTTTGTAATTCATAATCAAATATCCAAGGCCCCACGTTGGGCGCCAATTATATAAACTAACTTTACATAATTGAAATCGAAGGTAATTAATTTAAAAAAAGTTTTATTGCAGCGCAATGTACCCATCACAACTTCGTCTAAAGAACCCCACGCAGCGCTACAGACAAGTAGCTGCAGTCGCTTCGAAATATATATTTTTGAGACGACGCTATTCATGTGAGCGTTAGTGTATTTTCTTGATTGCAGACTGGGTACAGCATATTTCGCAGTCCAACATACGCGACAGCAGCGTTTTTTTTTTCTTGTTTTTAAATGTCTAAGCGTTGTAAATTCAGAGTTGCTTTTATTATTGCCTCAAACAGCTGCTGTAATAACGTGCTGCGCATTGCTTTCAGTAAGATTAAAGAAACATCCATAACAAGTTGAGTGGGTCAATGAGTTATTACCACTCTTCTGCACGCCATTCGAGAGTAAAAAGTGCTTAAACTTCAAATACTTGTATGTAGTATGTCCAAGTTTATAATAGCAGAAATTAAATTTCGACAGCTACACATAAAAAACTTCAAAATTTTCCATTACGCTGTTTAACTTTGAACTGCTTCTTCTTGTTCAACAGTTTTCATTGCTTCACATAAAAAAGTCAATTTCAATTCGTACAATTCGCATAATTGGCAATTTCTGCAGAAAAAAATTTAAAAAAATTCAACAAAAATATATAAATTATATACAGCGAGTTTTTGCGAGTATTCTTACGAGTATTGCCATTTATACTCGTATATAGTAAAAATTTAAAATAAAAATAAAATAAAATATATGCCTGTGGGGCACTCAAAGAAAAAGTTCAAAAACAAATTTTCTACTTTAAATATTTTTGCTTGTGCGCCTTTACTTTACTTTTAGAATCGATTATTTTATTGCGCTCATGCAAAATAAACACAACGCTCGGAAAAAACTTTTACACTTTAGCATTAATTTCACTTTTAGCCCACACCAAACCCCCCTGAAATACCTTTTACGCTATACGCTTAAAGTAGAAGAACTTTTTTCTTTTGTATACCATTCACCATTTGCGTGAAATGGTATTATCAGTTTGTCTGAAAGTTTGCAATGCATATATATATATATATATATATATATATATATATATATATATATATATATATATATATATATATATATATATATATATATATATATATATATATATATATATATATATATATATATATATATATATATATATATATATATATATATATATATATAATATATATATATATATATATATATATATATATATATATATATATATATATATATATATATATATATATATCTTTTTGACCAGCTTTTCGGGTTGATCTAGCTATATTCGTCTGTCTGCCTTTTTGTCTGTATGTTGCGCATTTTTTGGGCACCAATTTTTAAGATATCCAACTGTTAATCGGCACCTAGACCCTTTCATTGCAGTCTAGTTGAGTATCCATATTGACATACTACACCCACTTTGTGGGGTAGCCCCGCGCACTTTTGGGTTTCTGTATGAAAAACATTTTTATTGCAGTCAATATCAACTTGAAAATTGATAAGGAAGCTTCTTATCGACGGAAGCTTCACATACGAGTATATATCAATGGCTCCCCCTTTTTTTGGGCCCCCATACAAATCATCCGTCCACTTTTGCCATTTTTCAAATTTAATATCGTGGCTTTCTATGGAATAACGCTAAAAATAAATATCAACGGAGGAAGTATGAAGATAGACCCGCCACGTCCACTTTTCGGGGTAGCTCCCATACATGCCCACTGACCACTTTTGTGTTTTTGTATGAAATAATTATTTATTACCACCCATATCAACTTTAAATGGAATATGGTGGGTTTTTATAGACGGAAGCTTCACACATATACAAATGGGTGTGCTCCCCCTTTTATTCGGTAGCTGCTCCACCTATTTTTTGAATTTAACATGAAAAACTTTTGCAAAATCAATTAAATATTTGATATGGTGGATGCTTATGTTCCGCCCACTTTTGAGGGCAGCCTCCACAAAAATGTCCACACACCTTTAGGTTGCTTACAATGAGTTTTTTATTTACTGCTGCTAAGTACACAACTTGAAACTTTTTGTGAATGGTATTATTTAACTTCGGTTCTACCGATGTTAACGATTTTATTTGATCTGCCAAGGGTATACTAAGTTTGTGCAAATGTATGAAACTGGCAGAAAGAGGCGTGGTAGACCTTATAATGTATATTGATTAGCATAAAAAAGTCGAGTCGGTATAGTTACGTTCATCTGTTCCTCCGTACCGTCCGTACGCCACACGTGCGCAATCGCTTGGCAAATGCCTCAAATCAGTTTTATTCTTCTTTTATTTGGTTGTTTAAAAAATGTTGCAAACGAACCAAATAAGTTCAAACATGTTGTGAGTTATGATTATTTGGTTCGATACGAACAACGAATCAAACCAAATCGCTCTTTGTGTTTTTAATTTATTTGTAATTTTTGTTCCTTTCGGTTGCTTTATTTTCAGTTGCCGGAATAGAGATAAAATATTCTCTAACTCTGTGCACATTTGCCTGTACATACATGTGCAACTATGTCATTCATACAGGCAAGAGCATGAAGCCTCAAATTCTACATACATACACAGTTTTGTTAGAAGCCAAGAGAGGGGAGAAAGGCGAAAGAATATTCTCAAGTTTATTGCGCTTGTTTACCTCGATTTGTTCTCGTTATAACTTGAAGTATTCATAACCATTTGGTTTTAGATATCTGCGTACTGTGCTTGCTTTGATCTGTTTCATCAAACGAAAACTTTCGTACTTTTTTGAAGCCATGTAAGTCTGTAAAAGCCTTGTTTGTCTTTTCGAATGCATTTTAGCAATGCTTTAACTGCGACTATAAATGATCGAATCTCCAAACTTAGATTTTTACATTCGTGTGGTTCGCGCAGAGGGGTACATAGGGCTACACATTCTTAAATCTCACAATTTTTGAGGAAAGCCAGGTGAAAAAAAAATTGTTTGTGTTTTTTTTTTATGTTTAAAAAAACAAAATAATTAATGTAAAATTCAGCAGTGTATTTCAAAGTCGTTAATTCACAACTTGCAGCATTCTTTTCAGTTTTTATTTACAAAATGGCGATTTTCCGATACTCAAACAAGCGAGTGAAAATTTTCTGTAAAAGTTACGCCGAAAACTTTGAAATTTATTTTGCAATTTTAGTATAGAGTTTATTATTGTTGCCCATTCGCTGTACATGTTGTTATTGTACTCGTAAGTACTTGAGAATGGTCAGTTGAAATATTTTATAAGAACTTGAAAAGTACTTGAAAAGTATTTGTAAATAGTTATTGCTGCTTATAAATCAAGTAAATTATTGCGCACGGCATAAATAAAAAATAGTTCACTCTGCTCTACTCTACTCTACTCTAGGCTAATAAGCCTGCATAAAATTATACAAATTCGCCGAGCATGAAATTGTATGTGCAATATAAAAGGATAATGCCAGCAAGGATAATGCTTGTTAGCACCGGCGTCAACGAAATATATAAATATATACCTACTACGTACGAATACAAGTACAATACTATATAAGAAAATAAACTGCTGCATTTAGCCCCGCTTGGCGCATTATTATTATGCAAATTTTGGGCAACACCTTTTTCGCTAACAATTTCATTTCCGTTGTCAACGCCGCTATTGCTGCCATTGCTCCTGTCGGGCTTTTTTTCCTTTCATTTTGTTCTCTATTGCCGAATGTGCGAATGCGAATGCACAGCATACTATATTTCCGCCGGAATTGTCGCCATTATTTACGCCAAACACAATGATGCTGCAAATTGTTTGTTTGTTTGTTTGTGAGTTTGTCTATTTGTCTGTTTGTTAGATGCCAGTCTAGGTAAATGTAGTAAGTTGTTATTATATTTTGCTTATATAGAACTGACTGTTCAACAAATCTAAAGAGCTGATTTCTTTTTCGTCCTTTTATTTTCAGTTAGTAATTCACGCTTTGATAAATTGTACCACAGATGGATTTATACATAAGATAAGCATATGCAATGCAGATATATAACTCAAATAGTGAAAGTGACAATTTAATTGGTTATAAAAAGAGTCACTGGACAGCCAAGATTAGTGCTGATTTATATAGAGAGTGTGTGTGTGTGTGTGTGTGTGTGTGTGTGTGTGTGTGTGTGTGTGTGTGTGTGTGTGTGTGTGTGTGTGTGTGTGAGCATCAAAAAAGATATCTATCAAGCGCAAGCAGGCCGTTTTGTAGCACAGGTGATTTCACTGGAATATTATCTTTGCATACGGTACAAAAAATGGAATATTTGTTTGATTGGAAAAACTCCTGAGACGACCCTTACAGTGGTTTGTGTGTACGTGTATATTACATACAATTGAAACACAAGTTTCAACGGTATTACGTACAACAGGGCCTAATAGTTTTCCGGCAGTCTAAGAAAATAACACGATAAGTATTTCGATTTGATAATAAATACTTTTGAAACCATTCCATTAGAATTGTCCGAAGTAAATACTTAGCTACTTTATACGACACATTTCATAAAATTTGAAAATTCATGAAAACTTAAAGTCCCTGTTTATGAAAGCTGAAACCTCAGCCCAATATGTAAAGCAAGGCAACACATATCAGCGAAAAAGTGTTTATAAGCACATTTTTCTGACTTGTCAGGAAATATTTTCATGAAACACCACATCGTATAAACGAAATAATTGATTTGCTAAGCTCCGATCAATACTATCTGTATCAAATATGCTTCGCAATTTCACCAAACTTATCTAGCAAAGACCCAGAAAAACTGGCGTACTCTCGATGCCAACCGAAAACTTGAAGGAACTAGCTAATTTTATTTTGAAATAACACGCATCCACCTGGTTTGATATGAAAACAAAATATTGGTCTTGTGCATTGTCTTAAAAACTATAGAAAAAACTAAATTGTCTCAACTCCCAGAAAATATGTTGCAAGATGATGCTTTACATAAAGCGGAAATGGCTCTTCAAAGAATATTATAGGCAAGAAAAGAGACGATAGTTCACAAATTTCTTTGTACAGAACTTTAAGTTGGAGCATCGAATTATTATAATTTGATAGATCGCACGAAAGAAAAAGAAACGGAGCCTCAATTAAATACTTATACCGAAATTTCAAATTGTGTATCTTCTGGAAGTAATTTGTTTGACTGTTAAAAGTTTTTTTTTTGCCATACTCAAGCCATGGCTAGATGTGTCAATGTCCTAATAGAGGCTACAGTATCTGTCTATGGACCAGAAACTAGAGATAATCGGGTATATGCAAGGCAAAGCATACCAATTTGTGAGACTAAATCTCACTTTTTCCAACAAAAAGACAATTCTGAAAATCACGATTAGGAACAGTAAGACCTACTTTTGAAAGATTTTGTCTTAGAAAACTGAAACTTTGAAATATACATCTATAGTCTATATCTATAGATCTATAGTCTCAGATCAACGATTAATAAAAAAAAAGTATAAACAAAATTTCACACCCAGCTAATGTCTTTTGTGTTTCAATAACTCACCAATTTGCCTGTTTTTCAGCTCTGTAGAATTAAGAAATTGAGAACGACTTATATAGACGCAGTTCATGACTTGCATTAGTTATGTAAGTAAATATATCAAAAACAAACTTGAAACAAACTCGATACAAATGCTCGTATATCATTCATTGAGCGAAGAGTGAGCATTTGAAGTCCTTCGATTGAAGTTGAAACAGGAGCAGCAAAATTTATTTAGCAAGTGAGAAATACGAACGCAACACGACTGCCAAAGTGCTAATTGTTTGCGGCACACAGTTGCGTTTGACAGCGCACTTTGACAAGTTTGACATACACGAGCGCACTCATTTCCCTCAAACGAAAAGGCACTAACTACAATATTTGTAGGTGTAGGTGATAAGCGTGTCGGTGTGAGAGATAGAGAGAGAGAGAGTGTTAAAAGTAAGAAAAGTAAGTTTGATGCAAACAAATCGAAGGATTTATGAAGTGTGCCGATATTTTCACTAATTGTTGGTACATTTCATAGCGAAAATTGTTTTATAGCATAAAAATTAACCACTCTATGTTCAAACTATTTGTTCCTTCTATATATAGGTTATAGCACAGCCTTATCAATCTGGAACCGAAACTACTAGGTGGGAAATGAGGTGCACATTTTGTATTCATTAGATAGTCCTTAAGTACAATTTTTACACTGTACACAGCAAATAACTAAATACGTATTTTGCTGATTTTGGCAGAAACCACCATACAAAATGTAACCCCGATTGAAATTTATATGAGGCATTTTAATTTTTTTCATTCGAATGTCTTCAAACTCAAAATCACTTATTGGCCGAGGATAGGGCGTATTTCTTTTGTTTTGCTTTTTACTCACGCAGATGTTTACACGCGCTACACACATACATGCTCAGAAGACCGTTTGCCGAGTTTTTACGAAGTAAAGGGTCTCGAGTGAACACATGAGCTGAGCGATCGAACAAAAACGCTCGTCGATTGAGCGAAGAGCAAGCCAAAGAAGAACGAAGTTTGATGGTTTTTTTCTGACAACAAGCACTAGAGAGACCAATTATTGCGAGCTCTGGTTTCCGCTTGATGAGAACGGGTATGAAGAGGGTACAACTATCCTTCGGTCTTTGTTTGATGATATCGGGCATGAACCAATTTTTACTTAACCACACTCATTTAGAACCATGTTTCCTGATATATGTAACCTTAAACACTTGAATCGGTGCATTCTGATATCCTTTTCCCATGTCCATCTTTTATTACTACGCCCATCCTTTTCACTTAAAAAACCGACTTGTTATCGGACACGTGACTGCTTCAAGACTGATCAGGACTGTTTCTAAGCTATACCAAACACATTCTTATATACTTGCACGGCCTGCATAATTTGTTCATGGATCAAATGATTCACGTTTTTATCTTTGTTGCCAAGGCTTTGTTGCTTACACTAATCAACAAAGAAAAAATTTTAATTCTACCCCCCTTTTTACTGAACAACAAAATATTTTTTACCCTGTATTTTTATACACTGCACTCATATGGACAAAAGTTTTATAAGTTTGTGCTACTGTATGTAAGAGGCAGAAAAATATCAGTATTCGCAGTTAAATCGATATAGCCATGTCGTCTATCTGTCCGACCGCCCATCTTATTCTACAGTTACAGTTAACTTTTTATTTTTCAATCGTTTATTAATTTCTTATTAATTAATTTATTAATGATTTTTTAATACCAATTGTAGCTTCACTACCAACAGCCTACTTATTTTTATGCCAGCAGTAAATTCTCATACACAAAAATTAAAGAACTAATCTTCTGCTTTCTAATACCATTGAAAATAGTCGATATCTATTGAAAATTTACTGAGTTATTGGATCATATTTCCCCCCTCTATTTAGTTTAGATACACTAATATGCAGACAATGCATTTAACATTTATTTAGTTCCCAAAAACAGTCCAATACTAATCAAACTAAATTAAAAACATTGAACAAGATACCCTACAAACTGACTCATTCATTTATGCATGCAGCAAAATACGAAAGCCATTTAGCGAACTTTTTCAGCTAAAAAGTAACCTGAATGAGTGTGAATGACTGAGTCACTGAGTGTGAATGGGCGACACGGAAATAAACCAAACCGAGGCCATAATTTCACTAATTAGTGCAGAAATTTGAGTTAGCAGCGCTTGACGCTTGCCATAAGACCAGGATGATGATGATGGCACGGTCGACAGGGTCGGAGCGAACGCGAACGCGAACGCAAACGTAAACGCAAACGCAAACGCAAACGCAAAGCACCTGAGCTGAGCGTGATAATTAAATTGAAATAGCGCCGCAAAATATGCAACGTTTAATTATAATTTTGCATAGCCGCTTTTCATGCGCTGCGCTACGTTCCCAAAGGATCAAAGCTGTTGCGGCTCATTGCGGTCGAAGGTAAATTTTTGCAATGCGCATTTGCAATTAATTAGTAGTTAAAAATAATCGCATTCCCACTCACGTTAAATGTTATTGTTGTTGTTGTTTACTACGTATAACATCAGCTGCCAGCAGCATTCATTCTACACCCTACACTAAATAAGTTCAATACACGAGTAGGCTGCCAAAAATTGTCATGTCAAAAGTCAAAATCATACCGAGAAATTGCTGAACAATCAAAATTATCAAAGTCACGTTTTTTGGGGGTGTAAGTATAACTATGTGTGCGAGTGAGACAGCAACTGTTATTAGTTTGCATACGTATTTTTCAGTATTTTGACTTGTGCGGTTCGGTTGACAAGCATGAACCGACACGAAACGATATGCACAATTCAACTGTTTATACTAACACCCACACATGCCGTGCCGTGTCCTGTGCTGTGCTGTCGAGGAAAAATGCCACTGTAGCAAGCATTTAAGGATTATAGTCGCAACAATAACAGCAATTCAGTGCTTGTGACACGTTTTAGTGTTGAATTTTTCATTTTTGTTTTTGTAAAATTTCAAATGAGTGAAAAAGTTTGGGAGAACGTAGCGAACAGCTTTAAGATACACTGCAGAGTGCAAATGGTCGTTGACTTTTGAACGCTCATGAAAATAGCATCAAATTTTTACTTAACTAATATAATAGCAGCTCAGTTATCCATTTTCCTCATGCCTTGCTGTGTATTTTAAGCCAAGGTAGTCGACATTTTAAATACTTTGAGTACTGATTATGACTAGTTTATTATTTATAAATAGCAAATGTGAGAACGTCAACTGTTCAGCAATGTTGGTTGGGGTTATACCCGTATAGGATGTAACCTTATCATGGCCGGAACATGCTCGGAAATAGTGTTGGAGAGAAGTAGTTTTTGTGTGTGAATTTATGAGCCAAAACAAAAGTGATAAACTGTAAGCCACAAAGTACGGCTGGCACACACACTCACCCATACACACACACACACACACACACACACACACACACACACACACACACACACACACACTTTCAGGCAGGCACCCAAATGACATACATTGCGTATGAGTAACAAGCGCAGACAGTGACAAATTAGTTTCTCATGCTTCTTTTTTGAACATTGAGAGTTTTTATTTTATTATTCCCTGCACACAAATGATGTAAGAGAATGGGTATATTAGTTTTCTTAAACTTCGGCAACTATTGTACATTTTAGAGCAGTATCAGAAGGTGAGTCGATTTGGTAATGCCAGTATATCCGTCCGTGCGTCTGTCTATCCCTCTGCCTGTCTATTTGTCCAGGCGTCCGTCTGATAATCTCTTTGAATACAGATTTATTAGCGACTATAAGAAATACAGGCTTAAATTCTTTTTTTTTTATTTGTGTCAAATGTTGTAAATTATAAACTTCATTTAAAACTTAATATCACTTATAATTCACATGTAGTTTTTACTGTCATTTTTTTACTGTTCAAGGCTCGTATGCTATATAAAAGACTATAATCGGCTGAAATATATTTTCAAAATTGCATATCGAACTTAAAACATGAGGTAGTTTTATGTCTATTTTTTTCTGTTCGATTGTCTTTAATGTAGAGCTCAAGTCAGAATGTTTTCAATTGGGGAGAGCCTCATTTTTTTTAAAACTTTTTAAAGTAAACTACACTTGGCATATTTTCTATAAAAGAAACACTTCATTATCGCACATTCTACTGCAATACACTCCAAACCATGAAACTCTGCAGGGCATTATATAGTCTACCATAACTATAAAACACTTTCTAGTTATTTCATTTTATTCACTATATATGACTGCTTATTTGCGTAATTTATATAATAAGCATCTGTATTCTGTGGTGTGTCTCTATATGTAAATATCTGAGCATAAAGTTTTACAGTCGTCATTAGGGGCGGTATATAAATATAAATTATATATCCCCACACAAATACGTATTTGTGCTACTTGGAAGTAATGCATCTATGTCTATTTCCACGTTATTAAATTCTTTCAACAAAACTCGTATATTAAAGTTTTTATCACAATAATATAACTTTATGCTCTCCGAAAAGTACAGAAATTTGCTTAAAAGCCAATAAAATGTTATCAAACCGTCAAATTCCAATACATACCCCATTGACCTTTCTCTCCATGACACTGCAGCACCCTTCTGCGTCGCTTTATGCGCGTTTCAATACATAATTTATTAAACATTTTGCTAATTTAAATTTTATTTCGGGCGGCAATTTGCACAAATTGGTTGTTATTTTTATGGCGCATGCTGCAGCAAGGACATTCAGCCCTTTTTGCAAAGTATTTATGAGAGCGAAACCGAAACCGATCAATGTTGACATTCATTGAAATTCATGGCGTGTAGTCAATAATAAAACGCAAGCGCATAAATAAAATATCAAGGTAAACGAGCAATATTGTATAGAGCAGCGAAGGAGTAAAGGATACAAATATTTGCAGTACTGACACACATACATTTAAGAGTTAATAGCTATAAGAATTACAATTGTTGCCTACTAAAAAAGAAAACATTTAGCTTATCTTTTGCAACGCATTCGCATGACATTATGCAGCAGCAGATACTTAAAGTAGTATCTTAAAGTTTGGCATGTTAAAACTGTTGTAAGAGAGTTACAACGTTTTGCATTTCAATTAATCTAGAACTATATGTGTATGTATATATATACATTGCTATACTCGTACACATGCCTATTTGAAGAAGTTGAACTAGTTGTATACAATGACAACAAAATGTGCAACAAAATTAAAATGCGCATTTATGCAGATCTGCGTATTGAAATTGTCACAGTTGCATTGTGAATAGGGCGCCAGGAGCCGTTCTCATCGTAGCCGTGGAAGACAGATGCACTGACGGACGGATGGACATACAAGCTAGCTACATATGGGGTGTTTTTTTAGAGGTTCCGACATAGATTGAACCGTCGTAAACTGGCCGATCTGGCAACACTATTATCAATTTGGTTTTCCTTTTTAAAGCTTAAAAAGTGCGGGAAAATTGAACTTCCAGAATGCGCCACATTCAGCCCAGAGACCGCATACCCGATCTCACATTGAAACACTAAAATAACTTAAAATGATCTTTCTAATAAAGCCATTTTCAAGTTTGGAGTTATGTAATCTTAGTATTTTAATTCAATTCAAAGTTCTAGTCCTCTAAAAAAAACACCCCTTATATACTACATACATAAGCAAACAATGGCGGCTGCCAGGATAATGCGTGCACTCCAAAGACTCTAATTATTTTTTTGCCCGCGACCCCTGCTGCCTTACGATATGCGCTGAAGAATGCTACAGAACAGGTGTATTTGTTTGTCAATGCAGCCTGGCAATCCTCCCTGCTGCTCCTTGCTACACAGTTTATTACGCTGTAGCTGCAGCTGCGGCTGTGTCGCTTTCTAACAAGCGCACAGAGTGACGTTAGAGTAGCATTCTATACTATGCCCCAGCGAATGCATTTGCATAATGAACTGCATCAGGCTTATGTTTTTTTAATGCTATCTCTCTCTCTCTCTCTCTGTCTCTCTTTCATTCTTGCTGCCGCTGCTGCTTATGCATCTAATTTGCATGTTTAACAAAAGCAGCAGCAGCAGCAGAAACTTTAAGTTCGACTCGTATCTTTTTTTCCGTTGTTTTTTTTTTTTTACTTAAAGTCTTACACAAAATGTTGTTAAACACTTAAGCGCTTCCAACATGATTTGCCATTTTGCAGATGCAACTTCACGGCACACGTGAGTAGAAAATTAAATTGCGACGATCTCGTGCAGCGGGTTATATCCTGCATGAATTTTGTTTTTTTTTTTCAACTCATGCTGCGTAGTTAGGGTTGGCTTCTGTATTCATAGCTGAGTGCGGTCAGCAAAAAAAATGTTGATTATCAATATCCTAGCCAAAGGACATTAAGCCGCAGCACTTGCTGCAAAAATTCCACTAAAAAAAGGTGCAAATTGTGCGCAGCACACGTTGCGCATATGAATTAAAGCGTTTAGTTTTGCTGTTCATTGCGCTTTAAGCAAATATTACATTTATATTTTATACATATTGTATAAATAGTATATTGATTTTGTTATATAGTTTGTAACACGTAGAGGAGGCATCCGAGCTCAAATAATATCCGAGTGGATTTATGGTTTCGGACTCTTTATTTCCATGAAATGTAAATGCAAAGTAGATATTTGGAGCATTCTTAAGAACAAAAATGAAAGGAATTCAAAACTTGCTATTGTTCTTGTTAATGTTTGAGCAATAGTAGCGCCAGAAAGGAGTATATACAACTCTTCATCGTCGCGAAAAATAATCATTATCATAAACTTGGTTCATCAACTAAAACATCTGTACTAAAGAAATAAGTCAAATTGATCAAGCCACACTAAGCGCTCAGAAATGCGGGAATACAATAGTAGGAATAGTAAAGAAAACAAACATAATCATCACAGAATCATACTTGCATGTTTGTCTGCGTGCGGGCTGATGGTGAAATTGTATAAGGTGACGTATTACGCCTAGCTGCTCTCTTTCTGTTCTTATTGGTTCCTATGATTTTAGATGACGGCATCAAAAAAAAAAAAAAAAAAAATACTGTCACGCTCTAACGCTCTCAGCGTTGAACGTATAGACAGGTGAGCGTATACGTCACCATGTGCGACAGAAAGATTATTCCCCGTGCTCCGGTCTTAGAATCCCAATAAATTGTTCGGAAGTGTTTTCGTAGAAATGGTTCATATTTCACTATCAGAAGCACTATAACTATTCAATACGTTATGGGCGTTGATTTATTTGTGACAAGTGACAAATTTCTTTTTCTAAATAATGTAACTTTGACACTTCAAACAAGCCTATTCACAATGTTGCCTTATCGTCTATTCGAATGATGCCACATATGTCACGAGGGTGAAGTTAGAAGTACCCGGACGGTGTTTGTAGTTTTTAAGCAAGTTTATTGCTCTGAGAGGAATCACCTATCATTGGGCTACTGTACTAAGATCAAATGAATGAAACATGAATCCATATTATAGGCCAGGCAGTGGTTGAAACAGTGAAGTTTTTTTGCCGTATCGGCGTGGTACTTTTCTGATTTTTGTTCGCCTGGCTGCCTTTCATGACTGCTTTCAATGGGTCTCAAACACAAACCTAATAATGCATATTGCTTCAAATGTGACAAATTTTAAATTGTTTTAAAACTCTAAGCGCCATCTGACGTAGATCGGGTACTTCAGGAACTACCCTCAAATCAATATAATTCGCATGTTTGCTACAATATATGTGAAATCTGTGTAATCGAACTCAATAAACCACAAAAATACCAAAACTTCTAATAGGGCTGAGGAAAAAGTTCAATTTATGCAACACTTCCTCTTCTTTTTTCCAATACTACCAAAATTAAAATGAGCTAAGACGATAAGACAACATTGTGAATAGACTTAATATAAAAAACTATATACATATGTATACTGACTATAATATTATCAGGATCCAGTGAAGAGTATTGAAGCTTCGATGTCAACGAAGTGAGCAAATTGTTCCTGTGTACATTTTTCATTGCATATGCCGCTCTGCTTTTTAAGTGCACAATTAAACAAAGTTCTATTTAATTTTGTAAATGCAGCAGACAAAAGTATCTACACAATAAAATATTTACTTAGAGCGCATCTGTCACATTTTGCGCGCATCAGTGTATCTCATACGTTTTGGAAAATTGGAACATTATCAAATGAAAGACAAATAAACAGAAACGTGAACAAACTGTAGCGCACTGGATTGTTCCCATTGCGCTGCAATTTTATAACAATTTGCAGAAAATGTTTATTATACGAATTAGGCATTTCGAATTGTGAGTAGTTTGGAATTACTTCCTTCTAGTCACACAACACTGTAATAATAAAATGCTTCACTTGCATTGAAATAAACTATTTATTTGTTAAATTTAATAGTAATAGTATAAATACGTAACTACTCGTATATGGACAATGCAAAAGTAAATGCAAGCAGCAAATCTGCTGCTGCAATTGTGCATTGTGTAACTTCTAATTTGAGTTTCAATTTTAAATCCAAACTCAATTTATAATATTTTATTGCAGAAATCGAAACGACAAAAGGACATTCATAGGAAAATAGATGGCATAGAAGCAGGATAGAACAATGAATTAGAACGAGATAGTTTCTTTCATCATCATTTTTCTTTGCTATTTTTTTGTGTACTTTGCCAAAGACAAACGTTTAAGCAACGCGTCCAAAGATTGCTTCAGCTATGCACAGCAAGGGCACTTCATATGCTTCCTGCTCCATATACGTTGCTTTCTATACCCTTCACATATAGTTTGAATTGGAGGTATTATAATTTTTTTACCACGTTTGCCATTATTTAACGAGAAAAGAACTTTTGTTTGAAACGAAACGAAATCTGAGAAATCGAATTTCATTAGATGTTGCACATTTGGTTACGTGCGGTATTCGACAAAAGATACAGGCACAACTTCATTGACTTCGGAATACACGAAAGTGGCGCGCAAAAAAATCAAACCCTGTTTGGGGCATTCAATAAAAATAGATTGAATGCAACACGTGAGCACGGGAATATTAATTGTATTTCATCATATGATGAAATTAGATATATTACGATATCCAGAATGCAATTGTGCTCTGCCGTATTAAAACTAAATTATGCAGGAAGCTGGAATATTTTTAGACAATAAATCTAGCATGCGATGTAGCTCTTCACCAAGAAATGTAACCATGACTTCCAAAAGTGCCTTACAATCGCCACGATTTATGTGTGTTTGAATTGATTTCCTCAAAACTGCTTGATTTGCTCACACTCAACATTGCAAAATTTCGAGGCAATATTTGCATCATCGAATCCTTAATTGAATTGCAAATGAGAGCTTCAGGTTTGCTGCTTTTCCATTTGGTTGTGATGATGGCATCCAAGACATGAGTTTCTGACCGAGAGTACAGGCACATCCTTGAAGCGTGTTTGAAAAAGTAGTATTAAAATTCGAGGCCGCAAGTTTTTCAGATAGTATTAAGAATCGCTTGAGCGTTGTTTTTGTCGAAATACCCGAATGAACTTCGATTGCTCCCAAAAACTTAGCCACACGAACTTACTGCACTGTGCTGTACTATTCACTTTGGATCTGCCGACTAAATCGGCCAAAATTGCTTCATCCCAGTGAACCACCAACTGAACATTGCTACTCAACTATTTAATTTCAAGTCAGTACATGAGTCAGATTTAGCTTCACCAAATTGATTCTTTTCCTGCAATTGCCGAAGGAAGTGCACTGCTACAAAAAACCAGAACTTCCGTACTTGAATTGATCCATAAAGGTATCAAAGTTGCTGAAAACTATCATCATTTCAACTACCTCTGCGGCTAACAGGTATGCGACACATTAAGTTGCCGTATCACAACATATTGCACTTCCCATTTACCATCGGTGCGAGCAGCTGAGAGAGTAAATTTGATTTTGCTTTCAGATTTTTTTCTCCTCTCAGAGTTTGATTTAAGAATTTTCAACTTATTTCAAGTCAAATGGAATTTATGTGACATTCTGAGACTTTTGTACTCGACTTGAGTACAGATTTGTTCTTAGAATTTCATTTTTAGACTTATATATTGAAATGATCTCAATTTTTCAATCCTTCATTATTTGACCTGCTAGCTTCCTTTTCCCGATCTTTCTTCTTTGGATGCAAATTTCATATCATCGCCCAAAATTGAAGCAGGACGTTCTTTATGTCGCTGTTTTTCCAAGAATTCTTCATCCTCTTCGTTCCTCAGATCGGCTTCCTTGCATGATCGGATCTTTCTTGCTGAAAAAAAGCATTCATTCAGCACGACGCTCATTAATATTGCCATCTCGGCAGATTTCCTAACGAATTGCAGCTAATCTAATGTATATACGATATATATTCCTGATCAGCTCGACGCGACGAATCAATTCGCCATGTCCGTCTGTCTCTGCCAACAATTTTATACGTAATATTTTTCTGAAACTTAATAAATTGACTTTTTGTAATTGAAGAGTATTTCGGCTTTGGTAAGACCAAATTTAATGTTTTCTATTGTTTCTTTTAAAATTTTTCCAATAGAAAAACACAACAACAACAAAAAAACAAGAATATATCAAATGGACTGCATACGTATCGAGTGAACAAAGCAGTTCGAAACTGTGCGAAAATATTGTATAAATGGTGTATGTGTAAAACGAAACTTTGGAAAGGACAACGCAACGCACACACACACACACAGTCCTGTGTGACCAAAACAAATAACCATGAGTGAGCAGTTCCAACAAGTTGGCTTGCATTACATAAGAAAGCAGCACTCATTGCTGGAATGCGTTAGTAAGAGAGATAAATAAAGAGAGAGAAAGAGCGAAAAAAAAGGACAAAGGCACTAGACCAGCAGGATATCATTACAAAGCGGCTTCAAGCGAGTTGCTTTGAAAATAAACTTGCACCACTTTATATCAACTGAGTTGCCAATAGATGCCAATACCCTTCCAATATTTTGCTCCTCCGATGTCTCCGAACTTGGTTTTGGTTTGTATTTTTTTCTGCGCTTTGATTGCTTTCGATTGGATTGCTTTTGCTGCCAGTTTGACTGCATCCAACAGATACACAGCTTCATAGTTTTCATTCTATATTTGAATTGCTGCGAAACGTTTTTATAATTTAAAAAAAAAAATGACTAAAGGATATATTGCATAAGTGAAAGATTGTGATTCCCTAAAGGATGCTGTGATAGTTTTACTATTAGAAATACATTTCAAATTGAAATTAGAGAGGAAACATGGAAAAATGGCGAAATTTAGACATTGCATATAATGGGAAATTCCTTGGCATGCATTCCATTACATTTTAACACGTCTATCCTTATGATGTTTCAATATTTTACGTGTGCTCGTTTCGAAATATGCATAAGTTGATATAAAATAAAGGGTTCTCAAGCGGAGCAGTAACATAAAGTGCCGGAGTAAGTGATTTTTGATGGAGCTGCAGCTGTTTAGATTTTAATATAATAAAGAGCTCTTTTTTTACCTAAGTAGGACTCTGGAAGTTTAAATATTTATGTCCAATGTCGAATCACTAATTCAATCAAACGTATTTCTTGCTTTCTACTCTTTGTGCTGTTTGCAACAGCCTTCGATTAAGACCGTTTCTATGTAGATCAATTCTTTAATCAAACGTAGGAGGCATGCCTTATTATGAAATTGCAGATCGTATTTCATAAGCTCAGGAAGATTTGGCGTTCCACCACAATAACAACAAGCAAGCATTTGACAATTGATTTTGCGTACACACTGTTCCTCCAAAATTCGTCCGTCCACGACCAACTTCGGAGGCTGGATATCATTAGCCAGCTCGATATATTGGTTCCTCAATAACTCTAAAGCATTTATCATTATAATCGATACTCATTTCAACCCCAACAAAATCTAGCCGTTTGTAAGACGCTTCGTGACCGGTATTAAAACATTCGTTGTTTTCAACCACAACTATTGAGCCGCATTATAGAAGTAATATGCTCTCAATATGCTGGGAATATAAATACATATGGTGATTTTCGAGCAGCTACCGCTCAACTAAACTGTATATTCAGATGATTTAAATAGGTGAAGATCTTGTGGAGAAGCGGCCAGAATGTGTCATTCGCAGAGACGTAGTGTTCCAGCGTAACAATGAGAGAAAGCACATATGTTTGGTGACCCATCAGAAAGTCTTCCATTTGATTCTGCTTACTCACCAGATCTTGCCTCAACGGGCTACGATTTGCTTTGTGATGAGGCCATAAAAGAGCAACTCACCCCGTTCTTCGCTGGAAAATAGCGGTTATTCTACAAGAGCGGATTCATACAACCTACAGAAGAATGGCTAAATGGCTACGCTGTTCTTAAATAGTTAGGTTGTGCATATTCTTCAATTCCATCGAGAGTCTATTTAACCATCCCCGTCTGTCATTCTAACAGTCTGTCTGATAGTGTGAAACAACAGATCTTTAAAACTATAAAAGCTAAAGGCATGACAACTGTTAAGAGATTCTCCTTACGATCATGTCTATGCAGCATTTCAGCAATTTATGTTTGTATTTTTCATCATGTGCATATTTTTATAGGTTGCGTTTCAAAATTTCTGTGAATGCTTGTTACTTCTTCAAATTATATTTAGACCAACTGAGTAAATAATTTATAATTTCATCATATGGTGAAATACAAGTAGTATTCCCGTGCTCACTTGTTGCTCTGTTTTCCTTATTTGATTTGATTAATTCAAGTGAATTTACATGAAACTTAAATATCTTTTTCTTACAGCTCCCTCTGTGTCTCTTTTTAAGTGTCTTATACACACAACTATAAAGGGGGTTCCATTTAGACGTGTGGTACTTCCTTTTTAAATAAAACTCAAACCGATACGCATTTGTGCAAATATTTTATTGCATTCGAAAGGTTTATATCTAGATAATTATTTCTCGGTCATGTTCACCGTGACTGATCTGCAGAGACTTTTGCGTATATTTTTGTGGGTCATAGTTACGATAACATTTTGAAGAATTGCGTCCTGAATTCGAACTTGAATAAAATTTGTAATATTCTGTTTCAAGGTTAAAATCGTTCTTGATTCAACCTTGTGGACTTTTTCCTTCGTGTAAGCCCTATTTGACCCAGTAGACCTAGTTTCGTAAAAATTGTTCACAATGTTGCGCACATTTGTCTCACTGATGTGCTGTATTAATCTTAGAGATTTTACCATCAACTTGGAGTTTAAAATGCAAGGTTCAATACGTTCAATACGAGCAGGATTTTTAACTGTTGAAGAAGCTCGAATGCAATGCTCTTACTTGCACTAGTTTTTCATTAGATTACTTAAACTAAAGTCTCAAATCCGAAGTGGAGCATATTCTAAAAAGCATCACTCCAAAGCCCTGATAAAATCCGTTGCATAATTTCAGGCGCTGTCACATGTTATATCCTGCATATTATTTGATTTTTTTTTCATACGCAACGTTGTCAGCTGAATTAATTTTCAACTTATTTAATTGCAATTGCTTAGAAAAGTAAATATGTATCTAGATACAAATATATAGATACGTGTAGATACAATATGCGTTGCGTCTTCTAATTAACACGAAATGCGTAAATAGTTTTGATGCTTTAGTGCGTTTGCTTTGATGTTTTGCACGCCATTGTTGTCGCACGCATACATACGAGTAGTAGGTGCATAGATTTAGCTATTACGTTACACTTTCACAGATACATAGATGCATACATATATGTATCTCCAGCCGCCCGAACCAACTTCAGCACATTTACATCGTCGCACCGTCGCCGTGTAAAGGAAGGCAACTGTGCGTGATGTTTCAACTTAACGCAATTAACATGTCCAACTTAATTGATGCAATAAATGTTTGCGCTGGCGTACGCGCTGCCAACCGACAGTCAACGTTGCGTGTATCTCGTAGATACACTCATGCAGACTCATGTGTGTGCTTTTGTATCTTTCCCCTTTTTGTTGCCGTGTTGTGCTCACCATTTACGTTTGCGCTACAAGTTTGCATAACAAATTTGAATCAATTTAGTGAAATTGACTTTCAGGTGTTCATCTGATTAATTATGACGCTCTTTAAAATGTCTATGACAATGATGTGACACACTACGAAATGCGTAATGCGCAATGCGAAATGCATATAAGATAGTTTCGTGTCAGTTCATGACCTTCTCAATTAGCTTAACTGCCGCAAGTTTTTTTTGGGTTTAAAGTTTAAAACTCAAATGATTTAACAAGTTAATAACGAAAATCAATATTATTACAACTTGAATAATAATATTTTGGATGGTAATACTTGTATGTATTGCATATAAAAACATAGTGGAGAGACTGACAGTTTTTCAGTGTGGAAAAATGTACTGCGCTCCAATTCTCTTGGCGGCAGCAGTGACCAAAAACACAGAAAAAAAACTTTCCAATTCAATAAAAATGCAAATTTTACTGCAGTTGCAGAAATTTACTGTGTTCGTCCTGTAGTTGTTCCTTTTTTCTTTATAGCGTTGCTTCGCACTGCGCTGGCTTTGTAATTTTTTATAAAGTTTTGCTATCGCGTTAAAAAATAAATAGAAGTGCTATAGCTGAGTTGATTAGACTCTATAATACGCTGCATATTTTTATGCTAAGAGGAGCTATTACGGAAATGGAACTGTTGTTTACTGACCTACAGACTGCCACTGGTACCACTATGTACACAATGCTCCTTCAAGACCTACAAATGGCTACGGTTGGGTAGTACGTTAGCCAACACACAAGCGGTTACAATGAGCACCGTAAATCTCAAGTGACTGTGACCTTAGTAACAAATTCCTGCCATAGGAGACTGAAATGGTTTCATCCCAGTTACCTATGGCATCGCTAATACACCAGACGCTAATAGACCAGGCAAGAAGGAGGAGTGATTCTAATTCTTTATTACTCTTGCTTCAATCTTATCTGTCCTCTCCTGACCGTTTATAACTCAATCAATCGGTTTTGTTCAACAATTTCAAACTGATAATGCAAAAAATCAATTTAAGACTATTAATCAATTAATCGGCCAATCGGTCAGAAGTTTTATTTTTTGAAACAACACTTCTAACTCGACGAAAGCGTCGAAGAATATTCACAGACCTTTTCAAGAAATTATCTCACCATTAATTAGGACATCCAAGAGAATTAGTGAGTAGACTGTGGGAGATTCCGTTGGGCCGTCAAGTCTCAAAGACACTCTTTGCTGGATATCAACCGAAGCAGACAACTAAACTGCTACACTTTAACTAGAATAGGATCAGGATGTTGAAGTGAGTGCCAACAGGGCACTGTACCGTTGACCAAATGGTCCAACAGATGCATATTGGACACAGAACTTTTGTCGTAGTTGTGATGATGAAGAGTAGATGGAAAGTATTTAACACTTGGCCTGTACAACGATTGGCCTGTACTTCTTAGAAAAGTCAACCGACTTCTTGGGAGACTCTACTTGAAGACCTGATAAACATGTGGATATGGCAGTTTTCATTGACTCGATGGGTTGTGGTGCCTTCCGCCAAAAAAAAAACCCAAGATACCAGGCACCACAATGGGCGACTGGCTTCTGGGTGAACTCGATTTTGGTCGAGCCGCCTGTTTAATGTAATCAAACCTAACCTAACCTAACCTAACCTCACTTAACCTTGCATTTCAGAACCAGAGAGAATGTTGGTCAAGTTCATATGCAACTTTAAAATGGAGTCTTCATATACAAGGTACGAGTATGTTCAAAAAGTAAGGTGACTTTGTATATGTAATGAAATATTTATGTTGTCCCCTTTTAAAGTAATTACCCTCAGATACAATACATTTGTGCCAACGCTTTTGCCAATCCTCGAAAACAGTGAGCAAAACTTTGACATTTGATCGAACTAGGCATGCTTTTTTCGGTTTTGGCACACTTGGGCTCTTCCATTGGGACGATTGGGCTTTGGTTACGACATCATAACTATTCGTTGTTGACGTTCGTTGTTCGTTGTTGACATCATTCAATAGCTCCTGAGCTCGATAGCAGAAAATCGCCGAGCACGCAAAACACTTCTAACCGTTATGCCTCTCACAAACAAACTAATCGATAATCGAATGTACGTTGCCCGCGAAATTTGAAAAGTAGCCTTACTTTTGTACACACCTCGTATATTTGCTGAAAATTATATAAATTTTTTGCTTGTTTTATTTTGTTTAATAACTCAAGATGAAGTTTCTTTCTAAATTGCAAAATTTATTCTAATTTGCTTTGTTTTTGTTCACCGGACGTAAGACTTACTTCATACCGATAAGGCTCATTAAACGACATGTGTAGGGTACAAAGAAAAAAAAAATAAATAAATAAAACTCGTCAACAATTCGACGGCGAAAGTTATGACAGAATGTCATACAGTTTTTGTTTTCGCTCGGCTGCTGTTCTAAATTGTTTTCCCTTTTTTTCGACTCTTTATATAATTCAATTCAATTGCCGCCGTTGCCGCCAGAGCAGAGCAATGGAACTCTGTCAAAACTCTAATGGCGCCCAACTGGCAAGGATTCGCAGCGCTTAAGCCTTGTGCGCTTAAAAGGCGCCGGAAATCAATTTCTATAAACGAATGTAACCAAATGAAAATCAAAACCAAACAAATATGACACGCACAAAAATATGCAACAAAAAATTATAAAAAAAAAAGCGAAAAACAAAATTACGGCGATCACTGCGCGCCGGAAGGCAACTGTCACTTTTTGTGCGCGGTATGATTTTTCATATACTGCACACACACGGAATGCGCGAATTTGACATGTTTCATATACTTTTGAGCGCAATTTTTTACGTGTTCTCATCAGCAACTGTCAGTCATTTCGCTGTCGCTGTCGTTGTTGTTGTTGTTGTTTTCTGTAATCTAAGCAATATTTTGTAATATTAGAAATTTTTGGTTTTGTTTGCTATTTTTACATAAATTTCCAACCAAATAGAAAATTTAATATAATGCATTTTTCGGGCATAATTCAATTGCGTACGCAAAATGCATTTTACAAATGTTTTACTAGTAAACATAATGCCTTAGAACGACAACAACAACAACAACAACAACATCAAAAATGAAATAGAATAGCAACAATAAGCGCTGCATGCCTTTGTAATAATAATTAATTTAAAATGGCCAACAAGCGAGAAAGCCAACAAAAACGAACAAATAAATGAAAAATATTTCAACGCACAAAATATAATTTTGCCCAGGAGTATTTTTCATAGCAATGGCGGCGGCAACAATGGCAGCAACAATGGCGGCGGCGGCGGCGCTGGCGCTGGCGATGGCGGCAGTGGCAGCTGCCACAAAACAATTGTTTCGGTGTGCCACCGTTATTAATCTCCTCTCAGTCTCGCTTTCCCTTTCTCACTCTCAGTATCTCGCTCTATCTTACGCTTTCATTTGGGGAATTTGTTTTGTTTTCATGACGCATATTATGCATATTTTTGTGTAACATTTTTCCACAGTACACCAACAAATACAACAAACAACAAATAACTCAGAGCCTCCATTATCATATTTGCATTTATTATATGAAAATAGATTTACCATTGATACGAATTAGTATTACGCACATCGTGTCTATTGCAAATTCAACAAAAATTTTGTAATTTTGTTGTTTACATAATGGCTTGCAGCGTAAAATCATATTTGCGGTTTCATAAATGTATTTGCTTTTTGTTTAAAATTGCCTATTTTTAAATATTTTATATGTAGTTTAGTGTTTAATTAGAAATACTAAAATTAAATATTGTGCAAAATTTACTGCAGTGCAGCGCGATTTTTGTAATTTTGAACCGTATAAACCGTATAGCATCATCAGTGCATTGTCTTACAGGCACTTACATGCATATACGAGTATCCTTTTTTTTTTTTTTTTTGCACAGACAACATAAAGGCTCTGTAGCTGTGCATTGTCCAGCGCTGAGATAATAATCTAGAGACTGCAAGAGCTTTATAGGGAAGTGCGTATGAGCTATATATTGTTGCAGCAAGAAATATATTTGACCCTGGGGTGCGCCAAAATAAAACAATGCGGTTTGTTGTCAATGCACTTAGCTTTAACAAAAAATTGAAAAAGGCTGAAACTTAAGAGTAAATGTATTAACATTTAACTAAAAAATAAGGTATATTTAAAGAAAAAAAAATTTATATTTGGAAAACGAATTTAAGTTCCGAAGCCGTTGCTTAAATTCATAAGTGGTCAAGAAATATTCTACTTGAATACTATTTTACATCAGTCAAGTCTAACAAGTCAAAATGCAGCAGAATTCAGCTTAATAAAAACTTCGTTATGGCCGCAAACTTTTTTAAAAATTCATTTCAATTGAGTTTAGTGCACAGAAGTGTCTGTCGTTTCCATTTCAATGATTTAGTTGCGCTTTAACGTTTGTAGTTATGCAAGTACAACTAGGCAAGCGATAGGCACTTTTGTCTATGAATTGTGTTTTTGGCTCTCTCGCACAAACAACTCACAAGAATTAGTCTTCTATCTATTGAAAAATCGACCATTTGTTCTGTTGTATATTGAATGTACACTTCTATGATTAAGGCATAGCAGCGCACTACTTATTAGGCTTGGGCAACGCTTTTACAATGAGTACCACTTCAGGTTAAGCAATACAGGAATCTACAGTGAACCCAAAGCTTTTCAAAAATCATAATTGGATGCATGGAAATACATATTACGAAATAAAGATGTAAAAATGTTATACCAGCTCAAGTATATAGACGTTACAGTGCCCAAGATAATGAAATTTATAATGAAACGTGGAGTTTCAACTCATCTCTCTACACCTATCTTAAATATGAGTAGAGAGAATGTATGTGATTATCTTGCATACTCAGTACAAACCACACTTATTTTTCTAGTGAAACAAATATCTTGCTGAACGCTTCATACATTGATTCTCCATTTCTCTAACATTTTATCCAAAAGAGAATTCTTATTCACCACCTTAACATAAAAGGGTGTGAACATATTATAACTTCAATAAATTCAGTGGTTTCTCAGTGCTGTTGCGGTTTCCCCACTCTCAATTGATTATACATATAAAAATGTATGTTTATATAAATTTTTTAGAGCGTAGCTTTTGATGGATGAATTCGGGAGTTAGCGAAAGAGAAGTAATCAAAACGACAGTTCAGCAACAACGAACTTGAAGATAGAAAGGGAAAGAAAAGGATAATCAGACGTAGCAGCAAACAAGAACAACAAAAACAATGCATATTTTGAATTCTTTGTCTCTCACTCTCACTATATCGCCCACTCTCTTTCACTCTATCGCTCTTTGTCTCATTATCTCTTACTATGGCACTCTCTCTCTCTCTCTCTTTCTCTTTCTCTCTCTCTCTTACTCTCTCACCACTCGTCAAATTGCTAATCGAAAAATCAATAACATATTTACCTAAGTATTCGAGCGCTGTATGACTTCATTTATTCAAGCTGCTTTTTATGAATATTCATGCATTTAAATTCAATCTAAACAGTCAACAATCATTTCATTCAATGCAGAATAAATTCAACTTCACTAGCATTCACTTTGAATGAATGAATGAAATATCAATTCGTTACACTATAAATGCACTTGTTAACCGAAGTGTTGTTGGTTCGAATAAAGTCATTCATTAAAAAAGCGCGATATTAAAGTCATTTGCGTTTTGTGTGTGGAGTGAGAAGTTGCGTATTTTTTATAGCCAATCCTTTCTAGTAAATTACATCTTAACTCTACATTTTCAGCCTTGCGTTGCGGTTTCCTCCAGTATTGCTTAAGTCCCAAAGATTCGTCGTAAATATATGTCAATTGATCAATCCTGGGAAGGATATGTTCTAATGGATTTTTGGAATCGGTATAAGAAATGGAATATGTACAAAACTGATGACTGTCTTAAATACCCATCTTCCAGGCCTCTATTCTCAAGATTTTTGAAAGAAATACTTTTTCTGTTACGGGACCTCCATGATTGGGACCATCACCGAATCTCTCCGATTGTTTCTTGTAGTAGCTCTAGCAAATCCCCTCCAGAAAATGGCACCAAACAAGGATATTGTGGTTTCCTGTGGTATAGAATTATTCCCAATGAATTGTAGGGAAGATAAGTCACTTGGAATATTTACAAATCAGGTGACTATCTAATAAATTTTAAAAGTTTCCCGATCCCGAAGAAATTGTCGAGATTCCCGTTCCGTGCTCATCTCTTGTCTAGGTATATATGATACAAACGCAAGTGACTTGCTCACAGCTATATTTTGCAGTAAGAATAAAACGAAGTTTAGTCATTCATTCAAGCTATATTTAACTATAATCAATGAAATCAAACTAAGATTAGCAATTTTCAAGAACAATTTCCGAACTCAACTAAATCTTACAGCATTTAATTACAAAACTGTGCCAAAGTCTTAAGCACGCTGACTGATTTGCTACAAAATCCGCTTAATGTTCAAAGTTTGTTAATTTTCTAAAAAAGTCAAACTAAAATCAAGTTCAACGTACTTCGCTGTCAAAGCAAAGCAAAGCAAAGTGAACCAAGTGAGCTGTAAGTAAGTTTCATACAAACAGGCTTATACTACAGCGTTGATAACTCCAACAATGAAGCTTTGCCATCATAAACCACGCCCACTGCGTGACGGAGAATTGTCATTATTGCATGCCGGAATTTGAGATATCAAGAGGCTGAACACTTAGCGCTGAAGGTCAAATAAAATCGATAACCTCTAAAATGTAGCAGAAGAAGAAACTTAACATTAACAATAGAAATAAATGGTGCAGAAATATTTCCGGCAGCGCTACGAAACTTTTTCTATCTTCATTTTTTTTCTTTTTGTTCCTTTTGCAGCATTTGTTTGCGTCACAAAGAAATTGGACAGTAAATGTGACAATAATTTGACAGAAAAATGCTTGTGCCTAGATTGAACACATGAGAGTAGTAGCGCCTTCACCGTATATAAGCTTTGATTAAGTTCTAGACAAGTTCTCGGCAATTTCTGCACTGTTATGTAGCAATTTCATTTAAGGCGCTTAAGCGCACAGTAAATCAAAGTTGGTTGGCTACATTTGCACATAGTTGTTTGTCGGTTTGTTGGGCTAAGGATATGCAGGACATTGAAACACACTAAACACATGATAAACATAATTCATGCGCCAAAGGGCAACAGTTAAGAGATTGATTTGCTAATTGGAACTGACACATTGCGTGGTGATTGATGATGCAACATTTAGCAACAGAAAAAGGACCAAATAATACTGAAACTCTATAACTAACTGAATGAATAACTGACTAACTGACTGACTGTATGACTGCTTTGTAGGCCGCTGCCTGTTTTGCGTTTAATTAGCAGGAAAATTTAGCTATTTCTGTGTGTGTGTGTGTGTGTGTGTGTGTGTGTGTGTGTGTGTGTGTGTGTGTGTGTGTGTGTGTGTGTGTGTGTGTGTGTGTGTGTGTGTGTGTGTGTGTGTGTGTGTGTGTGTGTGTGTGTGTGTGTGTGTGTGTGTGTGTGTGCTGTGTGTGTGTTTTGAAGCAGTTTTCCTAACTTACGCGGCATATTTCAAGGCATTAGCTTAGCAGCAGAAGCGCTGCTGCTCCTGCTGCTGCATCAGTATTAATATTTATTTTTGTTTTGCCATATTTTCATACCTTTGGCTATACTAAGATTTTGGCTAAACAAAGTCAATAAGCTTTGCTCAGTTTCCGATTGCATTTGCAGTAATTTCAGCTGCAGCTGCCCTCGAGCGTGCAGCATGCAGCATGCCATACGGTCAAAGACGCAGCAAAGCCAAGGCAAATAGTCGCATTAAATGGAAGCGTAACCTACTTCTACTTATACATATACATATATATATATCACACATATCTCGTATATAGTAAAACATTTGCTGCATACAGCTGTGCTACATTTAGCAAATATTTCATAATTTGTGCAAATTATGTGCCACGCCTTATCATGGCCTAATGGTTCCCCGGCCAGTTTACTCTGCTATTTTTGCGCAATTTTTGCTTGCAGCTATTTTATGCCGCATGCACAAAATTATTACGAATTACTCGTTTAAGAAAAGTTCATAGATGAAATTTTATGAAAACTCTGAGACACACAAATAGCATATTTTGCAGTGCACAGTGGTCGGTATTGGCGTGTTTTCATGTGAATGGTTTCGGTTTCACCACAAAATTGTAAGATTTCGCTTGTGTTTTTGGAGTATTTAGATTCAGAATGATTCGTAGTCAGAAAGTCTGATGGAGATAGTGCTGGAGAAGTGAACTTTGGACAACACGCAGACGCCGTTGATATCCTTGAATTCGGTATATTTTCTAATAAACTTTTTATTGATGTTTGTCTACTACGCAAAAAATAGTTTCGGGTACAAGTATTGATGTTTGGCGTCGACAGAATGCATCGGAACAGAAAGTCCCAGGTTTCGGACTGGGAGAAATGGGCCACGTCAAGCACACCGTTATTTTTGACAACATTTTTACAAGTCACAAACTAATGACTTGTTTGTCAAACGATGGAATCTTCGCTTAATGAACAAAGTTCGTATTTATCGAACTAATCATGTCCCATTGCTAAACGTCAAGTAAATGCGAAAGATGCCTCACGAAAGAATGCCAGCCTTCCATTTTTCGTCTCTCTTTAATATGTTCCTCATTCATTCTCATATTTTCAGATCGTAACTTTAGAATTACTTAGGTGGCTCTACAACCGTCTAACATTCAAGGCCGTACATAGGAAAGCGCTCCATTCGGTGTAGTTTAGTCGCTGGTAATCAGGAGCTTCTTCAGGTCATCATATACCTGATCTTGCTATCTTAAGCTCAGACGTTCCCTCTGACGTCGTCCACCAACCAAGTTCAGGTTTCCGTCGTAAGCCTTTCGTGCTGGAGCTTTGGAGTTCATCCGGATGAGGTAAGCAGCCCAGTGCAGCCGGTGGAATGTTATGCGCTGGACTATGTCAACCTCATCATACAGCTCATACAGCTCGTGGTTCATATGGGTCCTAAACTCGATGCTAACTCTAAGGCGACCAAAAATTCGCCAAAACTGAATATGGTTGCTTGAAATGGCAGGCGAATTTGTATGCCGCTCCTTCTTTCCTGAATTACCATAATGGTGTTGCACTAGATAAGACGAATATCGGTAGGGCTTATAAGGCTTCATATAAAAAGTAGCTTTCAAACAAAAAGCAAAAATTTTCAGCACGAACTGTTTTTCATCGAGTACTCAGATACAAAAAAAAAATTGCTACCAAAAATACTTTATATATTCAAAAAAAACCGGTGACATAGAGTGTGACCTTTTGCATTTTCGTCTTTTCATCACGCATTGAAGAGAAAAGAAATAATTTCATCGAAAAATGACAACATTCCACGACATCGTTGAGATTGTACAATATGTTGACTCTTATCGTGATTAACTTCAATACCGTCAGATACATTGGCT